>JAJEJO010000236.1:693834-728257 GCA_020662805.1 Glaucomys volans
ATGTTTAATCTGGGTACCCCATGGCACAGTCAACTTGACACATGAATAATGTCCAGCAATAACCGCTCCCAGAAGGTGGTCATGAAGTGTAGATCTGTGCTCAGAGCAGTGTGGGGCACATAGTAAGTCTTTAAATGATGGAAGCAATTAGCACTCTTTTTGGTCCTGGTGTTTACACCATAACAGCATCCAGTTGAATGTGTTGTAAGTTTGTGGAGTAAGTACTTCAGTAATAATTATTTTCAATGAAACAGAAAAGGTCTCTCTTAATTCCTTGTTTTAGATGCTAGAATTCTGCATAGTTGGAAAGAACTTCAGATTAATGTCAATATCCAGATTTTTTTTGTGTGTGTGTCTGTGTGTGTGGTACTGGGGATGAACCCAGAGGTACTTTTACAATAGTTACAATGAATAAAGGTAAGAGCAGCTTAATGGAGAAGCATAAAATTTTGAATTCTTCATTTTGGAAGGTGGTTTCCTTTTATCTAATATTGAAATTATGAAAGTAATTACATGAAAGATTTAGTTAATTACAGATTTTTCTAGCATTTTTTAGCTGATCATCTCAACCACTAATTTGTAATTTATAAAGGCCTTGAGTATTAGTATTAATGTACACAAAATTTTGTGGTCAGGTATTGTCTGAGATTCTCAAATTATATTAAACACACAAAATACAGATTTACAGCTCTTGTGAAGAGTAAACTCTAGAAAAATGATTAACATAAATAAGTTACATATCAATGAATAGCTAATTTATTGTGAAATGCCAGAGGGCGATACATGCTAGGGAATAAGACAGAGAGGGATTACTTTTTCTTCTATCAGGTGCAAGGTCTCTGTTCTAGTGACTAAGTCTTTGATCCACTTTGAGTTGATTGTGGTGCCAATACCATGCCTGCCATTTTTGTTACTCTTACTCTGTAGTATAGTTTAATGTTTGGTATTGTAATGCCTCTTGTTTCACTCTTCTTGCTAGGATTGCTTTGGCTATTCTGGCTCTCTTATTTTTCCAAATGGATTGATTGACAAGCATATGAAAAAATGTTCATCATCTCTAAAAATTAGAGAAATGTAAATCAAAACTACTCTAAGATTTCATCTCACTCCAGTTAGTATGGCAATGATCAAGAATACAAGCAATAATAAGTGTTGGTGAAAAAGATACACTCATACTTTGCTGATGGGACTGCAAATTGGTAAAACCACTCTGGAAAGCAGTATGGAGATTCCTCAGAAAAACTGAAGTGTAACCACCATTTGACCCAGCTATCCCACTCCTTGGTTTATACCTAAAGGACTTAAAGTCAGCAGAGTTCAGTGATGCAGTCACATCAATGTTTATAGCTGCTCAATTCACAATAGCTAGACTATGGAACCAACCTAGATGCTCTTCAAAGGTGAATGGATAAAGAAAAGGTGGTATATATACACAATGGAATATTACTCAGCCTTTAAGAAGAATGAAATTATGGCATTTGCAGATAAATGGGTGGAGTTGGAGAATATCACACTAAGCAAAATAAGCCAATTCCAAAGAACCAAAGGCCAAATGTTTTCTCTGATAAGCAAATGCTGATCCATAAGGAGGGGCAGTTGTAGGGAAGAATAAAGGAACTTTAGATTGGGCAGAGGGGATAAGGGGAGGGAGCGGGTGTGGAGGTGGGATGAATGGTGAAATGAGACTGACATTTTTCCTCTATACACATGTATGACTATACTATCCGTGTGACTCTGCACCATGTTCAGCCATGAGAGGAATGAGAGGAATGAGAGGTTGTGCTCCATTTGTGTACAATGTGTGAAAACGCATTCTACCATCATGTATAACAAATTAGAACAAATTGAAACAAAAGACAGCGTGGGAAGAAAAGAACGACCAGAAGGAAGGGATGGGACCCTGCTGTGGGTGGTTTTTGGACCTGTAGTGGGGGGGCAGGGCCCTCTGGGGAGAAAACATGGGAAGAGGGACTTGGAATGAAGTGAAGGAGCAAGACGTGCAGATATCTGGGAAGATCTTTCTAGGCAAATGGGAGCATGACCGCAGAAGTCTCCCCTTAAGAGTGAGCTTGCTGTGTGTGAGGACTGTGGATGACTGTGGCTTCCTCAGAGCTGATGGAGAACACAGAGGGAGTCCTGGGCCCATCCTGTTGGCCGGGCCGCCCACAGCAAGACTTCTGGCTGCATTCCAAATCCATCTGCAACTACTGGAGGGTTTTGGTGGGAGTGGAAAGATCAGACTTAAATTTCTAGATACTAATGTTCCTCTTAGTATTTTAAAAACAAGGGAAGACAACCCCCCAGGGGCCTGATGGCCTGCTCAGTCCTGGGTAGGGGAGCGGAAGGGAGGCACAATGGACCTGTGGAGTCCAGATGTGCTGCTCAATCCCCCAGGGTCTCAACAAAGAGCTTGCTCAAGAGTGAGAACTCATCTGGGTGCTCGATTAGAAGTAAAACAGACTGAGGCCTCATCTCACCCTACTCAGGCTGAATGTGCAGAGCGGACGCTGTGTTCGTAGTGTCAATCTCATCACAGAGCAAACTTGAGAAGCCCTAATATACCAGGATGGGTGATTTGCTTGTCATTCTCTCAAGCGCTGCTCTTGGTTTGCTTCTGTTTCGTGTTGTTTGTGTTTTGACACACTGGCCATTGAAGCGAGGGCCTTGGGCGTGTCAGGCAAGTGCTCTCCCACTCGGGTGGCTTCCACTGAGACAGGGTCTCAGTGAGTTGCTCAGGTCGGACTTGCACGTGTGATCCTCCTGCCTCCCTGTCCTGAGTAGAGAGGATGAGAGCCTGTAATGGTTCGGGTGTGAGGTGTCCCCCCTACACACACACACACACACACACACACACACACACACACATATGCTCCTCTGCAAGTGCACGTGTATTTGGAGGTGAGATGTTTGGATTGGGAGAGCTGTAACCTTCAGTCCGTCCTAGGATGAATAGACTGACATGCTGATTACTCTAGGCAGGGGGGACATGGCTGGTTACTTTAGCAGTGGTCCACTGGGCTCTTATCCTGGAAGGGTTCTTCATCCCTGTAACCATTGCCCCATGCTCCATCTCTCTCTGCCTCTTTGCTGCCCTGAGGAGAAATGCTTTCCTCCTCTGGGCCCTTCTCCCGTGATGGGCTGCCTCACCTTGGCCCAGAGGAATAGCGTCAGCAATTTATGAACTGAGACCACTCAAACCTTGACCCCCGTGTAAACATTTCCTCCTCCAAGTTTTGCTTGTTGGGTGTCTGGGCCACAGTGATGATATTTCATTAATACACAGCCATAAGCCATTGTTCTCAGCTTGACAAGTGTACTGGGGTGTGAGTGTGTGTCTGTGTGTTTGCATGCACACGCATGTGCATGCTGCTGGGAAGCCAACGGCCTCCTGGAGCTTGCTGGAGAAGCACTCATAAAGTACACATCCCGTCTCTGGGGTTGGAGCCTCATGGTGGGACTGCACTCTTGCAGAGTTGGTCCCCACTAGATGTGCCTGTGTGAGGGGAGTCCTTCACTGGATGAGGTACTCAGAGCTTGAAGAAGGACACTGGATGAGGTACTCAGAGCTTGAAGAAGATGGAGAGATCTCTGGTAAAGCAAATCCATGACAATTATAACGATTAGCACAACTTTCATTGTCTTCAAGATGCAAGAGAATAACGTAGAAGAAACCCCCCCACTCTGTTCTCTGGTATTGAACACAGGGTGTACACATGTAACACTGTGACATCACTGACTGAGGGCGGGGGGATGGAGAGGCCCAGCAGCAGCATTCTCTGCACTTGTGATGTTCCCCTGCCACCGAATCCCATCAGGGTGGTATTCCTATCTGGTGGGAAATAGAACCCCATGGGAACCACACAGAAATACCTATAGGACATGCCGAAAGTGAGGGTAAAGGGATTGAAATGTTTCACTACAAACATCCACTGAACAGGAGGGAAGAGAGTCACACAATGACATAAGGCACACTGAATTCAACCAGACCTGGCCCCCTTATTGGGGCACAGGCCACGATGAACCATAAGCTCAGCCTAGTCCCTCATGACCCCATCTTTGGTATTGACATGTGAACCATGCCATTTCTGATGAGAGAGACCTGATCCTCACGTGTGGAGGTTTGAACCTATTCGTGTCTTAGTAAGTTCTTAATAGGTTCTTAATCCCTAACACTCCCTGGTTGAACCTATCAGAGAGTTTGTTTTGCAATAGGTGTTGAATTTTGTCATGTAATTATTCTACACGAGTCCCTACCATCTGATATATTTTCATCTGGCTTTTCAATCCAGTGCCTTGTGCAGGGATGTTCGTGTCTGATTTCATGATGGTCTTTGGTGCCTCGGTTTGGGGTTTCTCTGATGGTTTTATTTTGGCATCGTCTTTTCTGGTTTGATGGTGGGGTCATACCAGCTTCCTAAAGCACGTTGCGAATTGTTCCCCTTGCTTCAACTGCTTGGAAATGTTTGTGTACAATTGGTAGTAATTCTTCAAACGTGGGGTAGGATTCTCCAGGGATATCATCTCTACCTGAAGATCTTTTGGGAGCTTTTTATGTTAGCAATTTAATTTCCTTGATGGTCACTTGGCTTTTATGGAAGCAGCACCGTGAGATGGTTTAAGCTCTGCAGGCCCCAATGTGCACATACTCACTCTCCACAAACTTTAGCAGATGCCAGGAGAAAATTCTGTGTTCGGGGGCTGCAGGACGTGGGGTGAAGCACCCAAGCACTGCTGCAGCAGGTCGCCCCTGCCAATGGTGCCTCTCTTGCTTCCCTGCCTGTAGGATTATGGAGGTGATGTCACCTCTGGATGGAACACTCTGGAGTCTCCAATGCCATTCCAGACGTGTCTTCTCCAACTCCTGCCACCCAACCTTTCCAAGCATTTCAGGGAAGGGCCTGAAGACCTGGAAAGGGATTCTTTCTGCCAAAGTCATCAGCTCAAATAGAATGGAGTCTCCAGTGCCTGGAGAGAATCTCCACCCACACGAGGTCAAGGGGAGTGAGTTCCCATCTCTTGGCTCAAGGAGCATGAGTCTCCACCTGCACAGAACAGCGGAGGCAGACACAGTGGTCCAGGCTTCCAACAGGAGCTGCTGGGCTCCTTCTTTTGTCCCAAGGCCTCTCTGTGGTTTTGTTTTTCACCTTTTATAATTTCTCTATTTTCAAACCTGCATTTGTCAAACAAAGGAAAACAAAACCAAACCAAAACTCTTTGGAACATCAATTTTATTATATAGCTTTTTTGAGGAACGGAAATTCATTCAGAACCATGTCTGCTGCCCCATAAGACAGGGAGGAGGCCAGGGAAGAGCAGGGCAGGGGGATAGAGTCCCAGGGAAGAGAGTCTCTGATGGGTGTGGCAAGTGGGGGTAGAGGAGAGTGGTGGTGGATCCAGATGCGCTCTTGGCTGGACTGCGCAGGGGAAAGGGGGAGCCAGGCGGCAGCCTCAGTGCTGAAGCTGTTGGAGTGCAGTCCTGACAGGTGCCTGGTGCATGTTGGGGGGATGCTCAGCGGTTGCAGTCTTCTGGCCTTCCGTTGGTCTGTCCGTCTCATGAGGGCACATTCCCTGTAGCCACTGTGTGCTGAACCCTTGGGTGTCTGTGGCCTCCTTGCATGGGTGCCACTCTTGTCCTGGAGACGGGCTCGCCCAAGCAGGGCACACAGCAGCACAACTGCCTCAGGCAGGTGGTGATCCTCCTGGTGACCCTGCTTCAGCCCCTGCAGCTGTCCACGGATTGATCTGAGGAAGGACCCTGGGAGGTGAGCTGGGGCCTTGTGCGACCCACCTGCTGAGCACCCTCCAGGGGCTGGGCCTGGGGTGGTGGGACCTGCGGAGCACAGGGTGAGGCCTGGAGGCTGGGATGACTGCATTTGTCTAGGATTTAAAAAAGAAAAAGACCATTTACACAGAACATAATGATCATCATCATGCATTCTCGTTTGTTTTATTTTCAATAAAAAAAAATAGAATAAAGATCTAGTTCAATTGTATATTTTATCATTTTGCTGGATTTTAAAACTTTGACAATGATTGCATAAAATATAACAAAGTCATGATTCCTAATGACCGAATTTCCTTTTGATTTTCCCCAGCTCTCTGTTGAGATGCAATTTTGTCAACAGTCCTTTGTAAAGGTCTCTCTGGCCTTTTGTTTTGAAGCAAAAGGATACAAATTATGGGACTGAGTATTTCTATGACATGCTTTCCCCAGCATCCTCTCAAAAACAAGTATAAGTTTAATGGGTATCACAGAAGCTTTACAGAGCAAATTTAATTTAAAAAATATCAGTAAGACTTGTCATAGACCATCATCCAGTTTTATTTTTTTCTCTTTTCTCTCTTTTAAATGAGGTGCTGGTATAAGCAGGAAAATTATTTTTTTTTCTTCTCCTTATTTTTGGTCCCAGAATCTAACAACATCATTAAAAAAGACCCTCCCCCTGCATAAAAAGAAAGGAAAAAACTTCAATACAAAACAAACATCCACCAGGATACTAAATTAAAAAAGACTGATAACTCCAAATGTTGGTGAATCTTTGAGTTGGCTTTTTCATGGTTGCAACCAAAGGCCTGACAAGAACAGTGCAGGGGAGGAAAAGATGATTTGGGGCTCATGGTTTCAGAGGTCTCAGTGGTAGATGGCCAATTCCATTTGAGCCCAGGTGAGTCAGCACATCATGGCAATCAGGAAGTAGGGGCAAAATATAAACCCAAAGGCACACCCCAGCCACCTATCTCTTCCAGGTACACCCTGCCTGACTATATTTACCACCCAGTTAATCCGTATCAATGAATTAAGGCACTGATTAGGTTAGGCTCCTATAACATAATCATTTAAACTCTGAAAATTCTCACATTGTCTCAGACATGAGCTTCTGCGGGACACCTCATATCTATCTAAACCCTAACAGTGAGGATGCAGAACAGATAGAACTCTCCTGCACTGTTGGTGGGAGTATAAAATAGAACCATCAATTTGGATATAGGTCTGTCAGTTTCGTATAAAATGAAGACATATGTATAATCTACTTTGACCCAGTAACTTTGCTCCTAGGTACTTACATAAGGGAAATGATAAAATGTGTATACAAATATTTACAGACATTTTATTCATAATGACCCCACCCTAGAGGCAACCCCAGTGATTATCAACAGAAGAATAGACAAAATATGGTGTATTTATCCAGTGGGATACCATCCAGCACTAAAGAAAAGAACTACTGATTCATGAAAAACTTGAATGAATGTCAAAAACCATGCTGAATTTTAAAAGCCTTACTCTGAAGATTCTTTGTCAGTCCATTTACATGATGCGGTAAAATAGGCAAAACTAATCTGTGGATAAAAATTTAAAGCAGTGGTCACCTCAAGGGGGCTGGAGGTGGATAATCACAGAAAGGGACCAAGAGCACTTTCTGAGGTGATTGTAGTGATATATTGAAGGGGAGGGGGTGCATTCCATAGGAACCAGCATTTGTCAAAACTTACTAAAGAGCACACCCAAGGTTTGTACATTTCCTTTCACAACTTTCCCCCTCAAAATTATGAGCATATGAAACTCTAGTTTATGGTATTCATATTGGAGGTTTTAGGAGTGGTATAAGATGTCCATCATTTATTGTAAATATATTTTAAAAAACAAGATGGATTGGTGGATGGTAACAAGATAGATAGGTATGTGACAAAGACAATATAGGGAATATTAATTATAGAATCCAGGCTGGAGGATATGGGTGGTCCTCTCTGACTTTTCTTTTTGTATATCTTTCTTTCAAGGTCCATGGGAAACTATATCAAGTTCATGAAACAAACCCTTCTCGACAGCCTTGATCTTTTTCTTCTTTAAATTCTCTTGATAAATACAGCAGACACCACAAAATTTGGCACTTGATTATACACTGTCGCGTATTTTCTGGAATCACGTAAATAGCATTTATCTCCTTGACTAAATTATAAATTTCTTGAAAGCAAAGAATGGTCCTATTGTTTTTAATTTCACTCCCCCAATCCCCCTGCACACCACTCACTCACAAGAGTATTCACATCATGATAATTCTTGTTGGTCCAACTTAGCTTCAACACAGGGATAACAACAGTGTCTCTTTCCTAATATTTAAACAAGTCTGTAGTTTGCATTTCAGGGATGGCTTCCCCTGGAGTACTAAGCTAATCTGTTTCCTGGACAGTTTCCAGTTTCCATTTCATAGGACTGAACATTGACTATTTATAGCTCAAGAGCATCCACAGTAGAGAGGCTGTGAGCGACACCCACAGAGTGGAGCCAAATGAAACTTCAACCAACCAAACTCAGAGTGTTGAGTTCCATTTGGAGCACTTGGCAGAGCGGCGCTTTCCTTGGCAGTCTTCAGAGAACCAAGACAGGGTGGAAAACTGGTGAGGCATAGTGATACCCACACTAGCAGCATGCAGATAGCTTTATCCAGCGGAAGAACATAGACCAACCATTGCAAAACCATCAGAGGGCAGTCTGCATTAGGATTGCCTTCTGGGGCATTGACACTGGTCTTGACTTTCCTCAGTGATGGATGCCCCTATGGAGACAAAACTGTTACAGTATGAACTAATTCCTGGAATAACTATCCCTAGGATTTATAAACACCAGGAATTAATCTAGACCAAGAAGGTTATTAAAATCCAAAAGCAAGGTTAGGAATCCCAAAGATAAGGGTGAGTGAAGTATCATAAAATATACTTTCTATTCTTTCCATATTTGACTTTTATTAATTATAACAATCAAAACTCCCTTTTCAACACATTATTTTTAGAATAAGTTTGAAACACTAAATGCAATAATTTTTGTTGTAGTTTTAGAAGTGACAGATCATTCTAAAAAATGATCAGTTCCAGCTCTAGAGAGCATTGCATTATTTATTGCTCCAAGAGAAATTTTTGAGACTGACCTTGTATTTGAACTTGCTAAATTATGTCATGTGAAAGAAAGGTCTCCTCCTCAAGAGGTATCCAGAATGCTCCAGAAGCCTTTGCAGGATGAGACAAAATTGTTTTCTATTAAATTTTTAGATCCCACAGTTCTGACCTTTGAAATAATTACATCACATCCCCCCCCAAACTTAGCAGCCTTTATAAAAAATTACTTTTACTATGGTAAAAATAAAAAATAACATTTACCATCTTAACCATTTTGACTGAACAGTTCAATGGTGTTATATATATTCACACTGTTATACAACCCATCTCCAGACTTTTCTGTCTTGCAAAACTCAAACTATACCCATTGAACAATAACTCCCCATTTATTCCTATTCCAGCCCCATGGTAACCATTGTCCTACTTTCTGTTTCTATGAGTTTGACTATTCTAAATACCTCACAGAAATGGAATCATACAGTATGTGTCATTCTGTGACTGGCTTATTTCACTTAATATTGTGTACTCTGGGTTTACCTATGTTGTGACATGTATCAAAATTTCCTTCCTCTTTAAGGCTGAATAATATTCACACACACACACACACACACACACACACACACACACACACACACCACATGCCACATTTTGAAAACCCACTCATCTGTTACTGGGCATTTAGATTTCTATGTCTTGGCTACTCTGAATAGTCTTGCTCTGATCACTATTGGGATGATATTCTGCTTATAATTCTAGGATATATACCTAGAATTCTATGTATATCACCTGAATCATGTGGTAATCCTATTTTCAGTTTTCTGAGGAACTCCCATACTGTTTTATATAGTGGCTACACCATTTTACATTCCCACCCATAGTGCACAATGATTCCAACTTCTCTATACATTTTCTAATATTTATTTTCCATTTTTGCAATAGTAATCATCCTAATGGGTATAAAGTGTAATACATTACTTTTTAGGAAAAAATCACTTTGTAGCCAGAGGAGTTGAAAGTATCTAGAGTACATAATTCAAATAAGAGTTGTTTCACATTAATCTTGTTTTCTATCATTTCTTACATCATGCATGGATTTATTCTTGTGGTTGCTGAAATTACTCATATACTGATGTTCTTGCTACCTCAGTATTGACTAAGCAGAATTTGAATGGCAAATTTTCACTATCCTCTTTTCCACGGTGAATAAACACCTCTAGGAAAAATTGCATTCTAGAACCATGAAAGTCTGACAGCACAAACTTGGTCTGCCCCACCAAGATGATGTGAATCGAAGTTGGTCACTACTGGGGACCTCAGTATTCTCATTGAGGGAGTTGGTTGAGATGATAGTTTACAACCCTGCAGGACCCAGTGGGCCCTGGAAAGGAGCGAAGAGGCCTGTCAAATTGGGGGGGTAAGGGTACCTGCCTTTTCCCAGGCAGTGATCACTCACCTCTGACTGCCTGTGAGGGAACATAGACTTTCATCCACATCATGTGTTGCTTGATCTTCAATCACATCAGGAAAAGTTGAAAATTTTTAAATATGGTGATAATTTTAATTGAGAAGAAAAGTGTCATAAGAGTAAGACATATTTCAGGGTGGAATGTGGCCTATTGTCAGGCGGTTCAAAATATCTGAGTTAGGTGATCTCTGAGATCCTCTGAGATCTCAAATTCTTTGATTTCCAGACTTCAAAAATAGATTTAAAATAATGTATCAATAATCAGGAGCTGTGGTTCTATTTCTTGTCTTGGATCACTCAAAACCATAGGTTGCTATCTTGGTTCACCAGACTGGATCAGAATGATTCAATTGTGTGATACATAGACACTGTCTTCTTAAATACTATATTTATCTTCTGTGAATTGTGCTAAGAAAGATTAGTGTGACAACTCACGTCACATTTGAAAATGATACATGGCTTTCTATAGCAAAAACTGCTGTCTTTTATTTGATTTTTCAGATCTATATTGAATTTTGGTAAAATTGAAGAGACAAAAAAAAAAATCAGTTCATGTCTCAATCAATTTCATGAACTGAATGACAGATGAGATTTGTCTTTTCACTTCATATTTCCCTGTCCCTGCAGAATTTTTGGAGAATGTTGATGGTTGTTTGATCTCTCCCATTAGAACATTATTCTCTCAATAAAAATGATGGACAGCAGTGATTGATATTTGTTCCTTGCCCAGAATCCTACTTATTTTGTTTCCCTCTTTTATCAAGAGGATGTTGATTTCCCAGTGGGGAGCCACTACTGTCAGGCCCTTAGCCTAGAATAGTGGTTCTGAAAGTGTGGTCAGAGCAACAGCATCAGCATCACCTGGGAACTTGTTAGAATTGTACATTCTTGGATGCTTCCCCAGTAGATTAAATCATTTTGATGTTGTTGAGCTATTCCAAAGCACCAGGCCAGGCTAGTCAGCCACTGCAATTGGTTTAAGAATGGGTGTATGATCTAGGTCCATGTGTTTCAAGTGTTACAGTGAACCAGAATCACTTGGAGGGCTTGTTAAGACAAAAATTGCTTGTACCTCCCCCAGAGTTTATGGCTTTGTAGGTCTGGCTGGGATGTGATCATTTTTTAACAGGTTCTGCTTTTGTTTTTAGGTGATGCTGATGAACACACTGAGAGAATCATTGCCCGGAGTTAATGGCATTGAAACCTGAGAAATAATGGTCATTGATTAGCTGTTGGTCACGAATGCTCAATGAGAAACTACCAAGTTGCAGACCACAGTATGTATCTCTCTTTCATACATTCTAAGATTGGCTGGGATTTGGTTGTTCAAGTCTGGTTGGGTGTGGCCCCAGCTCTGCTCCATGGTCTTTTGTCCTTCCCAGGCTAGCAGCTACTTAACTCACAGCATAGTCCTCTAGTGATGAAAGCAAAATGTAAGAGACAAATCCCATAAAGAGTTTCAACTCTAACTTATGTCCTGTCTATTGATAATCCATTGGCCCATGCAAATCACATAGCTAATTCCAACATCAAAAGTTTTCATGAAAATTGAAGGAGAGACAATGAATGTTTACTGAATGATAATCTACCATCACATCTGGGAAAAGTGTATACTTTCAAGTGTTTTTTTAAGCTGGTAAACTAGTCTTGGATCTGGTAGTGGTGGACTTTGCAGTTCAGATAGAAAGGGTCTGCCTCAGAATGTAGCCAATTTAAAAAAAATTCAGAGCTACAAACTGAAGAGAGACAGCTTTTTGAACAACCAGTGATGTTAGAAATCATATCTACCATTGAATTCTTTCTATTAAGTATACCAGTACTTCTGTTTTTCCTAAGCTAGTTCTTGCCACCCAAAGTCCCTAAGTCCATAGCCATGACCAAGTATCTGATAGACTATTTCTCAGTTTATACACCTCCATCCACACTTGAGACAATAAACACTGCATTTAAGTGACTGTAGAAAAATGTTTATTTACTAACTCTTAGTGTAGCACTATTCCAGAAGCTTGAATCAAAGTTAATGTTAATATAATTAAATTAATATAATCATTATATTAATTTACATTAATGCAATACAATTGCAATGCAATTTCTCTTTAACCAAACACTTTCCATACCTTGCAACAGTTTTACTTGGTCTGAATGTATTAGATAAATCTAAATGCCACAGGTGACAAAAACAGGACTTTACATCTTCAGGGAAATCCAGAAAGATTGTGTTGATTTGAGATTGCATAATGATGGTGGAAGCCATGTTAGACACAACACTGGCTTAAATGAGATGAGTTCTTCATGTCTTTTCCTCTCCAGAGAACATGTATCTATGACTGGTGTGACACTGGTCATCATGTTAGACTTCACATTCTTCATTCTGCTCTGCTGTCTCCAATATGTGGCCACCAGTCTTGCCCCATTGTCCACGATGGCTGCAAGGACTCAGGCTCCCATATCAGGCAGGAGGGGGGAAGTCAGGGACTTCATATAGGCTGTCAGGCCAGCTGTGTGCTGCTCTTAAAGAGTTTCTAGGAATGTCACCTGATACTCCCATTTACACATTATTGGTCGGATTCTAATCACAGAGATACAGAGAGGTTGGCCAGGAAACTGTCTTGGTCTTGGTACCTTCATCCCTTGCATAAAATCATGATTGTGCTACTGAGAAAGCAGGTAACCATCTCTGCCACCAAGGCAAATTTCTGAAGTTATGAAGCGTCTCGGATGAAAGTAAGCAGAAAACCAAAGATCATCAGGAGGCAGACTGAAGCAGCTGCAGAAATGAATGTGAACACATCTCGAATGAGAGTCATAAAATAAAATATAAGTAGCATTGAGATTGGAGTGGAAATTGGAATGGTCAAGAGAACCCCAGGAAAAAGGAAATTAGAGAAAAATGTGTTTTCTCAGGGCTTAATGTATGCAATTCTTGGAACAGAGGTAAATGTTGTGAATAAGTTAGTTTATAGAAAGATGCACCACCAAGAGGAAAAATACTTTTTATTTTCAAATAAAACAAGTCAAAGTGCTTTTGAACAGGCTTTATTGGACTCTGCTTGAGTGAAATATTTTTTAAAATGTCCATTTCTGGTACACTGCACTCCATATTCTCATTATGCATCTGTCTGGTGACAGATTTTGGTCCTTTCCTAAACTGGAGTGCTGCATAAGAAAGACAACACAAACATTCAAGTTTACTTGGAAAATATTTCTCATTGTCTCAAATGGTAACATTTAGGTTGAAAAATATTGTGACCTTCTCTAGAGTAGAGGCACAGGCAATGGCATCTCTAACCTCATGGTATCAAGCCCTGTCTTCCTCCAGGAAACTGGGGACCCTTTTTGACAAAGGACAGCTGGTGACATGATAGCCAATGGCTATGTGAGGTCAGTGCAGGAGGGTCCTTTGATCTCTTGAAGATTCTGGTTTGGGTTCAACCAAGTTCAAGTGTCTGGCAAGTGGCAGACACGCCGTGGGCAGGTGGCCTAATCAGAGAACCGTCCAGTCCTGTGACATTGAAGAGTTCCTTCACGTCCCTGGATCCCCATTTCCTCATCCATGAAATGGAGAGACGGATAACTATTCACTGTGGTGCTGAGAGCATTAAAAAACCATGTATGCAAAACCGTTCAGCACAGTGTAAATACTGGATGCTCACCTGATTCGCGCCTCCTCTACCTCTGCTTTCCCCTTTTCCCTTTTTTCTTTTGTTCTTCCTCTCCATTCGGCTTTCTCCAGGTGCATCGAAATCTCCTGAAGCACCACAAGAGGGCACAACCTAGATATCAGACTTGTGTCCAAGAAGCGTCCGTGCAGCTGAGAGTCCTTAGCGTTGGTTCCTGGGTTCTGCTGGAGTCTGGTGAACAGCCTCCTGGCTGGAAGTTCTGGCATTATGCTGAATAGATTGGATATGTGCAGAACTACTGTGTTGATTGATTTACTCCAGTTACTTTACTCTAAAATCCAAAGTGTGCCATGTGACTAGGTTTGAGCAGTTTGTCATTTTTTTCTGTTAATTTCTTTCTTCTTTTTTTCCATTTACTGTAATGAATGTGAAGTTTTGCTCTCTCTCAGAATTATCAAATTATGTGTGTGTGTGTGTGTGTGTGTGTGTGTGTGTGTGTGTGCATTTGTTAGTTTTTGGAATAAATTAGTAATGACATTTATTTTAGGTTTCATCTATATTTCCTTATGTCCTCACCTTCTCCATTTGACTTTCGATTCACATTTCTTTCACAATAATATGTGTATATGTATCTCTATTTAGTTATTTCACTGCATCGCTCTGAAAGCTATGAATTCTACCAGTTTGGGGGTAAGGATAGAAAATGATCTGTGAAAGCATCAATTTAATGGGTCTCCAATCTCAAATTCTGAAACATGCTGCAGGTCACATTAATACATCAATCTTTTCATTTTTACACAGCTTCTAGGCCCTTTCTAACGCCATCAAATCTTATATAGTACTAATTTATTTTTGTCACTAAAGAAGATCAAGTTGACTTCCTAAGATAGAAGGCGAATCCTGGGCCAAATTATTTTTGACATCATTGGCTAAAAATAAGAAACATCTTTACACAAATTAACTGTCGGATCCAGCTGGATCTTAAAGGATGCATTTTCTGTATTCATTTTCTTTGTCAATGATTATTCTAATTTCACTTTCATCTTTTATGGGGAATTTCAGAGCCTTTATTCAAAGCCAAGTGTTTGATTTAGCTTTCCACATATCACTGATACCAGAGAAAATTAACTGAGAGGAGGGAAGATTTATTCTGGCCCTTAGTTTTAGAGGTCCATAGTCACTTGGCCTCATCACTGTGGTAAGGGAGAACATCATGGCGGATCCAGTGGAACAAAGCTTCTCATCTCATGGAGGTCAGGAAGGAGAAAGAGAAAGGGGAGAGGAAAAGAGAGAAAGAGAGAGAAAGAGAGAGAGAGAGGGAGAGAGAGGTAATATGGAATATGAGAAAGTGGTAGGGGACATGATATACCTTTCAAGGACATGCCCCCAATGACCAACTTTCTCCAGTAGGCCCCACTCCCTAAAGTTTCTGCTACCTCCCAATAATGCAATCAAGTTGCAAATCTGTCAATGGATTAATCCACTGATGAGGTCAGAGCCCTCATAATCTAATCACTTTGCCAAAGCCCCACCTCTGAGCATTGCTGCACTGGGAGCAAGTCTTCAAAGCAAGATCCTTTGGGGGACAGTCCAGATCCAAACTATAAAAGTGAGCCAACAGGTATCATCTTTTCTTAGGGATACATAATTGTGCACTTTGAACAACATTTTCAGAATGCCTACCATACGGTAAATACTATGCCTGTAGCCTCTGGGATGTGTTTCTGCAGTCGGAGATCTCACACCTTGGGGCTTCCAATTGACCCAAGGTGTGATCAGTGACTAGATAATAAAAGAACATGAGTCACTCTTTGCCTAAACTTACGCATTCATGAGTATTCATTTATCTTATCATTATCTTAATAAATTTTAGATTAATAAAAAGCTGTGATCCCAATCTCTCACCTGGGTTCTGTTTGATACCATCTTCATAGTTACTGCTCACAGGTATTGAATGTTTATTGTTGCCAGGTGTTGTACTAAGGGTTTTATGTTCTTTATTCATTTAATCCTCTTAATGTTGTAAAATCTATGCATGTACTATTGCCATGATACAGAGGTTGAGGAAACTCGCAGTCACCTAAGCAAATGGCAGTGGAGCTAGAGTTTTTTATCTGGGCATCTCTGCTCTAGAGTCAGAGTGCTGTCCCATGCCACCACGCCATTCTAATGTCATACTTCCTACTCAAGTAGGGAAACCAAAGAGTAATTAGGAAGTAGGCAATTGCTTGAGGAAGTCTGACCGTTTCGTTTTTGATTCATTCATTCATCTGTCACCATGTCCATGTCCTCAGTAAGCCTTGATAGGAGCCCTTCCCCAGGCCAACCAAAGAAAACAAAGGCAACCAAAATGGAATCCGCCTGCAAGGAGTTACATGCTTGGTTTCAATCCTTCATTTTCAGTCTCCCTCCATGTATTTCTCTTTCATTTCTCTGTGTTGGGCAACATTGTAGCTGAGTGAGATCAGGGGAAGGTGTTTATCTTTTCTTGGCAATAGGAGTCTTTCAGAATGATGTCAATTGCCCATTCTAATGTCAAGATACTGCATGACAGAAAATGTAAGGGGGGTTATGAAAAACGGGGCCATGAAAAACGTTACTTGCTAATTTTTAAGAGAAAATATGCTAATGTTTACATGTCAGAGGGCAAATACCATCCAATAGGATACACAGGAAACCCAAGAAGCTGCTCATTCCATTAAAGAGATGAGTGATCAAATGTCAGGAGTGGTTTTCACTGGGGATGAATGTTGAACTAGAGGTATTTCTGAGGGGAAAGGATGGAGCAACTATCCATAATTCCAGGTAGGAGCTATTTCTGTGGCCTAAGTTATGACTACAGTTCTCTAGAAACTTGCTAAAGTTTCTCTTATTCAGTTTTTGTTGAAAGGAAAACAAAACAAAACAAAACAACAATAACAAAAAAAAAATGACACATCTGATGAGAGAGAGAAAAAGCAATGTTGAAACCTGTTATTCAAATTTAAGGAATCCTATAATTTGATTGACAACTTGATTTGAAAATCCAACTTTTAATGTACATGGATGAGTAAGGTCAAATGAAGACTCTTATGAGAGGTGTGAAGTAACGTCACCATGACATCCCTCAGAAACAAACAGATCCCTCTTTGTGGGAGAGCTTCTGCAGATGGGAAACCTTGGGGTCCCCAGGGCTGGTGATCTGCCCTGGAGTCAGGGAAGTGTTGGCTTGCTTTGTTGGCTAGATTCACTTGTGTTTTGTGCATTTTTAAAACATCTTGTTTCATTCTTGCCAAAAGTATGATGTTAGGAAATCCCCATTTCTGGGGTGTGGTACCTATCCATACCCTCTTGGGATTCTGACTCATTGCAAGCAGGAGCAATAGTAAGATAGGGAAGGAAAATGGGGGGAATAAGCAGAGAATCTGTTACACAGCTCTGCGTGCAAGTTACTCTACAGAAGGCGGTGAATATTTGTTTAGAAATAGTTCATTCTCAATTATTCACAGTCACACTTGTCATAGCAATAAAATCTGAGCCTGGGTCCTTTGAGGGAAGGATAAAGATGATTTTCCACCATCTGCAACGTTTAGGCTTACAATCCCAATGGAAATGATTTCTTTTTGGAAAAGACTTGTATTTTCAGCTCTTTTAAATGTTAAAGGCAAAGTAAGGGGCCATGTTTCCCAAATTCTTTAGTCAGATCAATGCGTCCTGGGAAGTCAAAGTCTTTTTGCTCTGAAGCAGGAGGGGCTATAGATTTGAATCCTTGCAACGATGGGCCACTTTGACTTGAAGAGTCTGAAAGAATGGTTTTGAATTGAGACACCAAAAGTCCTCTCCCATGGACTTGGGTTGCTGCTTAGAAGTTTCCATAGAATGATTCATTCTTAGGCTAATTTCATAAGTCTTTAAAAAATTTTTTTTGTTAAGAAATGAAAATTCCTAAGTTTTGCTTTTAGGATTTAAATTGACTTTTAGAACTTTCCTATTATTCCTCATTTCTTCAAAAAATTGTTCACCTAAAAGAAGAATTCACAAGGCAGAAGATAGGTCCGTGAGAAATATAAAAGAACTCACTACACTTCATGCAAGTATTATGAAACAAACTTTCCTAGTTCATGGGCCACTGTCCTGCAAAACATCCCACAAACACCACTGTCTGATTCACAAAGAATAAACAATACAAAACAAAAATCCCACCCACCGCCCAGTTAGAAGTTACTCTTGTATTACTTCTGATGAAATACAAGAAATGTTATCTGCTTCAGAAGTAAATATCCTTTAAACATTAGAAGTATATCCAAGAAACAATGATGTTCTAGCCAGAGTATTAATGTCAAAATGATGTAAGAAAATTGTAAGCAGAATCCTCGGAGAATTCTCCACATCAGTGTTAAAGTGTTAAAAGCATTAGTGTTTTTTGTAATCTTTGCTCAATCATTCAGCTCAACAACCATTATCATCTCCAAATGATTTTCATATGGTCATGTTTTGATCTCTCTCACTTTTGATCACACCAAGACCAACTCTGTGTATTTGCTGTAGTGTCTCTTGGGTCTTGTGACTGACGATCTCTCCATCAAGCTCTTCCTCTCTGAACCCCTAGAACGTCTGACCTGTGTTTCCATTACAGGAATATCAAAGGGTAATGAGAAGGCAAAGGAGGTAAAGAGATTTCATGGGAAATATTTTTCTTTGCTGACATCTCCATAATTCACCTGGAATCCTTTAATCACTTATGTTCTGAATCCAAACCTGCTTACCTGCCCTCAAGTCAGAGCAGCTCCTCTTGTGTGCCCATAGGTTCATCAAACCTTATCACGCTTCATTTTGGGCAAATGAACTCATGATCAGGAGGGGACTGTTTTATACAAGATCAAGGATCTTCTAGTAATGGTCACTACAGGGCTGGAGTTGCAGAGATTGGTCTCAGATGCCAGTTCTGATACTTGCTGAAGCTACCCCTCACCCTCTTAAAAATTCAGGATCCTATAGGCTATTTAAGTTTTCATACTTCTTATATTGGTGTTTTTCACATGCAGCTCTCCTAGTAGTTCCCAGACCTTGAACACTGAGAATCAGCTTGCATCTGTGTCCATTGCCTTTGGAAATGCAAAAAAAAAAAAAAAAAAAAAAAAGAAAAAGATGGAGTTGCTGGGATTGCTGATGGGAACTTCGTAATTTATGTCCAACATATGACATACCCATCCACCATGCTACGAAGAACCCACATATCCCTCTCTTTTTCCAACAACCAGCCTTGGTCAAGAGGGATTCAGTCAGTACTAGTCTTCGTCTGCTAGAAGCTCTGCAGCTGAAGCCATAGGGGCTCCAGTCCCATCGGGTGGTTCTAGGTGTGGTATCACAGCGGCCACCACACATATGAATTAAGCTGGGTCCTCATGTGTATGGGTTCCATTTATGTGGCTGGAGGAAAAGGAAAGAGAGCTTTCTGTGGGAAGAAGGAGCAAGATAGGTGTTTTAACAAAATGTTGTCGCTCTAGTGAAGGGTACACATGGGCAAGCAGAGAGGACTGAAGTTCAAAGAAAGTGATGGGGCTGCCTGCAGAGTTGGAATGCTAATTTTGTCCGTATTTCATCATTTTCTACACAAAATATATCAGCAGCATGATATATATGCATATACATATATATCAGATATTACATATCATTCTTCTTTAATTTTATTTTTAAATTTTTAAAAAATGTTTACAGACTGCATTTTGATTCATTGTACACAAATACGGTACAACTTTTCATTTCTGTGGTTGTGCGCAATGTAGATTCACACCATTCGTGCAGTCACACATGTACTTAGGGTGTATACATCATTCTTGACTGATGCAAGTGTAGTGGTATAGGGGCCACTTGTAATCTAAGCAACTACTGATTGCTTTAGGATCATTTTGCCATATTTGCTCTCAAATGCTTTTTATCTTCTGTTAATCAAAGGACTACTATAATATGTATACATTTTGGCTTTTCTGGAGTTTGATTATTAAGGTGATAAATCATCAGCCTGAAAATATGGCGGTGGAATCCTTCTACTGAGCAACATTGGGGGTCTGAAAGCTGACTTTCCAGTAAAATGCTGTCTGTCTGTCATAACTGCATCCCTCAGAGAGCTGTGTGTCAACATGAAGGAAATGTGCTGATTGGCCTACTGGTGTCGACTTCTAAATGGGTGCAGACACAGAATAGGAGTGCACTGAGGTATGGACAATGGGCATAAATAACTGCTAACTAAAATGAAGGGGCATGTTTATTTCTTTGTGATCCAAGCATTCTGTTTTTTAGTCTGAGAATGAACAGGCAGGTATGGAGTGGGGTTATGAATGGATGAGCATACAGAGGCACACCTGACATCCCTATATTAGATCCACTTATTCTGTATTTGATACCTGAGTCTTATTTTCAGTCTTTCCATCTGTAGAACTTGGAGATTTATCACGATTTTAAAAAAAGTGAGCTTATTTTTAAGAGTATTAATTTAAGAAATTTGTGTAAACATCAAAAATATTATAAAATAAGGATTCAATACCTTGATAATTCAAAAGCAGGTCACTGTCTTACCAGGCCTCATCTTCTGCAAAGGAATGTTTTGGAGTCAATGATTAGCAGACAACTCAGTGATGTTTTCATACCTAAGTATGTCTGAGAATCCTGTGGGCCTGGGTGATGAACTTCACCCCTGAGGTTTCCATTTCAGAAGGTTTGATGGAAATAGGCCACACAAGTCCTGCCTGATTTTGAAGCAGGTGATCTTGCTATTCATAATCAGCCTAACATAACCCAGACCCTCAGCAGAAGTGTAAGGGTGGCCTACATAGTGTAGGTTGAAAGATAACCGCCTAAGGAGAAGGGATCAGTCAGGTCCACTAACTGGCTTGCAAAGTTTCCTCCTGACAGTGGCATGTGGCACATGGCTCACATTTCACTGGCTAAAAGCAGGGTCCATGCTCACGCTGACTTCAAAAGAGGCAGGAAAGTGCAATCCCACCACAAATAATAGGGTGTATAAAGGGAGTATTCATGAATAACCTGGATAACTACCACAACCTCACAACCACCTCAAGATTCTGATTCATTATGTTTTCTTCAAATCGTTCTAGTACTTTCCTAGGTTTGGGAGCCCTTGATTTACTCAATTCATCTTCGGAGGAAGTCCCCACTGGGTTTAGGTCCTTTTATGACTTCTGGTAAGGTATTGTAAGTATTGTGTATGGGATTCCATTCAAAAGACATCTATTAACTACTTTAGCAGTGACGCACCAACCCTTCAAGAGGAAAGTGAATGCAAAGTAACTGTATTTTTTATTTCTATTAACAACAACAAAATACTTCTATAATTTCACATCCCATTGCTTTTAGAGCACATATATTACAAATAAAGGAACTCCACAAACTTTAAAGATTAGTATTTATCAACACTTTTTTACACATACACAAATATTTTAATATAATGGTATCTGAAATGTATTCATATAATTTTAGTACTGTCATAAGTAATAACTAAAAACGTTCTTTTAAATTTGGTAAAAACCACATATTTTACAATCTTCTATTTACATCTGAAATATGCTTCAATGTTACAAAAACATTCACTTTGACCTTTAAAATATGTGTACTACGACCACGAATTGAACATGTTGTAACTGGCAGCAAACTCAGAGTTCGCTTTTTAGCTACACATTCATTGGGATCTCATGGCAAATATTCAGCCTGGCTTGATCAAACACCACTCAATGGAAAAAAAAATTATAGGAAATGTGCAAATTCAGAGGCTGGCAAAATTCTCAAGCTAGCGAGGTAAACAAAAATATTAACATTGTAAAAACGTCAAATAAATTAAGTCTATCGTTCTCTTCCCCGAGATGAGCTGCAGATTCTGAAATTCCTCCGAGAGGCGGGCGACCTCCTCTTAGACTTCAGCACCCGGCGAGATGGAGACCAGGGGCGGAGCCGGAGGCGCCTTGCTAGTGACACGCGTGCAGGCTCGCTCCACTCCGCGCTTTGCCGGGTCGTCCCTGCCCGTAATCTTCAGACAGGAGCAACACCACACGACACAACGATAACAGAGAGGTTAGCATTTGTGTCCCCAAATACAAAATTAAAAACCAGAGTAGTGATTTGCATTCCTCATGGGTACATTGATTGAAGGAGGTCTGAAGGATTGGTTCCCTCCCAGCAAGTCAGTATGTTGATATATAAAGTAGATTGACAGAACTCTGATTCTCAGGTATCGGCTAATAAATGTTTGAATGAAACTTACAAATGCATCTGAGTAATTCCAGGATTTTATTCTAATCTAAGAGTTTATATTGTCAAAATCTATCAAAAGGGGTGGGCGTTGATCAGAAATCACATTTAAATATTTGCGTTAATGGAAATATAAGAAAAAATTAACCTTGTCCTGATTTTACTTGAAAATAATGTTAATATGTTGCAGTGATACTTTCTTAGAATCTGACCTGTTCAAATAATGACATGTAAACACAATAATAACAGCGTCCACAGAAACCCCAGGCACCTCTAAAATGTATATCGTTGAACACGATGGACTTAAGGAATATTTTGAATTCCTAGGTACGAAGGCTTTCCCATTACCTTACACATGACCACCCTTGCCATGACCTGCAGCTTTACCCCTCTTCCAGGAGAGAATTGCTATTTCTGTCCCCCATAGAGCACTTGGCATCTGAGTTTCCCATACTACCAATGAATTCTCCTCAGGATCGGTAACACAGGGCTCTGTGTTCAAAGAGCATCCGGGGCTCTCACAGCAATATGCTTTCATCTCCTGCATGTGTGGCGCTGTAACAGAACGGGTCTGTTCCCTTCTCTGTATTTTATATTTGATACTCATTATGCAGTTGACTTCACTCTGCTCTCATTCTTGCTGAATGTTGAAACACACTCCAAATGAGCATCTTATATTTATATTTCATCTCTGTTCTTACATGCATTGCTTTGGCCTCAGCCAAAAGAATTATTTTTTTTTGACTGTTTATAAAACACTGTGAAATTCTGGCTGCCTATAAAAGTAATTATTGCCTGTCACTACCAATTTAAATGACTCTATCTTAGCATCTCCACTTTACACACCAGCATCCTCTTTATCCTGCTCCATCTCTTCCCTTATATGGAAGGTTCTTTAATTAACTGGATGGTTTCAGAAGATTCTTCTAGCTAAGATTTTTCTGGACACTCTTGGAATGAACTGCAAAACTAATTCTATTTTTCTATTTTCATTTCTGTATTTCTATGTCTGATTCTACTTCTTTCTAATGTTCAAAGTAATGTAGAATTTCCTTCTCCATTGTAATTTTATACACACACACACACACACACACACACACACACCTGCTTGTATTATATGTGCCCAAGCATATAGGTATATGAAGGCATTTCCATAGATAACCACCTATGTGACAATGACCCATCAAAACTCAGGACCAGGAGAAAGTTTGTCTTTCCTGCTGACAGATCTATTTCTTTTAGCAAGACCTGTGCAATCCATAAAGTTCTTTGTGTCAGTTTCTAGAAAAACCAAAGGCAAATTAATTTTCCTTCTTTTAGCAAAGGTTTTGTATACAAGAAATTATTTTTCTCTCCCCTTTATCACCTGGTCACCTGAGCTTTGATTTTGGTTTTGGCATTTGGGGCAGAGTGCATCTTTGTTTTGGAGACAGATAGGCTGAAATACATTCTAGAAGCTGGTGGAGTATGAAATTTCTTTTTAAAAACTAGGGTCTTAACTTTGGTTTTTTTCACCAGGATCCCTCCTCTCCCTACAGTGACTGATCTTGAAATGGAAATGAAGTTGTTTTAACTAAATAAAAACCTTGGCGAACACTAGCCACTTTGAAGGTGACAGGGGAGAGAGCTCAGCTAGGATAAGAGATAGGTACATCAGCAGGCCACAAAGGACAGGGGAGACATAAGGAAAGAGAAACATACCAATTTTGCTCACAGTACTGAGGGAAATACTAGACACAGAGGAACAGAAGCTGTATAAACACGGACCTCGACAGAGCTGCTGGGAGAAAACAGAAAAGCATTTTTGCCAGTTTTAAAGTCAGACATGATTTAGAGTCAGAGACAAGCATTCCTTCATCGTTCCCAGCTTTTACAGCCTTTGTTCTTTTTGTTTCTCTCCCAGATTTATAATTTCCCCCATGCTTTCAAGGCATCTCCCAAGAATTTAATTCCCATCACCCCTCAAAAAGCCCACACCAATACTACTTCCATTAGGGATCCTGTCCAGGGAGATTCATTCTTCTTTACATAAGTCAATCAAACATTTCTTTCTTTAGCGAATGTACAGAGTTAAAGATATGGGTATGAGAAGATAGAAAGAAGGAAACATAGTATATAAGGCACAATTAAAATGAAAGACTGAATACTTTTCATGTTTTGCAAGTAGTGTTAATAATGCTAGGTCATTTACAGAAAGGAAGGATCACTAATATTAATTGAGGGACTACTATGTGGGAGATATCATCATCAGGTGACTAGTCCAAGTTCTGTTCTGCATGTATTCTGTAAGGAACACAGGTAATGCGATGTCCAGGTAGAGTGTGAGGGTTGTGGATGCTGGAAGCAGGCTAAGGAAGTAGCCTTCGTTTTGAACAATTTGGTTTTTAGCACCCCACATTATCGAATAGCCACACTTTGTGTAATCTTATGGGACATGCTGCATGCATGTCTGAAATCATGGAAAACTTAACTTGTGGGGTGAGGGTTGAGTTTTATCCAATTGTGCACATCTGCGGGAGGCCCAGTCTGTTGCAAGGGAGTCTTGTAAATAAAAGGTCATGGCTAGTCCTGAGGTTCTTTTTGGGCATGGTGCAGAGACCTCTAGTGGTGAAGTGTGGAACTCCAGACTACATCCTGGCAGTTGTGAGGTCCCAAAGCAGGGGTGATGGAGAGTGGTACCAAGTTCTAATGGGAATTGCCCACAGTGCTCCTCGATATCGCATCAGACCCACTTATTATAGAAAACCAACAGTTCATACAGATTGGATAAAGATCTTTACAAACTGGAAAGCGTCTGGGTTCTCATATTCTTTCCCTACAGATTTTCCTCTAATCTCTTCTTTGAGGTGCTGTGCATGGTGGAGAAGCACGATGCTGATGGAGAGTACAGTGATTTCAGTAAAAGAAAAGAGAATCTCTCCAGCCCTGGCAAAGGATGCTTTCTATGTGCTTATAGTGCCCATTCAACAGGGAGTGCTCACCTGCTCATTCATGATTGCGGAGAGTTCTCGCAGCATGTCCTTATAATGGGACCGCAGCTCTTCCTGGTACTCCAGCTGGTCCTCCTTGATGAGGCGCTCGTTCACATCCAGGGCCTGCCCACATGCATCTGCAAATTGCCTGTAGTGAGAACATGAAGCAGATTAAAAACTATCCATACAAAATGACCTTGAGTTCCGTGACTTTGGGTTCAGAATTGGGCTGCTGATGGACTCTGCCACCTTGAACAGGCAGGGATGGGCAAATTCATGCCTCTCTGTCAGGAGTTCAAGGAAGACGATTCCAACAAAGAGAATCTTACCTGAATATTTCCTTCAAAAGTTTTACTTGGTTGTCAGGGTATTTCTTTGCATTAGTTTCTTCAAGAAAAGCTCGTGCATAGGCCATGGGCCCAGCATTGACCTAGGAAAAGAGAATTGGCTGAGGTTGACCCCACCTCCTCCATGGAACCTTCTCCACAGATGGAAGGGTGTTTGTGCCGCCCATGTGGCACCCTGCTTCTCTCTCCCTGCCTTGTGATCCACTAATTTGTACTCCTGTTCTACCTGACCACTCACAAAATCACTAATGGGTGTGTCTGAGCTCTGTCCTTCTCAGCCTCCATTACTTGTCAGATCTTTCACATTTTGCCATGTCCTCACTGTCTGATCTGCATTTCCTAAAAGCTTTGAGAACCAATCACTTCTATTAACTTACATACATTCACTGTATTTAATGTTTTTGAAATCAAATGTTTGATGAGCTAGTTGAATTTTTTTGTACTAGGCATGTAGCTGTTATGGAAAGCCATTCCACCATGATTGTGGTGGTGCCCCACCATGAAAAGCCCTCTTTCCCTGTGTTCCACCTGACAGTCTACCGTAGATCATGGTCCAAGGAGGCATCTCCTTGGAGTTGCAGGATGAATACACAGGGCCAGGTTCTGTCAGCATTGCACAGGGCAGCAAGTTCACACTACTGGAGGAGTTCATTTTCCCCTATTAATGGGACTCCAGAAGGACCAAGATACACTACTACTGAACCTGAGAAGTCTTCAGATGTCATGACCACAGGCATTGCCACTATGGGAGATACAAGTCAGCACCGCATAATTCCCTTTTTCTCTCCAGATCCATCCTCTCTTCCTCGACTCAGCTGTGTGCCTAGGGAAGCCATCCTGTCTGCAGCAGGAAAATGGATCCCGTGCCTTCTGGGTACTTTTCTTGTTGAGCTAGCCAGTGGGGGACCAGACAAGTTGGGGTGGGGAGGAGAGTGTGCTCAGTGTGGGAATCAGTAGCATCACCCTTTTTTATTCTTTGCCTCAGGCTCCAGGGCACAGCTCAGCAGGGCACTATTACCTGCCTTTCTTCATTTGAAAAATTAATACTTTGTTCATTATGGATTTTGGCATTTTGATTTTTAAAGACACTGTGCAAAGGGATTATCTTATCTTGATTGCTGAGCATATTTCGGGGCTCACTTCCTCACCCTAGTCAAAGCACAGTTCGCACCTGATGGAGCGTCAGGTGTTTTCCTTGCAGTCCTCTAGCAGAGGCCACACCTGTCCATCCTCAAGGGCTTGCCATTTCCACTGTTTCTCTGGGTTTGGGATGGCAACTCCCCAAGTGTTGCTAGCCCATGCACCAGTCCTTGCTGCCCACACTTTCGCAAATAGTTTATTCTTTTCCTCTCAATCGACTACTGTGAGCTTTCCATCTGCTTCCTGTCACAAGCCTGACAGCCAGATAAACACTGATGCACATTTTATGAACTAGTAAGCGTTCTATTTCTGGATTTGTTTTGGAACAATTTTATAAGGCTCTTAATAACAGATATGTAAAAGAGTTCCATGTTTATTCATTAGTTGATTCATTCATTAGGATGCGGATACAGAACAGAGTTTATCCAGAGAAGATGGGATGGGAGGGCTGAAGAAGAAATTTTATTTCAGTTCAACTTACAGTTGTGTCTGTAGGTGTTTGGCATTATTGATGTGACTTACAACTAGACATAATTCTAAAGACTCAGATAAAGATATTGGAATGTATCATGAATAGCAAAAACGTGTCTTATTTCTTTTGTAAAAGCAATTTTCAGGGTGTTTCATACCAAGTTTCACTGGCTATGGTCATGTCAGCTCTGGGCAAAGCATACTAACCTTCACACTGACACTTCCTTGGAGTTTGAGCTGCAGTCTGATCATGTCCACCTCGTCCATTGTGCAAAGCTGATTAAGCTCAGAGACCTTCCTGGACATCTCGTCAATGGCCACTTCAATAGGATTCAATTCTGTGCTTGACTGGCTGACGACCTGGATCCTCTTCTTCACATAGGGGAACAAATGACTCGCTGCACAAAAGCCACACCAAGGGATTTAAGGGTTAGTGGGGAGTCCAGGATTGCCCAGAGACCTGGAGGACTTGTGTGGTTTCATGGCACATTCCATCCGCTCGTCTGTGTGTGTTTACGTTCTTCTAGATGCCAGCATCTCTCAGACCTCTTACCTTCTGCCCAGCTGCCCAGACATACTCTTCTGCCCTTTACCGACTAATGTGAGTGCATTCTTAGGGATAGGTAAGCTCTTTAGGGTAGTTAAACACTGAAAAGATTATAGGTTTCACTGCAACTTCAAATAAGATCTACACTAGTCCACAATAAAGAATGTTCAAATAGACTTGGCTCAGGTAAATGTTCTAATATTTTTAAAACCATATTTTGCTAATTTAAAAATGAGGAATTTTAATGTAACTTATTTTTGAGAATGGCGTCATTTTCCAGGGTAACATATCATATGAAAGACAGAATAAAAACCCAAAACATTACTGTAGAGACCTGCTGCTATCATTTTCATACTTCCAATAGTCTACATGCCAATTCACATTAGTTTCTGAAGCAAAATTAATATAATATAGTTATAATATAATATAGTTATTTATTGTATTAACAAAAATATTATGTAGTTTTAAGGATATCAAATCGATGTGTAAGACAATGTTGTCAAAGTTATTATTAATGTCTTTCAAGGTTCATAGTAAAATAAACCAGAAAAAAAAACAGTGAATTTTTAAATTTCCAGATATTGAAGACTATGAATAACTGATTTTTAGGTCAAAAAGTAAAGAAAATGAGGAAAAGGAAATAAAAATTATCAAATAAAATACTTACCAAAAGAAAAAAAAGAATGTTCAAATAAATACTGCATAGTATATACCAAATTTGTTCTAGTTTTTTTTTTTTTTTAATTACAGAAGCCCTGAACAAGTTTCCTGAATGTGAATGCATCTGGTAGTTTGGACCCTGGTGCTGGTAACTTGTTTACCATTCAGTCCAGGACCAACCTCTGCCAAGGCAGCTGGGAGAGCCCCGTCCACTCTGCCTTTGCTCACCGGCCCCCTCATTGCCTCAGGAGCTCCCCCTAGCGGTTCCCATCTCTATTTCATGTGGGTGCCGACCTGACATGCTTGCCTTTCTTGGTTCTTTCTCCTACCTGACTGTGAGCACCTTTAGCGCAAGACTGATGTTTACTGCAATTGCCAGGAAACCGTGCCCAACACCTAGCGGGCACTCATTAAGTGCCTGTTGTATACATGAAAGAATGACATGGCTCACAGAATGGATCTCGATAGCGCTAGGAGGGGGCTTGAGATGACCCCTGCATTTGTTTTAAAGGAAGACTCTGATTCCCACAGTGGTTTGAAATCTTGCTCCCAACCACACAAGGATGAGCGCCCTTAACCCTGAAGCAGCTGAGTGTAGACTCAGGGAGAGGACAGTGGAAAGTCCAGCGCCTCGCGCTTTCCCATGGACGCTGACACCAGGGCTCTCCCGCCTGTAAGGTCTGAGGGAAGAATGACCAGTGCAAAGTCACTCCAGTGACGATGCTCTGGTTGCCTTCTCAAGCCTCTTCCTTCTAACGAAGTTAGGGGGGGGGGGGGGAATCTGTCTTCCTGGCAAGTATCCCCACGTCCGAACACTTTGGGTGATTGTCTGCAGGGCCTAAATAGCTCTTATTTCCACTACTGGAGCCCAAGGAAGGGATTGCAGCCGTCTGGAGCTCTGCGCGTGCGCGAGGCGGAGGCTCTGGCTGCTGCACCTACTCGTCAGCACCGTCCTCCGCTTGCACTGCTCGGCCACCCCACCGTGCTTCTTGCCGGACAGAGTAAAGGGCGTCTCAAAGACGAAGCGGTTGATGTTGTGGTGCATTTCAAAGTCTGTCTTCCGGTCCTCTATTTCCTTTTCTTCAAAGAATGGCGTGACATAAGTCACCTGGATGTAGGCGTATTTAGGGTCCAAATCCTTGGGATTGACCTGTGATAACACATTAAGGGCAAATAAAGAGTGGTGAGCCGCGCGGTGCGTTTGAAGGCAAGCCCTGGGCGGGCATCCTGAGACAGCTGTCCCTCTTCCCTTGGAGGAAAACGACCACTATCATTTCCGAGCTGGTGAGATCACAGAGGACCTGGGCTGACCGTGGTCCAGCAATCCAGCCTGCTGCTGAGCACATTATTTAATCCTCTATTTATGTCTCCTCTGTGAGGAACGTTCAGGCACCTTGGTGTGAGTGCAAGTCTCCTGGAAGTGGAGATGCATCTCTTTGTTCCTCTGGAACTTAGCCACCCACCTGGACGGGGCCATTGGTTTTGGACTCTAACATGAAGGGAGGTTCCTTGTCAATTTAGCCAAGTAGCTGATTAACCTAAGACATGACTGCAAATTTTTACATTTTTCATGTCTCCTACCTGCAAGAGGACATTTATTCCATTTCCTTCCAAACTTTGCTTTGGTGAATGGGCTTGACAAATAGCAAGGAAACAATTTGGATGTCCCAAGAAAATCGGGGAAATTGCTTTGGCTGTCTTTGAGACTGGAAGGGATTGATTCTCAGCCTCTTTTTAAATGACATCTTGAAGGATTTTAAAACTTCCAATTTACTCCATCAGTCCATCCATCCACTCTGTATCCAATTCAGGGGTTTGAGGAACTTCATGAACTGTTTGTAATGCTACTAATAATGACACTCTAAGGGGGGAAAATTGTGACCAATTTACAGATTAAAAGTGGAGGTTCAGAGTGGCCAGCTACTTGGTCTATGATCACCAGTGGATAAGTATGGTTGGGTGGAATGAAGACTCAGGTCACTTTGACATCATGGTGGGCATTTTTCTCCACCCTACTCGAGCTCTATGCTTCCACTCGGGAGTGTCACTACTGCAATCTTCTGTTTGCCTGATTAGGGAAGGTGGCTGCACCATTCGAGCTAAGAATAATAATGAGCACATTTGAAACAATTTCTACCCAGACCCAGTGACCTTGTGCCTAAACCCCTCCAACTGCCAGCAGAGACATCATCATCATCATCATCATCATCATCATCATCATCATCATCATAAAAACTCTTCCATGTCCCAGTAGAAATTATACCATTGGAATCATGTAGTAGGTCAATCAGCGAATCTGCTAACTAGACAAGGAACCTCCCTGCTACCTTCCTCTACCCAATCTGTTTTTCAAAGCCTTGCCATTCTCTAAACACTTATTCCCTTTCCCTTCCTTTATTTCATTGCATGTGCTGGGCTTCCCAGAATGCTCATTGCTTCTAGGAAACACTAGAATTCACCCTGCAATTCAAAGATCACCTCTGGGCAGCAATGCCCTGGCAAAAGTGAGTCCTTCTGAATCCCCTGCCCTGGGCTTCCCCTGTGCAACTGGGCCATGTCTCACTGGGGACATCTTATTGCATTCCAGCAACTGTTTACATGAATCCTTTTCTTCTTGGCCCCACGTGAACTGGGAGGTCTGGGAGGAAGATGCTCTACACACCCAAGCTCCTAGTTTGACCCTGGCACATACTAGCTGCTTACTTGAGGTTGGCTAAATGAATGAGAATATATAAGAAGATTCTGATAATCTAATGGGAGGATGTGAACATTTGTTTTTTTTGGAGCCAAGAGGTTAAGTAGATTTCCACAGGCTAATACAATGTAATTGCAAGTCTGGTCCTATTACAGGGGACAACTTGCAAAACTGGAATGGCCCAGGAAGACCTCTTTGATGGAATCAATGTTTTCAACTTGTTGTTTCCTCCAGTTCCACCTTTGGCTGCAATCACTGTAACACTGAATTTGCAATTCGAACAAATAACCTATGTGAGCAGTAGAGGATTTAGTAGGCTACCTGGAGGATGATCAGAAGTTACTCAGACAAAAATTTATTGTGTTTTTGACAGAGAGAGAGAGAGAGAGAGAGAGAGAGAGAGAGAGGAAATTGTCTGCCAATCAACAAGCAGATCACCCCAAATAATTTTGATACTTTTGTTTGCAGAGTCAGAAAATTAAAACAATGTAGTTAAAAAGCAAATGACAATAAAAACCTAAGTTGAGTCTTACTACTTCCTTAAATATTGATTTCCCCTACCTTGTTGGAATCCTGGATTATCTTCACATTGTCTGCTCCAAATTTGTCTGCATAGAGTTTGAGTAGTCTTTGGGAAATCTCAGAGAGCCCTGTCAGCTTAGGCTCTTTATAAATATACTCTTTACCCTCTTCTTCCTCAAAAAAGCCCTATGGAAGATACAATGAAGCATTGATTTTATCAGACAATTCCAGTTGCAAATCACAAGCAAAACAAATAGCCATTTACTAAAAAAAATATATATATATATAATCCAGTCTTTTGGCTGCCATCCAAGCCATTGATTAGCACCCTACAAATTCAAAAATTAGAAAAAAAAACAAATGAAGACAAAAATCATGTTATTAGTAGACATAATGTAAATATTCCCTAGCCAGGTCAAAGAACCTCATTAAATGTATTTTCTCTATTTGTAGAAATCAATGTTAATACCTGCCTGCATGTATTTTGGGGGAAGAATGCCCTCTTGTGGCAGGCTGGGGTAGAACACAAAAATTTGGGGCATTATTCAGGAGTACTGGGTATGGTTTTTAATAAGGTCTTCTCCAAGTCTTTGAAACTAGCACAGTAACACAGTGTGGCTGTGCAGTATGGTGCTGCAGTATGGTGCTGCAGACTTGTATCATGAAAAGGCATCTGCATTTGGAGTTGAAATATATCTCACATTGTCTTAGTTGAAAAATCATGACACTGAATTCTTGAAACAGAAATTACATGTGGTATGCTCCCAATTACTGCTATCTAAAAAGTAACTTTGTATCCTGCTATGTGACTTCAGGGACTTGACGCAACCTAGCTGCATGTAACTCAATTACTCGGTTTGCTTTACTGATATAACTTTTCCACTCTTAAAAGTCAGGACCTTATAGGATTAAGACTAGCAACCAGGTTGTCAGTTTTATTCCATAAGAGCAAGTGGGCTTTAGCCTCTATATTTGGTTTGGTTTGAAGCAGGGGGAAGGAAAGATTCCATTATCTGAAGATAATGAAGTGAGGAAATATTTATGATTCCTCTTCTTTGAAGAGATAGAAACATTTTTCCTGAGGAATACAAGTGGCCTCAGAATATTTGATGGAACACAGTGAAGAACCTGCATTCTCTGGTTTCTTCTGACTGCAGAATTTCCCTGCAAAGAAACAGCTTTTGAGGTTGGGTGTAGATACTGGCGCTCAAAAAGAAACCTAGCTATGTTTTAAAAAATCAGTTTTGGCTAAAAGGATGCATTTAATGTAAAATAAACGTGGACAAAACCTCCTAATGCTGTGTCTTCTCATGGCTGATGTGTGAGGCAATCTGAGAGTAATTACTGAATTTGCATTATCAAATTCATATGGTGCTGCAGACTTGTATCTTCCCATATGTAAATGGGACAAACATTAAAAGGACGCTTTGTATCACCAGAGGCTGGGCTACAGCTGTCATTTGCAAAAATCAAGACATGGGATCTGCGCCTCAGTACTGTCCTTGTCAAGCAGGTAATTGCCTGTATCCTTGTCCATCTTCCTAATTGACTTTGGGCTTTCAGCAAATGAGTTCGTTCAACAAATGCATGCTCAGTGTTTAGAGTACTTCCTGGCCTTTAAAAAGAGGGGGATCACTCTGTGTTTATTGAAGAGATGAATGAAATGATTATTAGAGGACATTCATCCTGAAAAGGTATATTTGCTCCAGAGGTAGCTGGAAAAGATCTCACTGTTTTTAGCAAAGAGGTCTTTATTGAATAAACATCAGATTATGAGTACCTGATCCGAAAGTGCTAGGAGGTGGCTGATGGTTCTGAAATCGTGGAAAGCATCTCCCTAACATTCACCTGGGCTTTGCAGGGCGCTGAGGCCTGACCCCATCCCCATCTGGCTTCCCGCCTGCTATGTTTTTCCACTGCTTTCTTTGTGAGCTTTTGTTTGATTCCAGGTCAGAAGTTAGTGGCTAAAATTGACAGACTGACACTTCAGAGAAATAAGACTTCTGAGGCCACAGACCAGAATCCCCGTAGGGCCACAGCGAAAGCAGCATTTACAACTTCAATTTCAAAGATGAAAATGCCTCCAAGTTTCAGAAAAAGATATTTTTTTTTCCCCACAGCATGAAACTAATACACAGGGACATTTTCACTGTGACTTTTTCCCTTGACAAATTTCTGATTCTGGAGTTAGCAGAAAATGTGTGGTAGGAAGTGGGTATTTATTGCCGTTATCATGACCGTGGTGACCTTGGTCATGACCTGTGATTTTCTTTCACCCCTAATCCTTGGTCTATAGGATGTTTCCTAGGACTAAGTCTTTTGTGCAGACTCAGCATTCTTTTGGGAAGCCCCGAGTATGGTACCTGGCACATGTTGATCTTTTGTGAGTGTTGGCTATGACAAGGACAGGGACAGCAGTGAAGAAACGATTCCAGATTCATGAAGCAATCTGTGCTCTGACTCAGATGCAGAGAAGCAGCTTAACTCAGCATTAAGTGCTTAAAATATGTACCTTCAGCTTTTCTTGCATCGGAACTACAATTTCCCTATTGCAAAAAGTCTATTGATACTCATTTCAATATTCTGGTAAGTGATTGGTCAGAAAAGAAGCAGTGATCAGAACTTGTCCTAAGGAGCACAAGAATGTAAACCTATTAGACTGTTCTATAAAATGCCTAAGAAGGAGTGGGGCAGAATATAGATTTGAACCTGTTGTCTATCAGGGTTTGGGTAAAGAGCTTTTGGAGCCAGACAAATGGCAGCCATGCAGATATTTGGGATGTGTGCTTACCTTTCACCAGAGAAACCATCAAGGCAGAGCCCACTGAGCCACAGGGCACTATCTGAAGAA
>JAJEJO010000236.1:728657-796730 GCA_020662805.1 Glaucomys volans
ATTGACCCCGGATTATCATGGGGATGGCATATCTAAGTACCCCTGCTATTATAATTTAAAGATCAAAAATTTACAATCAAAAGAATGCATTCCAAGAGGAACTTAGTGCACAAAAGATAGGTCAGAAAATGTGAACAATAGGCTAACTGCTTTGAGAAGAGGAGCTACAGGGATGCAGAGAAAGGGTTCCATATACATATGAACTCAATTATTATGTCTCACCACATGTGTGTGTGTGTGTGTGTGTGTGTGTATGTATGTATTACATATGCATACACGTGTGTCTAGATCAGTGATCTTCATCCAGGTGAACAGCTGGAAGGGTAGGCCTCATGCTAAGTGGAGCTGGGGTGTTTCACACTATACATCCTCCTTCCCCCAATTTTTTTTTCTATTAAGATTCTGAGATGCATCTACACTCAAGTAGGCATGATTGAGAATCATGAATTTTAATTCTTTGGCGCATATAATAAAACTCCTCCAGGCCTTCCAGTTCCTTCATTCCAGGGGCATCTGATCTTTTAAGTTAAGCAATGGGCATCTACTTGTTTGCTTTTGTGCTAAACACCAGGACCTGAGGATTTCACTAATTATGGTGGTGTTTGATCACGACTGCTGCTTCATTATTCTGGAAATGAACCCTTCACGGAACTTGGGGGAACACTTTATATAGGCTTCCGTGTGTAAAATTTCCATAGCCCATGATGCCAGGGGCTGTGTTAGAAACTTCGTGCTAGGTAGATTTGCAGTTTTGAAAATCTCTGCTGTGGAAGAACAGTTTTCAACTTGTTGTCTAACGTCTGGCTCCTTGCAGACATGATGGTAATATTAAATACCACAGCCAGTATGATGAAAGGAGAGTATCAGTCTAGATAGGACACTAAAATACGTATTCAAAGGCCTTTTGGGGGTGAAGAGCCTATTGCATATTATATTCTCATAATCTTTTTCATGTGATTGTAAGACACATCCATGTGGATGTTAAAAAGTGTGTTTTCCAGGAGCATAAAACACTATCATGGTTAAGAAATTACTTTGGACCATGGCAATTATGTTAATCAAGTAGTCAAGATTTCATCTCAGACCTTTGGAACCTTTATTCTGCACACGTTTCAGAAGATGTTCAAATCTATTTTGTGCTTATTTATCAAGTGTGGAGGGCTGTGAGCTTCCTGCTCCTGTTGAATACTGGAGGTCACTCTGGTCATTTGGTGCCTTGGGATGGCCATTTGCACAGTGCAGACTGAGGCTCTAAGTTCTGCTTCTCAGGACTGCCTCCACTGGGGCTCCTTGTTTCAAGGGATAGGGTTTCAGCTTGGAGGGCCCATGCTTAGTTATCTTAGACATGAACTCATGTTTGCACATTTAACAAAACATTTTGCCTTTTAAGCTTGGAATGAAATTTTTATAAAAGACAATTGAGATTACTGGCAGCATTTAGAAAACAAGTCAGGCACACAATCAGCATGCTTTGCTAAGGAATCTGAAAAAAGAACAAAGTTAGATCATTTGAAAGTAGCTTTCCCAGTCCTTCCCCATGGCCCTCTCTATTTAGTACAGGGATTTCAAGTATCTTTTAGTAGGTGAGTTAAGGACTCATGGCCCCAAATTTAAAAATGAAGGTAGAAAATACCCACATGGCATGGAGGTAGGAAGGAATTTAAAGAATTACAAAAAAGTATGAGCTAGACAAGTGAGTTGAATGGGGATAATGTGTGGATAGTGAAATAATTTTTTTTCAGTTTAATGGACAATATATGGCAAACCCAAGAAGCTGCCATTTTTGTAGGTAGAAAATGGTTCAAGATAGGTGACTTCATGTGGCTCAGAACCACACAAAGATAATTCTCCTCAAGATCTCTAGGCCCTGGAAGGCAATTTCTGCCTTTGCTTGTTTTTCAAATTGCTTATCTCACTTCTTTCTGCATCTCTGGAGACTTTACTTATTAGGTAAAGATTTATTTCCCTGTTCAGTTTCTGTGTTGGGAATGATACCACTGAAAATGCTCAGATCTTCCACCAAAGAGAGCCCCATCTCTCTGAGATGCTCTTTGGAAAAGGGTAAATGTCCCTTCAGGACTTTAGGGAAGGTGTCCAGACTTAGCCATCACTCCAGCTTCTGAAATTCCAACCACTTTCATCTTAATTAGCTGCAATTCATGGCCTGAAATAGGCAGGCAATCTCCATACTAAGTCTCCTCTACATCTGTTTAAAATATGTGAATTTGTGTGTGTGTGTGTGTGTGTGTGTGTGTGTAATACTTTTGGAACACAACTTCTACCTTTGTGGAAATAGAGAATACATAGAAAAAGAAAGGATACATTTTTGTAATTCAGATAACCAAAATAAACACAATTTAGTTTAAGAAATTTGGGATGACTCCAAAGTGAATGGGAACAGGATTATCATACCCTTTGCGCCAAATATGAATTTGCACAAAAAAGTTAAGTTTCAGTAACACCAGACAGAGGGAAGTGTGAGGATTATTAGAGCATGCAAATGTGGAGAGAGAGGAGGCGAACTTACCACGGCCTGGAACAATCAAGACCAAAAGAAGAAAAGAGTAAACATCTGCATTAAAAACTAGTTGGAAAGAAGCACGATTTGTTTCTACCTATTTGACAGCCCATATCTTAGTTGCTGGAGAAGCCATCAGGTACTAATCTGGTTTTTATGACCAGGGTATCAGAGGTGGTTCACGGGGGGACAGTAGTTGTATTTGGTTAGCCCAACACACATCCTGTGTGCTACTTCTCCACTGCTTAGCTAGCCTGTGGCCATCTTCCTTGAAACCTTGTCTTTCCCTTTCAGTTCCTCCACTCTCATATCCCTTCCTGATGGGGCTTTCTGCCATTTTTCTTGCTAATGGTTCACCAAGGCCACACATTGCATATTTTCTTTATGGCTTCCTAGGTACCGTTTTCTCTCCTTTCCTTGAGAGTCCCATGCTTCTCTCTCCCCCCATAGACAATTGCACTACAGATAGTTCAAATTTCTTTCCACAGATTCCTCTTAAATATCTGAATTTTGCTATTTCCCATGGATTGTGTTCTCCATCACTAGATTTCCATGTCTCCACGCTCCTGATGCTGCTGTGAAAGGAGAGATCCAGGTAGGATGAAGCTGATGAGCTAAGTGGCCACTCATTGATACTTTTCACCGGGTAGGGAGAATCCATTTTCATTAACTCAGGTGTTAGTTTAGTGATGAGGAAAATAGATGCTTTCAGAAGACTTCCGTGGGAAATGATCTAGAACGATCATGCTGGATTTAACTCCAGCTGTGGCATTAAAGGATTCTGAAGAGAACAAGACATTATGTGCAGAAGCACTTCATGGCGGGTGTGGGGGAAGAAAGTGAGAGGTCTGAGAGTCACTGCTACTGTGAAAGCCAAGGAATGGCATGTGTGTCCGCAGGACAGCAGTCTGAAATACTCCTGCTGAAACAGAAGAATGTCGTGAGCCTTCCTGAAAAGAAGCAGGATGGTGCCTGGGTTTATCCCACTTAAAGTACCGCCAGGAGGAGACAGATATTCATGATTAATATATGATACGCTCACTTTCAGGCCAACGTTATGGCTAGCTAATATTTTCAATCTTGTCATTACTTGTGCAATAAATTGAGAGAAGACAGCCTTCAAATTACATTGACCTGCAATAGAGAACAAAAGAGCCACAGGATGTTCTGCTTGGAAACACTGGTGATATGGAAGAAGGGGAGAAGAAATCATGTGATTGCAAAGTTGAAGGTTTGGTAGGGTGGAGCCCCTAGGGAACCTTTTATTCCTTAGAATGCTATGAAGGTCATTTATTAAGTTATGTTCAGTTTGTTTCGTTTTAATCTATGATATAAACCTGTAGTTAGGTGTCCTGGGGTGAATTGGAAGGAAGAGAATGCTGGACAAGTTGGCATCCTTTATTTCCAAGAAGTGAGAACTCACTGTTTTTAGCTTAACTGGTATTAAATCTTAGGGATTTCTCTGCCCATTTGTTCCCCAATTTAGTACATGCCTCTGGGTAAGCATGTAGATGCTCCCACCCAGAGACACACTCAGATGCACCCAGCACCCCACACCCACAATGCTCTGCACATGTAGTCAGACATCCTAAAAGGCGACATCCCACTATTCAACAGAATTCAGAGACCATGCTGCCTCTAGTGAACTTACCTGCCCATAAAATGCCACACGATAGTAACGACCAAACAGTCGCTTCTCTGAGTTCACCACCTCTGCCACCTTTAGGTAGGACCGGTGAATGTCATAGTAGAGATCAGACAATTTCTGAAACCACAAATCAAAGGGTTTCATGAAGATGAGGCTGGCATAAAAAGAGGGGCGTTCTTACTTTTGAAAATGGTAAGGAATTTGCCAACATCAAGTAGGGGGTTTTAATTAGCTTCTAAAATGCGTACCTTGAAGTCTCGCTGTTTCTCGAAGACAGCAATGATGGGCTTGTTGACGTCAGCAATGAGTTCATATCGCTCAGACTTCCAGAGAAACTCCACACACATGTACAGCTGCTCCACCAGGACATTCTGCAACCCCCCCAGTCAGGATGAGATCTTACATGATTGAAGTTGTGCTCATCCCTGACTCTTGGTTTCAAAATGACTGCATTATCAAGTTTTTTCCTAGTGGGAATCCTGATGGTTGTCATTGATGTTTACAACCCAGCAAAGCATCACGGAGTCATCCTGGAGTCTTCCTTTCCCTCACTGTAACCGCCTAACTTGTGCACCAGATGTGCTGATTTAAATCTGTGGAATGCCTTCTGTCCTTTCTAGTTCTGTTGTCCCTGTCACTGATGTAGATCACACCACTGTTCCTTCATGCCCAGATCCCTGCAGTAGTTTTCCACCAATCTCTGTAATGTCTCTCTAACTGCTGCTCTGGGGCAATCTTCCTTTCTAAAAGGTGAATCTGACAATGGAACGCCATAAAGCTCTGTGGGAATCCTGAGCTCCCCAGCCTAGCATTCCAGGAGTTCCACTCTCAGGCTCATAGCCCCGCTTTGTGCCCCTTTGTTTCAACCCACAGACACTAACTTTGCACTTGGCTATGACAAACTGTTCTGCTCCATTCTCAGAATGCTTTCTCCTTTCTGCATTTTGCCTATGCTTGTGCTGCTCTTACAAGAATTTTCTTCTCATTTGACACCTTCAGGTCCTACCAAATGTCAATATTCAAAGTGAAAATATCCAGAACTTTTATTTATGTCCCATTCATCCATGTTCTGATCATTTCATGTCAAAAGTTGTTCTTTTCATCTCAACCAGATAATGTCTTGTGCGTCTGTTTCCGACTGGCCACTCCCTATCCTTAAGGATGCTTCAGCAAGATTCTAAATTCTTTAAGAGCAGGAATTGTGCTTTATTTATCTTTGTGCCTTATTTATCGTAGTCCTTAACTCAATGGCTCATATAGAGTAGTGGTTATTAATTAATAAATGTCCAACTAAATCAAATTACATAAGCTCTAAAAGAAATGCATAATATTGTTGGAATGTTTCCAACAGTGTCTTAAGAAAAGGTTTGTAAGCATTATTTGAAATGCTTAATATAAATATGCAATTGCATTTACTGTTTATTTACAATATACACTAAATCAATATAGAACCACATGTAAAATTTAATCAAAATCCACCCCCAAATTTACATTTTGTATCCTTTCTTCTCACCCATATATGATTAAGATTAAAATAATTAGCATATGGAATATTTTATTATTTAATAGGGAGAACTCTATTTTCTTTGCCAAATTGTTAAGTAATTCCTAGTAATTTCATTTATTAATGAAAAATAACCAGTTTGCATGTCTGTAGGTTTTTCTGAAGAAACCAGGGAGGCTTTTGATGAAGTGCATTTGTAAATAATCTTTTTAGTGCATAAAAAAGCTTTCACCAGCTCATAAAATTTTTAGCATCCCTTCCTACCTTTACCAAAAGTGCAGACTGCATGACTTACAGAAGAACTGACCATGTTCATCTTAGAAAAATAAAGCTTAGCTTAAATTTTCATAGAAAATTCTGCATTATCAATGGAATCTGATATCTATTAATCTTGGCTTACTTTAGCCTAATTTCATTTTGTTGAATGAAGTCATAATATACAGTAACTTTGTCCAACTTCCGAATAAGCTCCTTTCCCTCTATTTGCTTAACATTACAATTCAGAGCATACTTTTACTTAATTACGGTGCATTAGATCATGATAGTCTAACCTCATTGTATGGAGTATCTTGCATTCCCGAATCTTCTTTCATTGCTCCTTCTTCCTTAATATTTGGTGTAATGCTCAGAAAAGCTGGCCATCCCATAGAGAACATGCCTTGGGAGAAATAAGCACAATGAGACATTATTATTTGAATCAAATCTTGTTTGGAAAAGACAATGGCTTTCTTCAGGATGTTACAAGTGGTAGTATCTTACAATTCACATAATCAGCAAGAGAGTTAGATTGTGATGATTGATAAATGCTGTCTGCCAGTCAATCAATGATTCCCCTTTATAATTTTTGTATCATTTTCTGGTGGCACATTGTGTATGAAGAGCTAGCATGAAGTTTGGAAGAGAACATAGAATTTGGAGATTGTTGTAGTTGCCTACATCTACCGGTTCTGATTTATTTAACCTCTCTGAGCCCGTTTCCCCCTTGTTAAACTGGAGACATTAATACCTATTTCAAAGGATGTTGCAAGGATTAAAAACACTAATACTTGAGAAAACACGTGGTGCACTCCATGAATTGTAAAGACAATGCTCAAGACTCACTAGGTTTCACTCTTCTGCATTATTTAGAAACTTTCCTACATCTTCCTACCAACCTGGCCACTAACTTCTAAAAAGTCCTAAAGAAGATTAAAAGAGGGCATATGTGATATCTAGATGATAATGAGCACTGTTCCCAGAGGAGAAATCAGGTGTGAATGATGGGAAATGTGACTGGTTAGGGTCACAGGCTGTGGTGACAGACAGCCTTTGAACGTTGGCTCCGTGGCCAGCCTAACTGCCGCATTGCATTGCAAGTGGGTTTCTTCGCTTCTCTTGCCTTTCTCATTCACGAATAGGAAGTGATAAAGGCACCCAAGTCATAGATGTCACTAAGGATGAACAGAGACATCTCCAGGACATCACTTAGCACAGAGCCTTCTGTGGCACAAGGACTTTCCAACCTATGGGTGACACTTCTGGGAAATGATTCCATTGTTACCAGTCAGCTCATTAGAAATGTAACTAAATTCATTCCTCAAACATGCTAAAAATCATTATCATCATCATCATCCAAAACTTGGTTTTAAAAATTTGACTTTCCTACTTTTTATGATAGTACATGTATTAAAATACAAGAGAACCGATGGTAGAAGGAAACACCACAACATAGTTCTCACAGGAGAACTATGGTCATTAATATGTCTGAGGCAGCTATGATTTCTGAAGTTGCCTATCTTCACCTGTCTGTTTATCACGTGCACATTGTAGGGAGAGGACAGTTTATTTTGCTGACTCAGAAACCTCACAACATTAAAGGCATGTTAGAAACTTCAAATACAAGTCCATGAGCTTCAGATACCTGATGGATAGGAATACATGCCAGTGCGTCCCTAGTGATCACTTTCCCTGAAGTTTACTAATAAATTCATCCTTTTTTGCCAGTGAGTATATTATATTTTAATATCACCATAGGTCAAAGGTGAGCATTTAAAAATGTTTTCATATTACATATGCACACAGTTTTTAGGCACACAAATTTCCACAACTTCTCACACGAATACCTGGCTTTATCAGTTTTCTTCAATTCATTTTTAGTTATAATTTGAAGCAATTTTTCTTAAACTTTATGGTATCTGATTATGTAAAAGTAGATGGGCAGGAAGTGCATGTTAAATAAAAATATGCTATTTTTAATAATGTGCCTGTTAAAGAGGCTAACTGAAAAGCATGGAAATAGTCAAGAAGGTGCTGAACTTCAGGGTGAATAGGGATATAATTCCAGGTCTCTTTTTCAAGGACCTTAGAGAAGCTACCTCACTGTCTCAGAGTTCATTTTGATCATTTGGTTCAAACATCTTTTATGCAAAATCTACTGTGACCTTTTAGAAAATACATACGTATTTAAAAGATTAAGGGATGAGGTGTATTTCTGAAATACTGCAACTGAAGTTCATTTACATTTTGTTTAGGTATTTTGATATTAATGTCCTCAGATATATTTCTGTTCATACACTGAGTTTTTCCACTGAAAATTGCAACTTAAGATACTGTTATCAAATAGATTTTCGATCATAAACTTTGGGTTTGAACAAACTTTTCCAAGATAATATAGATTAAATGTTGTAACTACTTTTTTAAAATAGTAATAACTCTTTTTGTTATATTTTTATCAGACATTAGATACAGAATATTTTTGAAGAAAGGAAATCCATGCTGCAAATTATATGTTATAAATTGACAGTTTATTTAAAAAATGAACTGGAACATGCTGATTATGAAGTCCTACATATATAGTATATGTACCTATCTCTGTTTTTGTGTCTTTTAGTTGGAATAAAACTTTTATTACATTTACAAATTAAAATAGATTATTCTTGCACATTAATCAATTTATCAGTTTCTAAATAAAATTCCAAAGACCAACTAGCAGGCAGATTGGTACCCAAATATGACCATTACTCATAATCCTAAATGTTGGCTAACACTCAATTCAAAATTCTGTTTGTTGGGAATTTTTTTCAGAAATCTAACTTCTAAGTTGTGGATAGGATTTCTGAACAGTAGCAGCTTAACATTTTTGCAGAGTAAATCCTGCAGGTCTGAGATATGTTTTGCTTTGAGAATACATTGAAAAAGTTTTCAATAAAATAAAATTTAGGCAGCAGCTTGATTTCCTCTGCATGGGGGTGAATAAGCATAGTTAGATCACTCACTTCCTCCACCAGGAGTTGTTAGTAATGGATTACTATCGCAGGGGTGGGTATCCTCTGGGAGCAGGGATGGTGTGCAAATCTTTTCCATTTTCCAGTAACCTATGATAGTGCAAGATGACGTTAGACCATGATTTTGTTAATACAAGTTTATGAAACTACAAACTATTTTTTAAGTATATTTTTAGTTGTAGGTGAACACAATGCCTTTATTTAAAAAAAAAAAAATTTCTGTGATACTGTGGATGGAACCACGGCCTCACGCGTGCTAGGTGAGAGCACTACCACTGAGCCACAATCCCAGCCCAACAAACTATTAATCAATGAAATATTCTCATTTTGGATGAAGAAGGTGACCATTCAGTTAGCCTTGCTGTATATATATAAGATAGACACACTAGTGGAAAGATAGTTAAAATTTTAGAGTGCATCATAAGAAACATTTGTGAAAGCAACTGTTAATAAAATGTAACTGAGATTAATGTAATACAAAATTAATGAATTAATCTTTAGCTAGGCTTCGATGTGTGTGGACCCCCACTTCACCTGGCCATCTTACCCTTTCTTTTCAGGTACTCTGCAATCAGGGCAGCGATATGGATGTAACACATAGCAGCCTGGGACAAGAAAGAAAAAATGATTCCGAGGACAGATCTTATTCTATATCTTGCTAGGAACAATCTTCCATATTCCACATCAGAATACATTATGTAGAGGAATACTATGTAATGACCGCTTTGAAAATAAGAATCAATTAGACTTCTGAAAACTTCACCATCAAGAATAAAATGAATATTTGGGAATTTTTTGTTTGTTTTTCCTGATATGGGTTTGAAAGGTAAAGGAGCTAGCCTGAACAATTTTCTTATAGCACTGCCTTCCTTCCTTACGGTCTAAGATTTTAAAAAATCCACAGGTCCCTTTTCTTATTAAAACTAAAAACTGTGGTAATTGGACATAAATTGAAATATAAAAACAATCTGCCTCCTAAGTTTTTCTACCTCCAGTTATGGCCCCTCTTCTCATTTTTATTGCCTTTGAAATGGCAGCCTCCCAGGTTAGCACTTGATTAAACAGTGTGACCTGGTGGCACAGGTCAGTTACCCCCAGACCAGTACTACATGGGTAATACTCGATTCTTCCATGGCCAGTGTGGACTCGCTGCACAAGGACTGATTTGCTCTGCCTGAGCTCACTCACTATAGTAGCCAGCTTCCCCCTTCAAATTCAATTGTAGGGGAGGAGTTTAAAACAGAGCTTTAATTTTGATGACCCATAATTTCCAGACCTCCTCACCACCACCCTCCATGCCTCAGGGTGTTAGCATTCAGCTCTGTGTTGCATTTCATACAAGGCTGTTGCCCCACTGAGCCTGGCCCTTCTTAGATGTCATCTACTTGGAGCTGGTTGTCCTTGAATCCTACATGCTAGCTTGTTGGACACCAAATATAGTGGAGTCTTATCCAGGCTGGTGGAAATGTAGGTGACATTTTGTGATTCATGCTGTATGTGAAAATTCAGTCAGCCTGATAACAGGACACTGCCAAAGTGAGGGAACCAGTCTTTGTGGATCACCTCAGACAGGTCTCCATTCCTTGCGTGAATCTTGGCCATGCTTTCCAGCCAGGTCCTTCGTAATTCAGGGGTGCTTGCGTAGGAATTTGCCAGGCTGTACTGGAGGTCCACCAGCATCTCAGGGTCCTTCTCGTGTTCCTTCATCTGAGCCGTGGCCATCAAAACGGTCCTGATACGCTTAGTCAGGTCTTTCACCTCTGCTGGGAAATTGCTGTTCTTTGGAAAACAGAGCACCAGGGTCATTACCTGTTTAGAGCTGCCAAGTTATTGGCTATGGCTTGGCGTCATGGTTTGGTGTAGTCTACGTGTTGTTGATAAATGTTTGCATTCTATGTACGTAAATTTTATGTGTTGTGGTTGTGGTTATATGCACACATTTGAAGATGAGAATTGCAGGAGACTCTTCCTTGGTCTTCTAGCTTACCTCCCTCTGGAATAGCATCCTGACAGCCCTTGAGATCCTGGTCTCCCTGACTGGTTCATGTGATTTGAAAATGTCTGATTTCATTCATAGGCACCATGTCTGATTGACATGGCACTGGCCTAGTCAATCATATTCTTTGATCCCCCAGGCCATTGTGATTGGCATATGATACAAGACTGGATCAAAGAGATTCAGTGCTGGGTCTTTAATTGGTATTATCAAATGAGTGCTTTTCCCACTCATAGCATGATGAATGTGCTCATGCTTTTTGAGAGCAAACCCCTGGGGAGATCCTACCTGTAATAAAGTGAACAAAGAAGACTTGAACCAAGAGATCAAGAAAGGGGCAAAAGAGAAGCAGTAGGGGAGGAGTACCTGAAAGTATTATTTTAATCTACGAGTCTAGTATGATGGAAGTTTGGCTCTAACCCTAAAATAATTGAAGGAAAAAGTCTTTTTAAAGTGCTGATAGAAAGATGTATTTGCCTAAGAATGGGGTCATGAGTGAATCACTTTATTTCAGGATATTTCTGGTAAATATTCTTGTAAATATACCTTTCAATATATCTTGGAAATTCTATCTAACAAATTGTGTGTTGAAAATATAAGAGCTATCAATTCCATTAAGTAAACAGTATAAACGTTCAAAGTCTCAATAAACAAAATGCAGAATTAATTTGTTTATAATTTTGCTATCTCACAAAAAGAATCCTCATCAGCTTATTCCTGATGCTTTAGAAAAAGTCCACAAAGCCTTTCTTACTTTCATCTGCTTGTCTCCATTGGCAAAGTTATTGGTGATTGCAAGGGAATGTTGAAACCGAGAACCTCCAATCCCAGCATCGGCTATTAACTGGCTCACTGCTTTGATGAGCTGGAAGACAAAAGAAAAATGAGCCCCCTAAAGCAAAATGCAAAATAGTACTTTTAAAGAAATTCACTGGATTGGATTTATGTGTCTGTTCCTGTAGGTCCAATGCCCTACAAGTCACTGTGGCATCTTCTAAGGCCATGTGATCCAGGGCATTTCCTTCCAAACCTAAGTGCTTGGGGGAAAGCTGCAGGGATCCAGGGATGCAAGATATTTATGCATTTAGAATTTGTTGTGTTTGGAGTTCTAGCACTAGCAATGGTTTTCTGAGGTGTCCATACTATGAGATTCTATTTCCTGGCAGAAGAAAGAAAAGCATGAGGGTACAAGTACAGACATGGACTGCGCTCCTCCTATGAAACAGAACTGAGTGTAATGGGCTCTGTAGAGGATCTGGTGGAGGAGTTGGTAGCTGGTTGCTTTGGGACAGGAGGCTTCAGTTACTGCTGAAATACATCAGTGTGTGTGTGTGTGTGTGTGTGTGCACGTGTGTGCACGCCTGTGTTCTGGTGCTGGGACTAAACCCAGCCTGCTAGGCAAGTGCTCGATCCTCCATCAGTGGCTTTAGCAATGGCATTAATGAGAACTGGTGGCACTTACCTGTAAGTGGGACCGGACAATTGACTTCTGCTTGTTAAATTCAAAATTCTTCCTCATGAAGAAGTATAGAAGTGCTGAGGCTTCCATCTGAGTTGATCGTGACCTGTGGTTACAGCATTTCAGGACTTCATAGCAGAACGATCCACAGAGGTCAGCAGGCCCTTGAAAGAATGCCGAGGGAAACTGGAGAAACGGAGAATGGATGGAGTGGGCAACTGTCCTTCATTTGGCTCTGATTCTTCCCATATTTTTAAACTCCCCAGAACAAAACCCCTACTTTTTTAACCTGCTCCTTTTTTCCCCATTTCAAGTGTGAAGGATATAATTTTATTTGTTAAAATCTATGTAATTATTCTCCACATCAGTAACTGATGATGACCCAAAATAAACAAGCGAGAGCTCTGAAATGTCCTCTGTTCACTGGGCATTGTTTAAACCCCAGGAGTCAGTTATGTGTCCTTGATGGCAGTGACTGTATCTACTTTAATGTGGGATCTTGAACTTGACATGGATGGATTTGGCACTTGAAGGAATGCATCTTACCTAACTCTGTTACAACTACTAAGAAACCAGAGAACTGTTGACTATTTCCTTTTACTATTCACACAGACAGAGTATCAACTCATTTTGAGACCAGGAATCAATGTCTAGCAAAACCAAAACAGAAGGAAGCAAACCTTTTTCCTGCCACACCAAGGGATGCGAGGATTGTGATATGTTGATTATCATCCTTAACTGAGGGTTCCCTGGCATCTGGCGGATACTTACCTTGCATACGAACAGTCTCAAAGAGGCAAACACGTGCTTCAGTGCTGTGGCTGACTGGTTGACTTGGAAAAAGAGCATGTAGGTGTCAAAGACCCTTTTCATCAACGAATTTTGACAATCAGCTTGTTGGAGTTGTCTCTGGAAATTCAGCACAGATGTTATTTAGTGTAAGTGAAAGAATACTTGCATTTCTTCAAAATATTGACAGTTATACCATATGGCAGACACAATTCTGGGTGCTGGAAAAAAATACACTGAGTGAAAAGACATGGTTCATGTTCTCAGTGAAACTTATGAAACAGTGGTCGAAAAACATGACTGAGTGAGATCAGACAGCAGGATGATTTGATAGAAAGTCATTGCTTTGGAGATGGGATTACTTTGATAGGGTGATCAGCAAGTATGTCTTTAATGGGTGAATGGATATGTGAGCTGAAAGAAGCTGCCTCAAACATCTGGGAGGGCTTCCCACGAGGGGGAAACAGCTGGCACAAGACCTGGAGTTGCAGGAGAGCTTCTGAATTCAAGGTGGAGAAGGAACAGAATAGCTGGTGCAGAGTGGGCAGGGCGCAATCGGGGAGAGATAGAGGGTGAGACAGAGATAGGCTCACCTGTGGGCACAGGGAAGGCCTTTCAAATGTGAGATTTGAGCAGCATTTCCACTGAGCAATAAAGAATCAGATCAAGCTCCTAGCCCCTGAAAGCAGGGCTTTCTAGGTGTAATCTGTTTATTCAATGGATTCAACTTCTGAATCCATCCTTAGTTGTGTCTACCAGGGTCTACAGTTCATGTGGTTATATTACAAAAACAGCACTGTGGAAGTATAATTGACATACAATAAATTGCACATATCCAAAGTGTTCAGTTGGATGAGTATGACATTGGTATGCACCCATGAAATTATCACCATGGCAAAGATAATGAATATCTCCATCACTTCCAAAAGTTTTAAAACATTTTTTTTCATAATCCCTTTCTCCCACCTCCTCCACATCCCTGAGCAACCACTGATCTTCTGTTTCTATCATTTGCATTTTCTAAAATTTTATATAAATTGAGTAATATAGTATATACTCTCTCTGGTTTTTTTTTTTTTTTGGCTAGATTCTTAAGCTTAATACATGTTGTAGCCTGCATCAGTAGTTTCTTGCTTTTCACTGCTTTTTATCAGCAGTCTATTGTATGATATATCATAATTTTAAAAATTCATCCACCTATTGATATATATTTGGGTTGTTATGTAGATCCCTATCTTTCACCCTGCACAAAAGCCAACTCAAAGTGAATCAAAGACCAAGGAACTAGATCAGAAAGTTTGCAACTGCTAGAAGAAAGCACAGGCTCAACACTCCAACCTATTAGTTGCACCAACTTCCTTAACAAGATCCCTGAAACTCAAGAAATAAAATCAAGATACCAAATTATAAAAGCTGCACAGCAAAGGAAATGATTAAGAGCATGAAGAGAGAGCCTACAGGGAGAGTCTTTGCCAGTTACTCCTCAGAAAGGGCATTGATATCCAGAATACACAAAGAACTCAAAAAACTTAACACCCCCCAAAATTACCTAATCAGCAAATGGGCAAAAGAACTAAACAGACATTCTCAAAAGAAGAAATACAAATGGCCAACATGTATATGAAAAAATGTTCTACATCCCTAGCAAGGAGGGAAATGCAAATTAAAATTACACTGATATTTTATCTCACTCTAGTTAGAAAGGCGATCATCAAGAATACAAATAACAATAAATGTTGGCTAGGATATGGGGGGAAAGGTACGATTGTACATTGTTGCTGGTACTAAGAATTAGTACAATCACTTTGGAAGCAGGATGGAGATTCCTCAAAAGACTAGGAATGGGATCACCATATGACCCAGCTATCCTACTCCTTAGTACCAATCCAAAAGCACTAAAAAAATCAGCATACTACAGTGACATAGCCACATCAATGTTTATAGCAGCTTAATTCACAATAACTAAGCTATGGAACCAACCTAGGTTCCCTTCAACATAGGAATGGATAAACCAAATGCAGAGTATAAATAAAATGAAGTTTTACTCAGCCAGAAAGAAGAGTGGAATTTTGGCATTTGCTGGTAAATGGATAGAGATGGAGAACACCATGATAAGTGAAATAAGCCAGACTCAGAAAGTCAAGGGTTGAACCTTTTCTCTTATATGTGGAAGTCAGAGTGAAAAAAGGAAAAGAAAAAAGGTAGGAAATGAAAATAGAAGGGAGATCAGTATAGTAGAAGGTGGTTGAGGGGGAGGGGTGACTGGAAAAGGGAGGAATGTGGAATGAAATTGACCAAGTTATGCCACATACATATATGAATGTACCACAGTGAATTCCATCTTTAGGTATATTTATAAAGCACCAATTAAAAAAAATCAATAAATAGAAGGAGGACCAATAAAATAGAGGAGGGGGAGGGAGGTGGAGAAGGAAAGTGGAAGCACTGGAGACTGAAATGGTGCAAATTATATTCCATACCTGTAGGATTATGTCAAAAGGAACCCCACTTTAACTATAATGCACCAATAAAAATGTTAAAAATAAAGCTGCTAGGTGTATCTTTATGCAAAGCTTTGTGTAGACACACACTTTTATTTATCCTGGTGATCCAGGAGAAGTACCTAGCATTGGAATAGCTGCTCACATGACAGATGTGTGATTAACTTTCTGCAAAACTGACACACTGTTTTTCAAAGTGTCTTTTCCATTTGCATTCCCACAATCAGTGAATGAGATTTACGGTTTCTCTACATCTTTGCCAAAACCTGGAAAGATCAGTCTTTTTAACTTTAGCAATTTAAATAGGTATATAGTGATTTCATTTCATCAAAGATATACAAATGGCAAATGAGCACATGAAATATGCTCAAAATTAGTAAATCAGTTTTTTTGGATCTAGTTTTAAATTTACTACAGAGCACCATTTGTCTCTCCCATTTCTGTTGAAAAAGTAGATAAAGTCACATTCTCATTTAGCCTCACTTACCTGACAGCAAACCAAGAGGAACTAGGAAGAAAGGCTATTATTGGACAAAATCTGCATAGCAAGCAAGCATTGATCAGCTTGTGATAAAATCCAAATCACATCATTAATATGCTTTCCCCTCACATGTAGATTGATTTGCTTAAGGTAAATTGATTTCATAAATCATCTTAAAAACATGTCCTTGACCTTGGATGACTTCTCTACCACCTGTTTAATTATTCTGCAGAAAATGCTGTGCATGTGTTCACCTGGTGAACGTGCGTGAAGAGAGAGAGCAGGTCGAGGATAGTGAGGCAGACCTCTGTAGCCACGTTGGCTTCTGTGTCTACGTGGTGCACGATGTCTATTTCATTGGAGTTGCCTACAAGATACAAAATGAAACCATGTATGAAGGTCTAAAACAATCCTTTGTACCTTATGGAGGATTTTCTCCCATTACAATGTATCCAGTGTTTATTGGTATCCTGATTAATAATTCATTAAATAAAAGTGCTTTTGTTTGTTCATTTTCTTTAATGGTAGAATTAAAAAACAGCAGATGGAGACTTTAGTTTTTGTGCCCTTTGCATGTCTGCTGCAGGTTTCCAGCCTTTCTTAGTTCTTTTCCATTGATTCAGCCCCTGATGGGGTCATATTTCTTTGGTAATCAACCTGTTTTAAGGTTTATGCTTTTGGGCTAACAGACCCACTATTATGTATGGTCTCATGGGACCGTCTGCACAAACAGCCCCCTCAGAAAAGCACAGAGTGTATAGGTTAAAACATAGAGCTTTAATAACAGCAACTGTTGGTGCATGCCCATAATTGCTACCATTTACATGCTACAAAACACCAAGCTCTGTTTCTTCCTCATTGACACTGGAGTGTGTGCATCTCTGGGTTCAAGATACCATGCTTCTTGCTCTAGACATGGACAACATCACCCTCTTCTTCAGGATCATCAGGAACAACCTGATTGAGAGAGGCTCCTGCACCCCTCACAATACAAAAAGACAGCTGTTTCCAGGAAAGCTGCCCTGAGCATATGCAGACTGAGAGTTTTGCTTTCCCTCTTTCTTTCCATAAGGGCGCTACATTTTAAAAACCATTCCCTGGTGCTTTTTTTCTCCAAGAAACATTTCTAAGGCTTCCACAGATGTTAAAATGTGGATTCCCTGGCACAACAATATCTCTTCCATTTCTCTAACATTATTCTTCCAGGCACCTAGAGAAAACCAGTAACTATCTTGTTCCTTACTTCTGGTTTACTTACTGGTCATGGTGTTGTCTAACATCTGTAAAAGTTTGGGGTTAGAAAGTGCATTTTTGCCTCGAATAATAGGTAAAGTTTGTGATCTGTGCTGCTTGTGTCCTTCATGACCAGAGGTGGTGTGCATCCTAAAAATGAAATGAGAGAAGTGGTTGATATCAGGTGGGGATGTTATATCCAAATGTTTATTCAAATAGTTCAGATTTGAGTCAAATATATAAAAAAGAAGACTTTTTATTAAAACTATTCATTAAAAGCAATATGATGAAAGTGACTTCTAAATACTTTTGTAGAAATTTATTTAATCAAAAACAGTATTCAGATTGATAATGCACACAATAATGGATGCTCAAAACTGTTAAAGCACATTCCTTATTCTTCAGTAAAATCATGGGATTCCATGAACGTTGAGTTGGATACTGGCTGATAAGGAAGGCACAGTGGTGGGCATTCGAAGCTACAATACTATATAGCTTAGAATTATCACATTGTAATTAAAGAGGTAAAGTATACAATGCCTCTAAAACTAGCCTTGCTTTCCTCTGTTTTTGTATTTGGAAATTCCTCATGACTTGTCATCTGCTGGGTCACATCTACTGGCAGGGGGCTGATATGTGACAATTATGGGGGAAGTAGACATCTGAGGGTCCTCTGTGCTTGAAGGGGTAACAGTGGTCTACAATGCCATTCCTCCAATACCCATGGCACTTTCAAACGGGAAAATCAGGCAGTGTCTTTGTGGAATTAGGAACTTCCTGCTTCTGAGTGTGTGATTTGATCAAGGAATAGGCTTATAATTCTTGGGATACTTGCTGTCATATAAACTCATAAACACTTATATGAAGGAAGCAGACAATGGCAGATGCCTGTAAAACCCCCCAAAAGGCGATGGTTTTCTCTGTCAAATTCTTCAAGGCTACTTGATTCTGGCTAAATCAAAGGGTCTGGATGGGTCAAGGTCCAGGAGACCTAACTTTGGCTTTCAGTAGCCCAGGAAATCTTAGTTGTTCCTGAATCTACAAAGAATAATTTGGTTGGTGCTATATGGCTTGAACTTCCTTCCATGACTGGTTTATTCCAGGTTTGGAGTCTCCTTCATTCTGAACTTGTAGAGAAGAAGCCCTGGTTTCTAAATGAGGGGCAGCAAGGGGTGGGCCCTGTTCAGCTGTTTCAGGAGGAGCCTGAAATCTAGTCCACCAAACATCTATAGAATTGCAGTGGCCTCAAGTGGATTACTATTATTATTAAACCTGCAAAGCAATTCTTTACTGTTCTATCACCATTTGCAAGCACACCCATCACATTTTAAAATTTTACTTTCTCACCAGAGGGCAATTTCAAGGGGTCCCCACAGATGGAGGCAAAATTTATTGACTAGCTACCCCTCTCGCATTTCATTCTATCACTCTTTCTAAAATATTCATATTATATATTATTATGTCACCTCTGGGAAAAATAAATCAAACTGGGGAAATTTTAGGAAGCAATTCTTACTTATTAGCCCTGGAGGAGTTCTGAGCTAGAATTTCAGGGCGAATGTCTCCCATCGGGTATGCTAATGAAGGGGGACTGCAGGTCCTATGTGCTAGGAAAATCTGTCTAATGACTAGGGAGTCTAAAGGGAGTTTATGGGACCTGAATCCTTTCTTATTGCCTTTGACTCTTTAAAAAAACAACTCTGGCTTTAATAACGTTGCTAAAATATTGCAATTGCTGCAAAGAATAGGAAGACACGATCTCGAACTTTGCTTTGTCACTAGGAGATTAACAAGCATTAAAAGAAGCATTCATTGGAATTATGTGTATCTTTCAGGTCCAATTAAATTGAAATTCTCATTAAAGCTCATTGTATTCAAGGCATTGTGCTCTAAGTGCACACAAATAGGGCATAATCCTTAGTTCTTTGGTTGTATAAGCTGGTGGGCCAGATAAGGAGGCATCTAACTTCTTTATATAAACATACAGAGTAACTTATGGATTACATTTGGCCTGAAATAAATAGATGTGTGTGTATCCATCCCTCACGTATGCATACATAAACAAATATACACATATACACACATGTGAGTAATTTTAAATACCAAGGAAATGTGATGTTACCATTGTGACAAGAGCCCTGATGTCTGGCAGGAAGGATTGGATCCTTTGAGGGTTCCATTGTTCTGGGTGGACTGCACAAATTTAAATGCAGCAGCAATTTTTCTGCAAGAAAAACTGGAGTTTTAATAATGACTCAACTTTTATAAGTTCTATAAAAACACAATGACAACTGGAAAAGTGATTACTAACAAAATTTGATATGCTTTGTGGAAAGTAAAAAATTTGAGTTTCTTCTGGAAGTAGGAAACTGGGGTGGTGTGGACATTTTTTGTCATTCATGAGAAAATGACAATAGCCTGAAGCTATTTTCAGATTAATTTTTGTTTTTAGTTTATTGGAAATATTTTCTTAAATTGGTATTTTCCAAGTTTTGCTATGTAATGATAGGTTAATTAGTTCAGAAGATACATGAAATAAAGTGTCATTTGATAAGTGTGTGGTTTCATGCTTTTCTCCTTAGAAAGCTTTATTCAAATCTAGACCTATTATGAAGAAAGGGCAATCTTCAAACACCTATGTCTAATGTGAATTCAACCTAACAATCCTTATTTGCATACTAAAATCTCTAACATATTTATAAGTGTAACCTGATATATTAATGTATGTATAATGCTTTTTCAAAAACCACATTAACCTGTTGGAATTTAAAATTATTACCTTATTATATTGCGTTTTCCAAGGTATCTGAAATTTTGAAGACAAACACTAGAAAGGAAAGAAGAGTCACATTCTAATTATTCATACTCTTTTATTTATAAATAGCTATTCACATCTTAGTATCCTGAAAGAAATCTTATATTTTCTTAAAATATTCTGTGTAGTATTATTGATAGATAATTTACCATAAAGGTTCTTGGAATGAAGGGTGGGACAGTGAGCTATTTCGAAAGTTCAAGAGGAAAGTGTTATCTAATGATCTCTAAAACTTACTCCAAGATGCTGAAGAAGTCAGACACCTCTGGACTGGGTGCTCTCTGCCAGTAGGCGATCAGAGTCTCTAGAGGGAAAAGTGCAGAGTGTGAAGCTCTTGGAAATACAAAGTTTTCTTTCTTTCCTTTTTTTTTTTGACCTTAATTTGAAGGAGTTCTCTTTACCATCTGAAATTGTTTTCATGATGTGAAGGAAGCACATAAGAAGACTCCGGGTTTCAGCTTGATCTAACTTGTCAAATCGAAGAGTTGACCCAATCAAAGACAAGGGTCTTGGGATCTGGGAGGAAGGGAACCAGTAAGGATGGAGCATGAGGAAGCCACCTCTGCCTGGTAGTTATGGGGGCTGAGAGGTCAGGGAGGAAGCTATACCTTTTCACAGTTGTCAGTCTTCTCACTGCTCTTCTCCGCGGTGCTTGGGTTGGAGTCGAGACTTGCTAAGGATGCTCTGGAATCAGCATGGTTTACTGTAGAAATAGCTATTGATGAAAATGCTGTAAACATAAGCCACAGCACACGTATGGGAATGAGATGGATGGGTACAAAGAGACAAAGATAAAAAAAAAAAAAAGAAAAAGAAAAAGCAAAAAAAAAAAAACCCAAAACAAAACAAAACAAAACAAAATTGAAGAACTAAAACCACGTTGAGTCTGAGGTGGCTGACATGTTGTGAAACAGAGTTTGGATTGGCATTAAAGATATGCAGCATTTTCATTCTTATTACAATGGCTATTGAGGAAAATTCAGACCATCTTAAATGCAAAGAAATAAAACTTGTTTTCTTGATCTCTTAAAATGCTTTCTAAAGAAATGTAGCTCTCATTTCAAATGTTTTAGTAAAAGTTCATAAAGAGAATTTGGGGAAAAGAGCTTTCAACTTTTGACAGTTTATGAAAAATTAAAAATGACATTTCCAAGATAGTTCTTAAAGATCATCTTTGAAGTTGAGGAGCTATTATATTTTAAAAGGGTCTGCAATGAAAACTTAAAGACTTTCCAGAATGAAGTAATTTGATAACAACGGATCAGATTGCTCCTTAAGCCAAGTAAAAATGAACACTTAGTAGAAATGGAAGTCACTGAATGGCATTCAAAGAAACATGTAAAAAGGGTCTTTGATTGTTTAAATGCAATACACTTTGCCATAGATACAATGTGCATGAATTATGGATTGGGTACAAAACACAATGATATACAATGTAAGTATGGATGAGCATTAAACACAAGTAAGTATTATCAGGTTTCCAGTACCTGCTATGGAATTGAGAACATCTTTAGAAAATGATGTATCCACAGAGGTTGCGTGTTTCATAGATGTCTGAGTCTGAAATCCCCCATTGGTGCTTAAGTCATCTCTAGACCCCTGTTTTCAGAGCACAGAAGAGATTAATGGCAATTGAGATATTTCAACATTGTCAACCCCTACCCCTCTTCTCCATTATACTTCCAGCTAAGTGATATGTAATTTGATCTTTTATGTTCCAACATAGGTTTTCTACCAAAGTGGGCAGTGAGAATGATATGTCAAAAGCATACTCTAAGAGACTATTTGATTTTCTTATGTGAGTTTCTTAAAGATGTAGTAGTAGAAACAATCTTTTAGATATGGACAAAATGGGTTACATTATAGATTATATGTCATGACTATCATGGGTTAGTTTATGTGGAAGTTTCTATTATTAATAACTAGCTTTTAAATAAGTATTTAAATAAGGTTGTATGTTCAGTGGCCTGATGAGACTTGAGCTTTATAACCCATGTTTTTTTTTAAATTGTGCAACTTAATCCTCATAAGGATCCATGAAGTAGGTATTTTATCCTATTTACAAATAGGATATGGAGGCTTAAAGAAGCTGGGTAACTTATGGAGAGGTCACACTGATAGTAACTGGTACTGCTGGGATGTGAGCAAAGTCCCCTGCTCAAAACTCGTCCACAGGCCTGAGGTCATCTAGATGAGAATATCCTCCATTGCTACAGGATTCAGCAGTGTGTTACTCATCTGGACTTAACCCAGGCAGCCAGTCTCATGGGGGTGGTTGAGGAGACACCACCCGTGGAGGAGGGCCTGTGACAGGCCACTCTCAGTCTATGACTCTGAATAAGGCGCTTGGCTACACTGAAGCCAGGGAACAAGAAGGCAATGTGGAAAGGAGTGGGGGAAAGGTGTACGCTGAGGACAGGCCACGGAGGCAACACAGGCTATAGAAATGGGAAAGAATTGCAAAATGATGCAGAGAACAGAGGAAAATGAAAACACCATGCAGAAGAGATGGCCCAGGTGGAAGCCTGAAGCGGCCAGTCTGAAACAGTGGACACTGATATGAACACGAATTGTATAATTGCTGATTTACTCACAGGTAGAACTGAGTAATCCATGGCATAAATAGGAAAAGGACAAATCTTTGTTAATGCAGAAATTTGAAATGTTACGCAAACTTACCTGATTGGATGTATTGACAGTAAAAGGATACAGGTCCTTCAGGTAAATCCTTGGCATATTGTCCAGAAGCATGCCATACAGGGGCATGTATAAACTTGCTATCTGGGCTTGCTTTCTCTAGGTGAAAAGGTAGCCAGAAGAGATGATTCACATAAAAATCAATAGGCTTGTAGGTCTGATATGCATTTAATGCAGTGAGCCATTAAATGGTGTTTAGAATAGGGAGAAAGGAAGACCACTTACTGGTTCTCTGTATCGATCATCAAATGAATGCTTAGCCATTAGATTTTTTAAGACAGCTAAAGCTAAGTGCCTAATATCCTGGTCTTCCTGCAGGGCAAAGCCAACTTCTCGGAGCAGAATCCCAATTAAGAAGTGTTTGCGGCAAAATTCATTCGTGACAGAATATTCAGGCATATCTTCATTAGGAAAGAAAACAAAACGTGTTTTTGAAAATCAAATAATCACTCTATATTGTAAAAGATATATCAGGCAACTACTATCAATGCCACCACTGATGGGCGGTATTGGGGAATACAGTCTTGCTACAGGGATGAGATGTAAGATAGGGAATGTTCTGTGCACAGAAACACAAATGCAAACACAAACTAATGCACCATGTCAACTGATACATCCCATTAAAATGGCATGTTTACAGTACCAGAGGAGTTGCGTGAGAAAAAACTATTTTTTGTCTATTAGAATCAGGAAATGTAGAAATGGATATGCTGAGGTGGGCCTTTGAGGATGCTTGGGATTTGGAGGTATAGGTGGAGGCAGTGGAGGTCATACAGGAGGTTGGGAGAAGAAGCGATATGGTTTTGATGGCATAAAATTCTGCAGGCACAGGAACTATGGGGCACAGGTATATGGGGTCCAGTTGTCAGAGTCACCAAAACAGGCCTGAGAGAAGGGTTGGGGTTAAGATGCCAGAAAAACTTAAGTTCAAACCTTAAATGCCTTAGCTGGCATTTAAGGCCCCTTTGCCATTTGCATTCCTGTAGGAAAGGTTAAGACACTAAAGCCTGGCTTGGAGTTAAGTGGTCTGATGAGATTTGTGCTCTGTTGACTTAGTGAGATAGTGGCAGGATGCAAATGAAGGAGACAGAAGGGAGATGTGGGGTGAGAGACACAGCACAAAGGAGCGACAGGAGAGGAGGTGGGGCCTGGGCTGGGGCAGTAGGAAATGAGCAGCAGAAGCAAAATCAGGAGAAGTTGGCTGAAGAATATGAGGGGCAAGGAGAGAGGAAAGCCAAAGGGGGCTGCAAAATTATAAGCATGAATTATGAGAAAAAATGATAAAATTTCCAGTAAGATAGATTTATTCAGAATTGTCTGTCACATTTCATAAATGCAACTATTAAAAGTAGTTCTAGCACCTCCTGTAAGAAAACACAGGGACAAAACTTCTTGGTGCTGGTTTGAATGATGATTTTATGAATATGACCCAAAAGCACAGGGAACAAAGGTTCTCAGAAGCAAAGGAAACAAAGTGAAAAGGCAACTATAGATTGCAAGACAACGCTTGCAAAATGTATGCCTGTGCAGGGGCGGACACAGAAGGAACTCACCTGACCTAAGAGCAAAAAATCAACCTGATTAAACAATAGGAAGGGGGCCTGAATAGATGTTTTCCTAAAGGAGACATCCACACAGCCAACAGGAAAAGGACGATCTGCTCAACCACTTTCTTATCCACTCATCAACTGATGGACACAGGTTGTTTCCATTTCCTTGTTGCAGCAAACATGGGCGTACAGAAGGCTCTTTGGTGTATCGATTTTATTTTCTTGGGACATATACCCAGTAAGGGGATTGCTGAATCATATGGCCAATTATTTATTTATTTGGTACCTGGGTACTAGAGACTGCACCCAGGGGTTCTTAACCACTGAGCTACATTCCTAGCCCTTTTAATATTTTATTTAGAGAGAGTCACACTAAACTGCTTAGGGCCTTGCTAAGTTTAAGTCCCTTAGTTGGCACTTAGGTCCCTTTGCCCTTTGCAGTCCTGGCTATGAACTTGAGATCTTCCTGCCTCAGTCTTCTGAACTTTTGGGGTTACAGGACTGTGGCACTGTGCCTGGCTTGTTTTTCATTTTTTAAGGAATCTCCATGCTATTTTCCTTCCTGGCTGTACGAATACCTTCCTACCACCAGTGGGCAAGGATTCCCTTTTCTCCACACACTCTCACTGGCACCTGCCATCTTTAGTCTTTTTGTGGTGAAGTCAACATTTTGAAGAAACATCTGCACCCCCATATTTGTCTGAGCATTCTTCAAGGTAATCAAGATATGAAAGCAACTTACATGTCCATCTGCAGATGGGTGGATAAAGAAAATAAAGGAAGGAACATTCTGCCATTTGTAACATGCATGGAGCTGGAGGACATAATGCTAAGTGAATTTAGCCAGACATGGAAATACACTGCATGATCCTCCTTAGATATGGATTCTTAAAAAGTTGAACTCTTAGAAACAGAGGGTAGAAAAGCAGTTACAGGAGGTGGGATTGAGACAAATGGAATTTTGGTCAAAGGATATAAACTTTTTGTTATAAGATGAATAAATTGTGAACATCAAATGTATGGTATGGTGACTTAGTTAATAATAATTTAATGTATAATATTATATAAAGTCAGTTACATTGAGCAAGCATGTATGATATATATATATATACATATCTATAATATGTGGATTTGATTTATGGTACACACTAAGAAGATTTCTAATATTTTGGGAAATTTAAAAATATCAACATCTGGAGTGAAGAATTATGTTAGGGAATCATTAAGCTATCTGTGACAAGATAAAAGTTTAGTCAATGTTTTTAATATTTTGATTATATGATATTAAATACAAACCTATTTATTAGCACCTGAGAGCTGGAGATTTGTAGTCTCTTTATTCATCATCATTACTAGACAACTGGATACTGATGCTTAGGTATGTAATATAAAATGTCATTATTTACCTGAGGCATGGAGCTCTTGCGTTGATTCTGAAGGTGTCAAAGGATCTAGATTTAATACAAATGAACAGAAATTTCAGATATATATATACATATACACACACACAGTTATACACATAGTCATTAGCTATGTGTATTTATACTGGAAAATTAAAATATATTGTTTTAAATTATAGCTGAGTTTCTTCAATATTGTCATTTTTCAGGAGGAATACCTTAGATCGTTAATTTGTTTCCCTAAGAGAAAATGTCTTGAACAGAATTATTTTAATAGCTCCAATTGAGCTCCTACTTTTTTCTAAAAAAAAAACCAGTCTGTTTTGAAACCCACTTGTATATTCACTGTTTATAGTATCAGACCTACTAAGAAATTACCAGGCCTTTTTCGGAGGTATTGATTAATAGTGAACAAATGGAAACAAAACGATCAAATAAGAGTTTGGTGCTTAGTTAACCAATAATAACTTGCCTCTAACTTGTAAAAAAAATCCCAAACCAGACAAAAACCTAAAACTGTTATGGTCTAAAATATTTCTACCCCTTTTTCTTTGGAAAGTGTTTTTATACATTAGAAAGAGAATGGAGGTAATATATGTGGATTATGTTTAAAAGTAAAATGCCAAAATTTTTATAGGCTTGATGATACAATTTTCCCTCTGAAATAATAGTGCAAGCTCTCACAGGCTTAAAGAGGCTCTTTACCATCCCTGTTTCTGCTTTCATGAATAACAAAGCTGTGCCTTGTGAGTAGTTCATTCACTGCTTAGATGTAAAGCATTTCAAGTTCCTGAATTATTTTAGTATTTTCTTTGCATCTTGGTGTCTAGATGGGTAATGCTTGTTTTCTATCAGAATCCTGCCCCCCGCACTTTTTAGTTTAAAAAGTAATAAAGGAAATATTTCCTGCAGAGTCTCTGTAAGTGCAATCAACAGAAGGCGAGGCTCTCCCCCAGGCTGGGCGCCCTCTCCCTCTCTGGTCTAGGAAGATCAAGTGTTTACGATGCTGAGCTGTTTCCTCCCTTTTCTGCTCCTCTCCTTCCTGTTCCTCCACTTTTCTTTGTAGGAGTCTCTGAAGTTCATTTTGACATAATTATATACACATTAATTGATACTCCTAAATGAACTTGAACTCACAAAGTGCAACTTTCTTCCTGCAATTTTGATATGTCAAAATCAATGGAAAACTCTCTTTTGGAGCCAGTAATGTAAAAGACAGCAAGATCACAGGTTAAAATTCTTGGTTACAATTACCAGGTTTAAAATTTTGTTGGTCTTTAGTGAAAATGGACAGAGACAAACATTGAGAAATAGAGTTGTATTCCTTAACTACATACGACCAACTTCTTTTGCATTTTAATCATCAGATTATCTGGCTTTGATATTCATGTTACAACCTCAGATAACACTATGATTGAAAAGGCCAGAAACAATAACCAAAGGCAAAATAAATAAAAGTTGGGAATTATTACCTGGAATGTTTGCTGATCTTATGGGGAGACACAAGGGAATAAAATGCTCATGTTGACAAACTTCTTGTAGAAAATCAAATTTATATTGGCATAGTGTCTGAAAAAGAGGCAAACTGAATGACTATGATTTATACACTGAGAAGGTCAACAGAAAGAAACAAAATCTGCATTTGAATCTTATCGCTAAAAGGAAGGAGTTACTATTGTGTGGTCACTGAATGATTATTTAAAGAATTCTGTCCCCTCCGAAGTGGTACTTGCATGAGGCTCCCTGTCTTCGGAGATTGCTCAGGGTACCTCAGGAAAGATCCCATTCGTAACCTACATTTGACTTCCCTAGGACAAGGTCCTGAGTCCTGTTTTCTGCTTCTTATAGCTTGTGTCATAACAAGTTCATTGTGATAAAAATCCTGCTGCACCATAGGAACACAGCTCTCAAAAACTACACTCAAGTCATAAACAGACTCTGACAGTCAGCAGCTGAGGTCCAGAGCCTAAGGAAGTTAAGGAAGTCAGCCGTGCAGATCTTTTACAATTAGCATGAAACCAGTATGCCACTTCTTAGGGGACATTATTTAATTCTGCTTTCTTCCTTCCCCCCTATAAAAGGTCTGACTTTTCAATAATGGTTGGATGTGAACAGTGACAATGATGTCCAGAGCATGCGTGTTAAGAACAATCGCATCAGTAGGACCACTAGCAGGTTCATAAGCACTCTATCTTTACTCTCATGCATTCTTTCTTAAAAAATATTTTTAGTTGTAGATGGACACAATACTTTTATTTTAACTTTATTTTTTGGGGGGGAGATTATTTATTTATTTATTTATTTTTCATATTTTGTAGGCCCAAAGTGGTAGCCTGTGAAAAACAATGTACAGTAAAATTTTAGAAGTAATATGAAATTCAGAAATCTGGGACTTATCACAATGTTCCTATAACATCTGTCTAAGAACTATTAATCTCTCAATAACTACACAATGATAAATAAATAAAAATATGACTTATGGTAAAAGTTCTCCAAATACTTTGAAATTTTACAACATGGGGAAAAGGATTAATGGTGATCTTACTCCTACCTACCCAATAGTATATTACCATTACCTATAGCCTTAAGTGAAATAGCTTAATGTGTGAAGCAGAATAAACTGTCCTTCAAGACACAAAAGTGTTACATAATAGAAAACATTGACTGTACTTAGTAAAAAATGACATATAAGCAGAAGAATATATTCCAATATTCACATAAAGTCTCTGGAAACAACACAGATTAAAATATTTCAGGATGACCCTTATTCTTCTGACATGATGGTATGTTATTTATTTATTTTTGTGTGGTGCTGAGGATCAAACCCAGTGCCTCACACTTGCTAGGCAAGCACTCTACCACTGAGCCACAACCCCAGCCCATAAGTAACCATTCTTTAAGACCAAGTGAGATTGCCATTACTGTATTCTCTAATATCAATTCACACACACACACAAATACATCCCATGTACTCAGATGCCCTAGGATTATAGTTTGTGGCAACTTTAATAAATAATTTAAAATGCTACCATTTAAAATAAGGACAGTATTTCACTTAACCTTTTGTACATCACAGTGAACAGGAGCATAATTAAATCACATGTTAATTATTTTTCATTGAGGAACCTCACTCATTCTCTTTGGTTTTCAGAAAAATACATAATTTGGTTCTACTGCAATTTTATCTAAATCAACACTCTGCAAATTTAAGGCATAATAGGAGCACAAATAAAGAATACACTTTCAAGAAATGTTTAGAAAGAAATTGAATTTTCAAACCAAATTAATTATAATCATGTAATGCCCCTGATCAAAAGTAAATCTTTACTGCCATGAAACTAATGTTCAGGCTCTTAAGCATGACATAAGAGGCTTAAAAATGTCATTATTTACTTTTGTTCTTTTTATAGCTGTTTTTTTTTCCACAATAATTTATCCTTGGCAAATTACCTCCTTCCCAATGCATAAGTAAGGCTAATGGGAAAACTATTAATGTCAGGTGACTCATCTTCCTTCCCTAAGAGTCAGGTGTCTGACCTGACAGGTTGATCACATGCTTCCTTTGCAGAATGTACATCAGAAGCAGGAGCACCATCAGCATCATTAGCAGCAGCAGTGTCCTGGCCCTCATTTGTGATCACTCTTGTGCTCTGAAAGTGTACTGGTCCCTGCTTTTTCAATATTTGGTTCTCTGTTTACTCAATGCCATTACTTTCGGTATCCTTCCAATATATTCCCTTTTGATCAAACTGGAGTCCGTTTCTGTTGCTTGCCAATGGAAGAAACTTAACTGATATAACTGTCTTCATCTGCCGATTTCAGTCTCAAGTTTCCTCCAGCGTATGCTATATGTTAACTCAGTGGTTCTGAACTTGAGAGTGCATAAGAATCCCCCAAATGTCCCATTAAAACAGACTTATGGGCTTCTCTGTTGCTCCCTCACTGGTGTGGGAATAATACTTGGAGAACCATTGCTTTTGAGTTCCTTCCTCATCATCTCCCAACTCATGCCCTTAATTGGGAAGAGTGACCCAAAAGGGATGTCCATTTTTCCCTGAGCTTAAGGGTGTCCAGGGAAGTAGGACTTCCAGCGACAAAAACCACCACAGCCCAGGACAAAGTGGACTATAGGGACTGCAGCAGGAAAAAGCCACTCACTGCACCCCCCCACAGGAAGCAGAAATGGAATGCCAACTTTCCTTCACTCCTCTGTCCTTCATTAAGGAAGAACTTGGGAGACTTAGTCAGTAGATGGACCATTCACAAGGCTGCCTCTCCTTGGCACAGACATTATATTCTGATGTAAAAAATAGGTTAATTTTTTAGGTAGATATACATGGAGACCAGTTTACTTATTTATAATGCTAAAGTTTAGGAAACAGTCACTCCTGTCCATGGTTCTTACCTTGAGGTCCCCAGATGAGAACATGCTGATGTAATTGTTAACCATCCGAAACACAAACCCTCGGTCCATAAACGTAAAGCAGCGCTAAAGAGGGTAAAAGTCTAATTTCAAACATTTTTACTAGAGGAATCATCAAAGATTTTAGAAAAGATGATTATATATTTTGAAGCATAATAATATTTAACCAAATGGGTTGTATATGGGTTTTAAAAATCTCTAAAATATGCTGAAGCATTCTTCCACATATGGTAACTAATTAAAATACTAGATATAGTAGATAAATCAGAAAGTTACAAACCTGTATTTACCAACCGTATAAAACATCACTTAGAATTTTTCAATGAAATATTAATAGCCATGAAATATTAATGATTTCCCCAAATATTCTATTCTATGCAGCACTTCAAGTAAACTGTCAGTATATCAATACATTTTATGCTCATAGGTCTTAAAATGTGGTAAAAACTAAAGTAATATTTTTTCCTCCTTTACCCTCTTCTCCTTTAACCCTGTCCACTTTTTATTCTCACTGGAAGCAAGGAAAGAAAAAAAGAAAAAATGAGAGACAAAACATTAAAGAAATAAATTCAGGGTAAGAACAAATATAGTATATAATTTGGAGTAATTTTTAACTCATTAGAAAATAGTTTAGACTGCATTAAAGCATAACAGACAACCCAGGCTAATTTTTCATCTGCTGCCACAGCCTCTCAAAATTATATTACTAGCGTTTATTTATAAATTCTCAGCCACCCAGCATGTTGCATCTAACTTAAAAAGCAACTAAAGTGGGTTCATCAAGGTTATTGTAGTCATTTGCTGGATAAGAGAAGGAAGAGGTGAAAAACATTGTCTTTCTAATTAAGTTCATTATCTGCTACATGATGTACCATAATTCTGCAGGTTGGCTTTTTTTTTTTTTTTGACTTTGCATTTTTATCTTTCAATTCAATGTGAATCCCTGTAACCCAGAGAAACATAACTAGCCTCCCTAGACATCCAGGTTCAGAAAATTGTTGCTGCATACTTAAATTGGTAATTTTCTTTTCATTTGATCAATGAGTACTCTTTACATCATGTAAAGTCTTGAGGTAATATACCCAAAGTGATCAATTTCCGAAGGTTTATCCAAAGTGGCTATTTGATATCATTGTTACAACCATCACAGCTCCGCAATGCCACTTCAAGGGCAGAAATGCCTCAGAGAATAACACTGTCACATGCAGCTTCTCCTGCAAACACTTCATTTTTTCTCTTTAAAATTATTTAGAAATACCATTATTTGACAGCATTCAAGTGGGTACTTTCATCCAACCTTGCTCTTTCTTCAAGGAGACACCAAATTGGAAAAAAAATTAAGAAGTATTTCAAGCAGGAAAAACACATAAATGAGAACATGCATCTCTCTGTGTGAGCTTTGCTCTTGGTCAGAGATGCAAATCCATGGACATTTAGCCTGTGTTGCATCCACTGTCACCAGGTGTGGGCAGAGACGTGGCCTTGAAACTGTACCTTAAGAAATCTGGCCACACTGTGGTTCGCCCGTTTAGTTTCTTCAAGTGCATCCTTGTATTTCCAAAGCACGTGGTCAGACAGGATCATCACAAGATTGTCCAATTCATTTTGATAAGATTCAGGAAATCTTTGAGCCCGGGAAAGCTGTGGAAAGAATGGATTATGCATAAGGTAGCATGTGAAATACTAAGTGAGGAGGAAATCAAGAGACTTCTTTTTATAAATTGACAAATAAAGAGCCCTTCTTCAAACTTGAAGGCAATAATAAAATAGAAGACTTTTATGTTTCAAGGTCATGATTTCCACCATTTTCATTTAATCTTCCTTTCTATTTTGGTCAATAAAATTTCACCTTTTCATTAAAAATCAAATTATAACATGTTAACTGCAAACTATTCAAACAATAAAGAAATGTACAAACTAAAATGCAAACTTTTTAGAAGTTCTCTCACATCTTAATTACCTTCTCTTGCCTCTCAGGAAGTATCTACTATTAAAAATTTAATGAATGTTATCCTAACATATTTGGAAAAATAGCTCCATTTAACCCAATATTAAATTTTAAACTCATATTTTGATTTTTTTAAAACTAGGAGTACCTTAATAAACAGTTATTAGAAATAAATGAATGGGATGAGTGTAGCTTTTGGTTTGAAATATTCCCTAGTAAGGGATGAGCTTCAGTTAGCCTTAACGTCATGGTCCGAGTATGTGCCACAGTGACGCAGTGACAGTGAGGCCTCCCAGGTTAAGATGCTTGTGACACCAGGCACAGAAGGGCTTGGTGGTGAGATTATATAACACTGAATAAAACTTTATGAGTCCTGTTTGGACCACTATACGTGAGGGAAAGTTTGAAATGGCTGAGTGGTCTCCTTGTCCAGAATTTATATAGATTCTTTTCTATAAGATCAGTAAGGCTCATTGATCTTTACAAGTTGCCTTTGAAAATCACACCCAGACACATTTTCACTATACACAGAAACACAGAATTTAGAATTAGAAAGCAGCTTCTAAATCACTAGCACCTAGCCTTCTGTGCAGCAGGAATAAAAATCACTGAGGCTGAGTTGTATAACATGGAGATGTAATAGTGGAACACTGGAGTTGGTTTGGACTGACTTTTTCTTTCTCTCTCTCTTTTTTTTTTTAAAGCCAATTTGTAGGCACCACTATCTTGCAGTTTTGAGATACTCATGGTTACTTTTTGTGTGTATTCAAAATTTATTTTTAAAATCAGATAGATTAAAAACAGATCAATCCAACTTAGTTAACCACACATAGGATTTTCATTTTGCTTCATATACCTTGGGCAATAAGGATAGATGGTTTACCTGCATGAAAGCAAAATCACTTTTTTAGGTAATCAAAGCACATTTGTAGTTTCCTCTTTTCATTTGTTATTTTCAAAGATCCATTAATTATGTCAATGCCTACATTTTCTCCACAGGGCATGTGTTCATGCCTTGGGTTTTGATATTGCCTTTCTGCCTCCTTCTTTATCCCTTACTTTCAGATACTTCTTGTAGTCTACCCCTACTCTTAAGCCAAAGACTTGCAGTCTGAAAAGTATAGAAGGATTCTTCTCAACTGTTCTCTGGAGGAACATCAGGAAGGCTTGAGGTAGAAGAATTCCTGCACCAGGGATGGTGGAATCCTGTCTCAGGACAGGAGAAGGAAGTGAGGCCACAGCAGGCTTCCTGAGATGCAGAGGTGGAACAAGGAGGAGAACCTGGACTTTGAGATGGTCAAGGGCATGAGGAGTAGGCCCTAGAGACAAGCCATTTGGGAGCTGTAAGGAACAAGGAGAGTGATGGGGAGCGAAAGCCTGAGCAGTACAGTGGACCTTTGGTGTGACAGGTGAGTGTGAGAAGCTGTTCAGTAGTCACCTTGCCCCAGAAGCAGGGGTGCTATTGGCCTAACCATATTGTGCCTCTCAGAGGACCAGCACCTTTCCTGACTCCCTCAGTATCTCCCAAACTTACTCCTGAAATTGATGAGTGAAATTTCTCTAATGCCGGAAGAAGTCATACACTTCATAATTTACACAGAAAAAAAAAAAAGAAAAGAATAGCTTGGGACAAGTTTACTATGATTGCTTTTATGCAAAATGATGATATCAGGTCTTTTCCTACTGTGATCAGTAGAGATGGTGAGAAAATCGTAAGTGTTGGGCCCCTGAAAGAACCCTGGTGTATGGGGGTTATCAACGAAGCCTGCAATGAGAAGCAAGCCTGTGTCCGTGAAGGCAGATGGCCCACACAGTAGGTTGACTGTGACCATTTCTTCCCAGGCTGCTCAAGGGTGTGCTTTGTGACCTACTTATGTGAGAGGATGCACTGTGGGGACAGCTGAAGGAGAAATTTCCTCCAATCCATTCTTTCACAGAGGAGAAAACAGCTCTGAGACGTTGTCATTTTATCATGTAACAAGTTAGTGACAGGGAAGGGATTAAAATGGTAAAGATTCCCGATCCCAGTCTGGCTTAATGACAGAGAGATAAGATTCATTCTAACCTTCATGTTAGATTTTTCTCTTCCTTTCAGGCAGGAGGCTCTTATCTCTGGTAGCCAACAAGTCAACATAGGACTTAAAGTGTAGAGTTGGGAACTGCAGAGATGATTAAAGGTGCGGCCAACACATTTGTTGTACTAAGGTCAAGGTCATGGTGGGAAAGGCCTTGGGCCTGGAAGTCTCTGAGTGGAGCCTCTGCTGGGTGACCCTGAGGAAGTGACCCTGCATGGTGCCCTTAACCCTCAATGTTGGTAGAAGTGTCCTATCCCTCCCTACTAACAGCCAGCACTTCTCCCCTGAGAGAGACAAGGCAAAGGCCTTGCCCTGCTAGGAAGCAGGCAAACTCTTGGGGAGCTGATCCACCTTCTCTCCTGGTGATCAGGCCAAGCACTGAGTACTTCCTGGGATGAATAAAGTGGGAAAGAAAATGCACTACAAGGGGCTCTAAAAATTAGCTGGCATGTACGGGCAGGAGCCAGGGGAGTTCCTTTGAGATTGGACACCAAGGGGTTTCATCAGGACCCAGAATTTTGAAGGGGTGAGTTAGAATTCACTGGCTAGGTGGTGCTTTTCCAGGACACAGGATCAAATAAGGCCTCAGAGAAAAGGCAACTCACCGCTAGGGTGGTTCTCAGAATCAAGGAGATGGGCCACTTAAAGGAAATGTCTGAGTTGCTCTGGCGGAGAATGTAGGGCCGAGTAAAACAATGGAGGGCAATGGACATGTGGGAATGGCCATTTACTGAGACCAGAAGACCCACCAGAGTGTCAAGTTCCCCAGGAAGGCCCAGGAGACGCACTCTGCACCAAGGACATCAAGAAGGTGCTGAAGACAAACATCACTGAGAAGCAACAGCCCTGGGACCATGGACCACCATAATAGCAGAGGCCCTGTGTTGTACTTAATCTCTAGCAGCCAGAGGGCTGTAGTCATTATACATAGCAAGGCTGGAGGACAGCAAAGGAGGTTTGATTCTCCCTGACTGGTGGAGCTGCCTAGTGATGTGCAGAAACCCTATAGGCAAACAAAGCAACCAGCAATGCTGGCAATTTGCATCCATTTAGTAGGCAAGATGGAACAACTGGCAGATAAAGATCTCACTCCAATAAATAGTCATGATTCCTTTCTTCTCCTGGACCTGAGTCAATGTTCGTATCTGGTACACGTCAAGTGAAGAGGTGGCAGGATCCCCAAAGGGAAGCCCATGACACTGTACTAAGTATACACTATAATGATTCTACCAGTTTTTATTTTCTCCAAAAGACCCTACAGTCATTTCTTCAGGCTACTATCCACTGGGGAGAGGGGAATAATAACACATTTCAAGGACTTTTGGATACAGGATCCAAGTTGAAATTGGTATCTGGAAATCAAACACATTTCCATGTCTGCCCTGTTGGAGTGGTGACTTACAGGGATTAAACATGGAAGCTTGACTTAAGTTCTGTTAACAAAAGATCCACTGGGTTCAAAGATTCAGCAAAGAGTCAGTTAACTGGTCACAACTGTATCACAGGAATTGACAAAATTGGCATTTGGGATGATATCACACTGACTGCTGATCCTGTGGTACTATCCTGGTGGTGAAGCAATACGGAGGCTCTGACATGGCTTGTCCCCCACCAAGACAGTAAATCAGAACAGCTTCACTAATCCCCACCATGTCCCCTCACGCAATGCTGTTCTGTTCTGACTCACCCTCCTGGAGGGGAAGAAGCAGTGTCAGAGTCTTGCCCTTGGTCTTACCCAAATGGGAACTGAGAGAAATAAGTGTGGAATGCTGGTGACTCCTTTGGGTGCATCTTGGTCCTCCTTGTCCAGTTGTAATTGTGAGTTGTCATATGTGGCAACCTGCCCCAAGTGGATTGTGAGTACTGAGGCTGAGAGCACTCTGGAATAGGTTTGGGTCCCACTGTCAGGTAAGTTACCAAGACTTTCAGAGCCCTGAGCTAGGGTGAGGGGATTGAGAATGGACTGCAGTGAAGGTAGGTGGCGAGTCCATGTTGGTCCCTAAGGAGACCTGCTGCCATGACAGGAACTGTAGTTAATCCTATTAGCCTCCCTCTTCCAAGTCTCCTTTCAGGAAAAAGAGTCCCGTGGGAGCTGAGCAGGAGTGGATCCATGAATGTGTGCAGTGTACCATGTCAACTGCAGACTGTGGAAGCCATGGCCATGCATAGCTCAGGTGTTCCTGCAAGACGGTCTGCTGGGAAGAATGCAAAAAGCCCATGTGTCAAGCACACACCAAGGCCCCACTCTCCCCATGGTGCTCCATTCAAAGACTGAGCTTGTTGAGGTCCTAGAGCTAGACCATCTGCAGGATCCTCTAATGAGGGTTCTTTGTTCTCAGACTACCCACTGGCCAAGCCAAAACTTTCTCAGTGAAAGACCCTTTCCAGCCCCTCCTCCTTCCTTCTTCATTTTCTTTTACGCACATCAGACCTTCCTATTTCTTTTTTCTGTCCTTTTCTCCTTCATAGCTATTTTTGCCCAATAGATTTTTGTGCTTGTAATTTTGTCCTGGCATCTGCTTTTGAATGGGCCTCTGCTAACAAACATAATTACTTCCCCCAATTAAAAAACAATTACAAAGCCATAAAAATGGAACTAATGAGAGCCTGTTCATCACTGTGATTGCTGGATGACATTACATGACTATGTTACACATGATCTTACCTGGATTTTATTTGTGTCAATCAAGTGCTGTGCCATTGATTTGAGGATAATTGCAAAGAAGAACCAGGCATGCTGTTAGGAAAAGGGAGAGACAATAACAACTTATTGTTCTATGGTAAAATAATGATAATTTTGTGTCTTCACAATAGGAGATATTGTAACACCATTATCTGAATCATGTATTCTTTGAAACTAAATGAACCAGGGCAATAATATGTTTCCATTATGTCAGGATGATCTTTATCAAAGATATAATTGCAAAAGTACATGTCAGACATTTTGGTGTCTCAATTGTCTCAAATAACCTTTAGACCAAAACAAGTTACTAGTTTACTTGACATGACTGTTAAATAATTATTGTTCATTCATAGAATGCTCTATGTGTTTCACTTAGTTAAGAAAACTATAATTTCACAGCAAGCCCATCCATAAAATTTGCAGGGCTATAGGTAAGTGTAAAAATAAGTTACATGTTTAAACAGAAGTTAGAGGTCAAGTTGACAAAGTGCTAAATAAAACACTTGGTCCTCATTCCTTGACAAATATTAACACCCTGGACTGCCACACCCAATGTGGGTCCTGGGCAGAGCAGGGCCCTTGCTGCTCCCTCTTATCTCAAGCAGGGCTCTGTCCTGCACCTGGAGGGGCCTAATGCCCAAGTGTGGCTGTCCTGCCTGCACATCAGGAACTGTCCATGAGCCTGCTCTCCTTCCTGCTATGAAGGGCTCCTTCTTGGGGTCTAGAGTCACACACAGGCAACAAGATCTGTCCTCTGGAGGAGAGACTTAGGAAAGGTCTGAGTGGGCCCTGGAACCAGCATGTAGCCTTGAGTGGAGGCTCCTGGGCCTTTCCAGGCCTGTCAGGGAGGTGGGTCTCCCACTGGGCATGTTCTCTTAGCTGCTCTATACCTTGGCCTTGAGGATGGGTGCATGTTCTGAGGCATGCAGGGGAGGGGGGTGTACATTATCTCCACATCACATATACAATCACCATTTACTTACTGGCTCTAGTGTGAATGGCCATTGAATTAGAGCCACTTTTAGGGTGACACAATGTTGTCAAAAATTCTTGAGCACATAGTCCTAATTCCAGAGGGCTGAGATGAGGAGAGGAAGCTGTGGCTTACTAAAGGGATCAATTCTTAGTAAAAAGAAAAGGAAATGACTACTTGATACTGGAAGTAAAATTCTTGTGGTCAGGAATACTGAGTGAATCCAAAGCCCACTGCAGCGATCTCCCATCTCCCATCTGGCCCCAAATGGTATTTTCAACCATCATCCAAGTGTTCCAACATTTGCCTCTGAATTCAACCAGTCTCGCATGGCCCTTGAACACACCAACATACCCAAGAGCCTGTGCTTCTCCGACTTCATCTTATCCCCACCTCTCTTTATTCCCCCAGTTCCCTCAGCCCCATGTGCTGTGCTGCTGCCCTGTGACTTACCAAAGGTCCTTCCCTTTGCCCCCACTGCTCCACGGGAAGATCCCCACAGCCAACCCCCTCCCTCCTTCATGATTTCTGCTCAGTTACTGCCTTCCCCAGGAGCTTCGACCTGCCTACCCTAGTCAAACCCTTTGTCCTCAGCACCCCTAGCTCTTCCTCTCTGTTCCACACTTTCTTTTCCAATCCAACTTCTCACCTTTAATATGTGATGTAATTTGTTGCTAAATTACATGTGTAATTTTATTTTCATTCCCCAGTAGAACTTAAACTCCTCAAAGGCAGAAATTTTCCTTGTGTTCTCTGATGCATCTCAAGGGTCTAGGAGTGTGCCTGTTGCAAGACAGGCCCCTGCAATGCACTGGGTGAATAAATGGAATGACTGTCCTCATGGGCTAATTCAAAAGCATGAACTGCTTTGCCCAGGATAATTTGATTTTAGTGAACTCCTGGTGATGCTTATTGATCCCGACTTCTTTTTTTCAGCTATTTCCTATCAGTGTTGCATCCATCAAGTCCCAATAGATAATTATTTTTAGCATAGGCCTAAACTCAGGATTCCATAATAATTTAGTGTTACTGTTTTACAAGCTTCTCACCATCCCTCCATGTTCCTTGAAGGTGTTTTAACTCTTTGAGATCAAAAAGTGGCTGCTTTTCTGTCATCTGTATTTTTCCTCATACAGTTGCTAAAATCCTCAAAATGCTTTCGTGTGACACATAGAACTTTGATTGTTTTAGATCATTCTCATTCAAAGGTTAAAGATTCTGCCTTCAGCCCAAAGCACTTAACTTGGGTCCAATCTGTTTTTCTCTGTTTCTCTTGACATAGATCTCCTTTACTTAATATTTTTATATGCTGTAGTTACCTTATGAATCTTATGTTAAGAAGTAGAAGAGAAATGACCAATGAAAATCAGTGAGTGCCATCACCTTCCAGGTCAAAGGGGAGATCCGTCCCTGGTACCAACAACAGGTCAACTGTCTTTACACTAATTACCTTCAGGACATGCTTTACTGTTGTGGAGTCATTTGATTTCAAAAGACCAGTCACATTTTTCGCCAGCTCCTCATGTATCGTTCTCTCCTTGCACGTGCTGGTCTTGAAAACGAACTGAAGAAAATCCAAAAAGCGAACAAAGTTAATTACTTCAAAAGCGCCAGGCCTCAAAAATTATACCACATGGATAACTCATTGCTCAAAATTATCTGCTCATGCCAGATTTTGTCATGAAATAAATGAAGGCCCACTGGTAAGAGTGGCACACACCTGTTCCTACTCAGGGCTTTGCACGAAAGGGCCTTGCTCACCTAAACTCTCCTTCAAAGTCTTTTGGTAGAAATGGAGAGAAAGAGCCAGAGAGCCACTTAGCGAGGTCAAGGAAACACGGAGGGCTTTGACCCACCTATGGAGGACATTCCCCTTCTCCTTCCTTCCACTGGTAACGGGTGTCATGGTAGCAATTCTTCATCCTGAAAGGGTAGAGCACCCACTCAAATAGCCAAGTGGGGAAGCGGGTGCCTTCCAGAGGCCGGTGGGAGAGGTCCCCACGAGCCCAGGCTCTACCATCCCACTCTCAGACGCAGCGATGGAGAGGTTCCTAAGCAAGGGCTGGCAGTTGGGTGACAAGGACTGCTTGCTTTTTTTTTTTTCATAAGAGATCACTTTGGGGCTGATTTTCAGAATTATTTCATATCTTCAACGAATGTTCACATCAATTTATGGACATAAATCTGTTTCAAATGTAAAATGATTTTTCTGTATTATAATATTTTACTTATGAATTGGGTTTGCCTCATGAAGGGTATTTCTTCATAGTAGTCACAGTTTGGACTTTGCTATGATTTAGAGGTAAGGTACTTAAGAGAAGGACTGGAAGTGGAGGCACGCTCACTTCCGAATCTACAGTCATTTCTTTGAATTTTGTAGCACATCAGCACCATGGTGGAGCCTGAGTTTTGCAAACTCATCTCAAAAGAGAAAGACAAAGTAAAGAGGTGCATGAAACTAGCTAAAATAAAGAGCAATACAGTTTTCCCCTCAGGGATTATGCCTCATCAGGGCAGAACCATCAGCAACTCTCTATGCCAAGCACAGTTATTTAGCCAGAAGGGCTTTCCGCTAGAGCTGAGATTTAAAATTTTGACTACTAGAACCTGTCAGTGCCAGAAATCACTGGAAACCAAGGCATTTAGTTAGAATTATTTTAAACACAGATCTTTGAAACAGACAAGGTGTTTGTGTGCAGTCTGAATATTGTAGATGGAGTGAGGTAGCAGCATTTAGCACCACTGAACTTGAAATGGTGTTTTGTTTACTTCTGAATAAATAAAAAATTATGCCGAATAACACATCTTTCAAGGACCTCCAAGCAGCTTTTGGAGACAGCCCATCAGTTTTCATTTTGATTCTTGGTGTGGGATTTAATATCTACCTGTGTGTTAAATAATTTTTCCCATCTAGGGCAAGATTCAGATTCTTCCGTCAAGGTAAGGCTGTCAACAATGTGGTGTGATGGAAGTCCAGTCACAAAATCCCAGAATCACTTGGTCTTCCTCATCTTATGTGACAGAGGAGAACCCTGAGGTTTAGTGAGGCTGATGCTCAAGTTGACCATTAAACCTTAACTAGAATCCAGTCTTCCACTTGCTATTTGAGTGCACTTTCCAGAATAAAGTGAAAGTTGTTTATGTTATTAGTATTTGTTTAGATATTTGAATATATATTATAAAATATCCTTAGAATTTGTTATTAATCTGAAATTCCACATCAGTACATTCCTGGATTTGAAGCACTTCAAAACAAACTAAATAAACAACCCATCTCCTTTGCTATACAGTGAAATGGTCTTGTCAGGATATTTCAGATCCTAGACCAGGCATAAAATAAGTAGCATCACAGCTGAAGAGTCAGGGATCTGAGGAACTTAAAAGGAACTAGCCTTAACTGTCACAAAAATAGCCACACCTCAATGTGAGTTTCAACCATTCACTGGAATGAAGAAAATAACACTGTATTGAAATGAAGTTGTTTGTGGGTACAGAGGATCATGGGATGATTGTTTTCTTCTCAGTCCCTTTGGAGACCGAAATAGAAAATTGGGGCACATATTGACAGGGTGAAAATTCTCTAGATTCTGTTCAACAGTACACTCATCAATACCTATAAGAGTGATCTGAGATACTCTCTTAAACACAGAATAAACTAAAAAGCTATCTGTATGTGGAACTGGCTTTTTTGCAATTGCAATGAGGGTTTTAGCCAGGATCAGGGGTGCATGCCTATGATCTCAGCTGCTCAGGAAGCCAAGGCAGGACGGTTACAAGTTGGAAGCCAGCCTGGACAGCTTAGTGAGACCCTGTTTCAGAATTAAAAATAAAAAGGGGTAGGGATGAGCTCAGTGGTAGAGTGTCCCTAGGTTCCATCCCCAGTACCAAAAAAGAAAAAAAAAAAAAGTAAAAAACAAAAGAAAAAGAAAGAAAGAAATGTGGGTCTTTATCAGGTAAAATCATGTGGCAGGGAAGTCACCAAGAAGTCACAGAGTACTGCCAGCATCAGTGCTGTTTTCAGGAAGGGCACACGCTCATGCCTTTGTATTTTGGAAAGACAGCCAACATTTCTGGCAGGTAGAAAATATATAGCATAAAACTGTAGTGAAAACACGTCCTACAGATGGTATCACAGAGGGGTTTACTCCAGAATGCAATTTCTAGCTATTTCCTTTTCCAGGTGCATTGATAATAGTAATTATTAGTATTATTTTAAAGATCGAGTTCCTAACACCAAAGACCTAAGTTCTTCTCTAGTTACATTTCTAGACATCTAAGTGTCTAAGTGTATATCTGCCCATATCTGTCATAGAGTATATTCTCTTAATTAAAAAGTCAATGTCTCAAAAGGATTTAATTTATACACAGAAAAAATTGCAATGTGGATCCTCTGCACATTATAAAGCAATTTAAGGTTTTTTTTTTTTTTATCTCTGGGTGTGTTCTTTGTGTTCGAGGAGAAGACATTAAGTAGCAGGTGTGAAAGTGCAAACATCATCACAAGTTCACTGGCATTAATTCACAGGCCAACTGGAAATGAGAATAGAAACATCTCCGACTGAGCGCTGACACGGGACACTGAAGAAGCAGTGCACACTGATGGGATGGGCAAGTGGTTCATGCCAGAAGAGAAAGGACTTAACATACCAGAGGCAGGTACAAATATACAGTAACTGGGAAAATGAAATAATGCCTGAGAAAACAATAAAAAGAGCTAAGAAAAGATTACAGAAGAAACACAGAGCATTAAACACACCTTGAGGGACAGTCTTCCCTATATTAACAGAATTTCATGTATTTGCAAAGTTGACTTCAAGAGACAAGCATTTCCACCTTGTCTTCTATCCCTTTTCTTTCCTCTCTCCCCATTTACATATTTGTTTGCACACACACGCAGTAGTTACACATTTATACATAAACAGCACATCTAGCTCCTTAAAGCAAGAAGATGGATTTGGCTACAGGGAATTTAACAATGGCGGGCACCATCCAGCTAAGGGAGACCTTGTCACTTATTGTAGACAGGGAATGAGACAAGCCACGCAGCACAGAGGGCTAAGACCAATGTCCCAGTGGCGATTTCATACCTTAATATATGACTGGACAGAGTGGTCTAGCTGCTCCTCATGGCACTTGGCCACGATGTCGGTCAGAACCCTGGAAAAGCAAAGCTCATCAGTGGTCTTTTGCAGAAGGCAGAAAAACACCACTTTAATTTGTCAGTTGATGCTTGGTAAACTGGGTGTTAATCATTATTGGAAGAATGAAATGAACCAGTTTCACACTCTTCTCTTGCTCTCCTCACTCAAATAAATACCTGTGAACCATTTCTAATTCAGAACCTAGCAACACTAAGCTATAAGCGGTACCTTCTGGCTGCCATGTCACACTGGGGACTTTCTGCCCAGATGAAACAGTCAGTTGTAGTCTTTGCATGTACTGATACAGTCTTCTTGAAAAAGGGATCATTTTAAGGATCTAATTAAAACTGAATTTAATTTAACCTCTGATTAGTTATCATATTCCATTTTAAAGAGTTTGGCTTCCAATCTATAGGCACAATATACTTAGGAAAAAGGAATTTGGTTAAGATGTAGTTGGGTTTCTTTTCCTGTCTTGACTGGATTAGGGATTCAAGTAGCAGTAGTGGAGTGAGCGGATTTTTTTTTTTTTTTTTAACTTAAAATTACCCGTTTTTTTTTTGCTATGGTGTTTAGAAAGATCTTAGAATTTGAACGAACCTGTCACCTCAATATTTCAAAGACTTGCCCACATAGACACAGAGTCAGCTGAATGGGGCATTAGATGAAGGAGAGTTGGGGACTTTTCGTGTGGGCCCAGAACTGGCTGATCTGGAACCATTACAAATTGCCAGAACTTCAGGCTTCTACTTTAGAAACTGAAAATCCCCGTTCTGGACAAGAGAAGTAAGATGACCATGAATAGCAGGAATGAATAGCAGGAATACATGATCAAATTATAAATTCAAAACATTATTTCTATAAATGCAAAACTGATTTTGTGTAGCCAGATTAGTGATGTTGGAAGAGTACATCATAATCACATTTAAAATGAAGGTAGTTAAAGAAATTTAATGTTTTGAAAAAAGTGATTGTGAGAATATGAAATGATACAGGTACCCTGGGGGTGGCAGTTTCTTAAATATTTAGGACTTGATTTCCATACCACCCCGCCATTGCACTCCTGGGCATTCATCTCAGAGAAACAAAGAATTAGAATTATGTTTATATAAAATGTGTACATGGCTTTATACATAATATTCCAAACCAGAAACAATTCAGATGTCTTTTCAATAAGTGAATTGCTGAGAATACTATGGTATGTCCATGTCATGGAATACTAATCAAAAGGACAAATTATTGATAGGTGAACAAGCTGAATGAATCTTCAGAGAATTTTGCTGAGTGACAGAACCAATACCACACTGTTACGTAATGAATACATTTGTGTGTGCACGTGCACATGGTAGATGTTGCCATTGGGGGAAACTGGGTAAGGGGTACACTGACTCTCTCCACATTTATTTTAATTATTTTAATTACATGCAACTCTAAAATTATCTCAAAATAAAATGCTTGAAAAACACAAAGGAAGAGTTAGAGAAAGAAATCTAGCACTTTACTAATGATCATAATAGGTGATCATTAGTAGAAGGTAAGATTCAAGAGTGAGAAATACTTAAATTTGAGATGTGTTCAAATGAAGTGTAAACATTATTCAGCTAAAATCAAGTAACTGAGGTTTTGTGTAACCACAGATTATGACATCTCTTCTCCCAAGATTGTGCTAAGGATACCTGGTGACAGTTGTACAGATTTCGTCTTCCTCATTCTGTACCAGAACTTTGAAGAGCTGATTCAAAATTATAGGCAGAAAACTCATGATTGCTTGAATCTTTTCCACATTCAATAAATTCTGTAGTAATTTGGCAGAAAAAAATATAGATTAAATTTTAAAGCATGTTCTGGATCAAAGACTCAAATGTAAGACATGAAACTCTAAAACTTTTGGAAAACTTCTGCAATGCTGATCTAGGTGATGAGTTTTTGGACATGACTTCAAAAGTACTGGTGACAAAAGTGAACATAGACAAAGGACTTGCATTTAACTAAAAACTTCTTCCCAGCCTGTGATACGATCATCAGAGTGACGAGACAACCAAATGAAGGGAATAAAATATATGCAAATATATAGCTGATGAGGTTGAATATCTTAAGTATATAAGGAACACAAAAAACCTCAATGGCAAGTAAACACACCACACAATTAAAAAATGGACTGAGAATCTGCAAAGACATTTCTCAAAAGAAGACACACAAATTGTCAACAGGTATATTAAAAAATGCTTTACGTCATTAACCATCGGAGAAAGGAAGGTTAAAACCACACTGAAATATTCTCACACAGTTTGAATGCTGTTATTAAAAAGATGAAAGGTGACAAGGATTGGTGAGACTGTGCAACAGGGAACACTGTTACATGTTGGTGGGAATGCAAATTAGACAGCGATCAAGGCAAACAGCATGGAGGTCCCCCAAAAGTTAAAGACAGTACTGTCATATGATCCAGTAACCCCACTACATATTCAAAGAAAATCAAATCAGAATCTTGAAGAGACATCTGCTCTTCCAGGTTCATTGAGCATTATTTATAGTAGTCAGGACATAGAATCAACCTAAGTGTCCATCAACAGACAAATGAGGAAAATGTGGTCTATATACACAATGGAATGCTATAAAACCCTAAGAAAGAGGAACTCCAGTCATTTGCAACAACATGCATGAACTTGGTTGACTTATCAAATAATGTGAAATAAGTCAAGCACACATAAATACAAATGTCCCATGGGCTCAGTGACATGTGGCACCTAAGAAAATTGAACACATAGAAGCCGAGAGTGGAAGGGTGGTTATGGGGACTTGGGAGGGGTTATTGGGAAGATGCTGGTGAAAATCTACAAAATTTCCATTAGACCAGAGGAGTAAGTTCAAGATCTATTGCACAGCATGGTGACAATAGTTCATAACAATTTATTTTATGTTTGAACATCTCTCACAAGTAGATTTTAAATTTTCTCACCACAAAATATGATGAGTATGTGAGGTCATGCATATGCTTGATTTAGTCATTGCACTATATGTACTTATTTCAAATCATGTTGTACCTGACAAATATATATTTTTATGTATGTAATTCTAGTTTGTCAAATTAAGTAGCTATATAATATATTATTATATAATTATTTTATATATAATATAATTTTACATATATATATATATGACACAGCATGGTCTGCTCTTTTTCAGAACTTGAATATGAATATCATGGCTTGCCTTTACCTGACTTCATTCTTCACTGAGCCAGGCATATGGGCATGAAGATAACATTGGAAGGACCCTTATTTTATAGACTACAGCATATCCATTCTGATTTTTCAGTCATTTTCATTTTGGATAACAATGATTTTGCTTTGTTTCATTCAACAGAAAGAACTACTTAGAAATTATGAAATAAAGTCATTTACTCTCTGAATTAACATGGTATTTTAAAACCCTAGTCTCTTCTTAGTTTGCTCCTCAGTGGAGCATGTGAAGATCTCTGGTCTGTTTTACCCTGGAGACCACCGGAGCTGCTTGCACATGACCTTACCTTACAAGAGCGGATGAAACTCGAGGTAGGTGACTGAGACATGTCTTTCTCTCGTTTTTGGCACTGTTGGAAAAATGCGTTCACGTGCGGATCCTGCAAGAGCAAAAGATGTTCATTTCTGATGAAGCAGGAACTGTGCACAAACACTCAATGTAGTATGAGGTGGTGCAGGGAGGTCTGGACGGACTGTGTCACAGAGCCGGAGTGACAAAGCTCCCACCTTTGCTGGACCTTGGGGTCTACTGAAAGCTCCCCCTGCACTGCAAAGCCCAGGTGCTCTCCCATCAGTCTCTCAGGCTTTGCTGTCCTTGCCCATAGGACAATGGCTGGAGAATGAGTTCCATGGCTGTACTCCTTCTTTCTTTGTGAATGTCCTTTGTTTATTTTTCCCACTCCTGCTTATTTTGTAGGATTCTACCAATTTCCCTTCCACACACAGGAAGTGTATTTTTTAACCTGCATAGGGTGTTGTCCGTGGAGGAAATCATACTGTAAGGCACTGACATTTTGCTGAATGCTCTCCTGGTGTTTTGGTCTCAAGTTTTATGGCAGCTGGACTTATGGGGTTGGGGCATCTATCTATCTTGAGATATACAACTGTGCCCAACATCCTTCTTGGCAGTCTTCAGTCACCTGCCTCTGACAGCTCGTGGAATAACTGGTCTCATCTTATGATCTGGTACTGCAGGACCATGTACCCACCTGAGTATTCACAGTGGACACGACGAATGTTGACACCTTGAAAAGTGGTTTGCCACCATCTACCCACTTGATGTCATTCCCTCCGTGCTGCAAAAGAGGGTTTGTTATTGTCACTGTGACAATCTAAGAGAAAAAGTAGGCTATTTAATTTATGCTAATTGATCATCCTGATCCATTAATTGTACATTACTATGGAATGGAAAAGATGCAAATGTATTAGGCGATATTGGCAGATGAGACCAGTAGGATACAAGGGAATTGTGTTCATTTTTATTTCTTAAAACTTGTCCTCAAATCTTTATTTATTTATTTATTTATTTATTTATTTATTTATTTATTTATCTATTTATTGCTACTGGGGATTGAACCCAGGCACACTTTATCCCTGAGTTACATCCTCAGTTCTTTTTCTTTTCTGAGACAGGTTCTTGCTAAGTTCCTGAGTCTGGCCTTGAACCTGCAATCTTTCTGTCTCAGCCTCCCAAGTTGTTGGGATTGAAGGTGTGCAGTGTGCCAGGCTGAAGGAATCACTTTTAATAGTTCACTTCTAGTAGATCGAAACTAAACAAGAGCTTTGGAATGCTGCAGGTGTATTTTGTTCATAAATATAATGGTCTTCATTTTTATAGCAGAGAAAGAAGATAACCTCATGCCATTTAGCTGAAGTGTTTTTATTTTCTCTTAAATTATACATTACTCAATACCTTTCCACTTGCAGTATCTTGAATGCTTAAATAATCAGGAGGCAGACTTGTTGCTATTGGGATATTATACTCTTGAGAAGCTATCTGATCATGTTTCATCAGAGGAAGCCAAGCATAGCCCACTGTGCAAGAAAACAACAAAGAGAAAAAATTGGAACATAAACCTCCATGGTAAGATGGGAAAAATAAAGCTATTTATCACTTAGGAACCTAAACTTCACTAAAAAATTCAATTACTCAGAGCTTTTTAAAATACTCTCCAACTCACATCAAACAGATGACATGCAAAGACACTTGGATGGCTTCTGTTGTTACCTGATGTTTCCAGAGCCTCTTTCTTTTTGGCATTAGCTTTGGCATTGATATCACACGTCACATGATAAAAAGAAAACAAGATATGGTGTTTCTCATGGAGCTGGGTTGGTAGCTCAATTTTTACCTGCAATGAAAGACATCATAGTTGGACTGAGATTAAAATGATTTGTATAGGGTCAGATCAAGACAAAGAACCACCTTTTAAATATTTTGAACTGAAATCTAGGTCCATGTTTCATAGTATTGGATGTGCTAACTTAATTCTCAGTAGATATCTATGCTGCTGGCAGTCGTGAAGTATTTTTACTTCTTTATTGTAGTGAATGATGATAATGTAGACTATCTAGTGTTCCTCATTAGCTAATTTATGCTACTAGAGTATGGATTAAACACACCCATACATAAGCACACACAATACACAACTATAGAAATTTAGAGACAAACTGAGCAAACAGTAAGCCCCTGCCTCACGTGCAGCTGGACCAGTTGCACGAACATCACTTGGAAGCTCCCTAGAGATGCACAATCTCAGACTCCATCCCAGATGCACTGACTCAGAACCTGCATTTTAATACCCCCTCTCCCCAGGCAATTCATGTGTACATTGTTGAGAAACATGGCAGGGGTAAGTGGTGTAACTTAAGCATGGAATCTATTCCTTTAAAAATTTACAAAAACATATGAAGTGTGTTATTGAGGCAACAAAGTAATGAGCCATTTTATGACATGGTCATGCTGTAGCTGTATAAATGCTTCTGAATAAACATAAATGGATGTAAAACAGAACATTGGTATAGGTTTTTCCATATTTCTGGAAAGAAATGCTTTGAAATAATTCTCTATATTTTAGAGTGCCTTTCAGATTTCAGAGACTGTTGTTATTTAACAACCCACCTCCCAAAGTTCTTGTGAAGAAGACTGTTCAGAGGTGAGAACCAAGATCAGAGACAATAGGGGGCTCTGGGTGGCTAAGAGGGTGGTTTAGTCAGTTCGAGGATCTTCCAGGATAAGGGCGCACATCTTCTGATGACCACTTAACACTGAAATTCCAAGATCTGTTCATACAAGCTGCATTCAGCTTCCTATCAGTAATTCAGTCATTCATAGAATTGTCAAATCAAGCAGTAAGGCAGTAGCCACGCCAACTATCTATCAGTGTATTTATTAGATAGCCTGTACAACTAGCTAAATTAACTTTCACATTGCTCTAGAAAAGATTTAGAACAGAAGTTTTTGAAGTGTGGTCCCTTGAACATCAGAATTAGTGTCACATGGAAACTAATTTAGAAATCCAAATTTTTAGGCCCTACCCAGATATATTGAATACCAAAATCTGGGATAAACTCTGCTTCGACAAGTTTTCAGATTCTGATATGTGGTGAAGTCTGAGAATCCCTGGATTTGGATGGTTCACAAGCTTACATATGCTTTATACCAGCATGCTCACTTCATTACAAAAGTCACATTTCAAAATATGCAATAATAAACAATGTGATTGGAAGACATTTTCTTTTTTAGGCAATATTAAGAGCACAAGAAGCAATAAATGCTCAAGAATTTCAGTTAATTAAATGTTAATGAAAATATTCTTCACTTAAGAAATACTGCAAATACATTGTATTAAAATAGTGCCTTGAAAGAATTAGCACAATTTTTTGCCATAATAAAGAAATTAGTTTTAAATCTGTACCGTAAAGATCACCAAATTATTCATTATAGACCTGCTCTCATGTAAAAACAGAAAACATTCAAATGAGGAAGATTAAAAGCTAGAGTTAACAACAGTCAGAACAGTAATTTAAAAAAATACACTTCTCATCTGTCTACAGAGAATTCACCTTTCAGATGGGCTGTGTCAAAGGGCCAATGAATACAATAAATATTCTGTAATGTGATAATAGCCGTTTCTCTTGACCTCTATTCTGAATTTATGGAAGAAAATTAAAAGCATTAAATGGGCATGGAGGTAGGAGATAGGGTCATGCACGTTGTCTTGCTGGTGTTCCTTCAATTAGCTTTAAAATGATTAATGTGCAACAAGATATGGTGGACAGAAAAATGGCTCCCCCAAAATATCCTCCATGTTCTAAAACCCAGAACCTGTGACCGTCGCCTTATGTGGTAAAAGGGATTTTACAGATGTGATTAAGTGGAGGTGCATGAGATGGGGAGATTTTCCTGGATTATCCAGGGAAGAACTGTGTAACAACAAAGGTCCTTTCAGGAAGAAGGCCAGAGAGTCAGAGTCAGAGGAGATGGTGGACAGAAGCAGAAGTCAGTGATGAGATGGCCAGAAAGGAGTCTCAAGCCAAGGAGTATGGGCAGCCTCCAGCAGTTGGAAAGGCAGGGAGATAGTTCTCCTCTAGAACTTTCAGGAGGCCTGAAGCCCTGCTGATACCTCCAGTTCAGCCCTGTGGCACCATTCCATATCTCTGACCTCCAAAACCAGAAAATAACAAATGCATGCTGTTTTAAGCCACTAAATTTTAGCAATGTCTTATAGCATCAAAACAGGAACCCCACATATGAGGTGTGATATTTTGAATCCCACGTATTATATTTGCAGGTTGCATTAATTCGAACCTTTGCTTTATGGTTGGAAGTTCAGTTCAGTTCCTGAAACTCATTTGTCTGTAGCTTTTTAAAACAGAGGTTAACCTGTGTATTGTAATTACTGTTGACCCAATGACATTTTCTATACATGTTAGGCAGAGTAGTGAAGTTGCATCTGGAGCCATGTGGCCTAGTTTGAATTCTGACTGTCACTTTGTTGTGTGCCCTTGAGGAAGTTACTTCACTCCTCTGAGCATCAGTTTCCCCATCCATAAAACAGCCTACTTCTCAGATTTGCTGTCGGGAAGTGCTATGTATGGGGAATGTAGCCTGGTGCCCTGGCTTACCGCAGGAGTCAGGAGTTAGCCACGGCAGGGCATTTTCTTGCAATACTGAAATAAGGGGATCCAAGGTCATGCAGCTCACAAGCATTGATGCTGGCTCCTACTCTGCTCCTTTGTTCTTTCCATTATATGAAATGCTGCCAATGACTGGCAAAGTTAGCTGATATAATTTTTATTTTACTGACTGATGAAATAAGAGGAAAAAAATAGTCTCCCTTGAAAAGAATGATAACAATGAAAACATCACATTTTTAAAGGTTATTTTCAACTTCCTGCAGAAGCAACTGTCCATTAATGAGGTCATAAATCTTGGTGAGTACCACCCTGCCAAGGCGTGTCGCTGGTCTTGCTGTGGTCTAGAGACAGTGTTGTCTGACCTACTCATCCATCCTTTCTAGGGGATGCTGGCGACAGTGGAGACTTGGTTCTTACCTCATCAGAGAAATCTGGATTCTGGGAATGGTGGAGAACTGCAGTGTAGGCAGCTGAGGTAAAGAGGGGCCCTCCAGGTTTTCCATAAATACACTGTTTAAAAAGTTATGAATTGAAAAAAAATAAGTGTCTGAAATTATCACTAAGTTATAAAAAATTCACAACTCTTTAGTTACCAATCCCAGGACAAAGACACTTTGTGATAACTTGCCAGGCTCACCAGCATCTAGTTACCTTTGAAACTCTTTGGTGGAAAGAATTTATTACACAATGGGATGGTGATGGAAATAAGAAAGCTTGTGTTCCTCTCGTAGATATTTCATGACGATCAAACACTTGGACCACTTTGCTATCTGACCTTTTTTTTTTTTTTTTTTTTTTTCCTGCAGTGCTGGAGGCTGAACCTGGGACCTTACATGTGCTAGGCGAGCACTCTACCACTAAGCCACATTCTCAGCCCTGTCTGGTGACATGAGATCAGTGCTAACTTGTTCAAATCAGATCCCTGCAGAGTGGTTTCTTGAAGGGGCCCATGGAACCAGCTGTGGTCCAGGTTAAGGTCTAGGTGACCACCAGCTTGGGTGGACTCCAACCCTGGGCATGCCAGCTGGCAGGATAGACCTGGCCTCAGATGCTGTTATGGTTTCCCAGCCCCAAACCAAGCCAGGGGATGAGATCTGGCACTTCCTAGCAGGACAGCTTACAAGCTCCTTTAGCCCAAAGCTCAGGGTCCCTCTTGTGGAGTCTGATGGTGGCCTTGCTGTACCTCTATGTGGTGCTTAGAATGCACTGAAGTGGGGAACCCACACACCTGCCACCTTCCCTCTTTCCTAGAATTTTCCTGCCACAGGCCTGGGGTGTATGCTGCCTGGTCACTATCTTTGTTGGCTCAACAATTATATTTCACTTCAATTTTTCTCTCCTAATGTGAATGCTGCCGTGGAGCTCCTGGCTGCGGTTACCGACAGTGGTTCAACATTGCTTTGAAGAACTCTTGCTTTACTCTGAATGACTCATTCATTCTCAGATTGATCATTCTTCTTCTGAACAATGCCACCAACCTTCTTGGTAGCATAAATCAGAGGATATGATTTGTACCTGACAAAGTGTTTTAAATGATTATCACAAATAATGGTGGGGTTAGTAAGAAGTTAGCTTTGTTCTCCTTCCACTGATTCACTGAAGCGGGTAAGATCTGGCAGCAGGCCCACTAAAAATAATTTTTCCCTCCATCTTTCATAGGTTACTTTATGTCATTTGAAACTCCTAAGGCAAAAATAGTACATATCAAAAGAAATTCTCTACACTCTAAACCTACACGACGCAGAGTCATCCAGGTGCAGTTTTAAGGTGAAAATACAACATTTGATCTTATTAAATCATGTGATCAACAACCAGGATTGACTTTCCAGAGCCATTTTCCAATCCCACTATCCTTGGTCACAGGCCTGCCCTTCAATGTGAGCATCTTTGGTCACTGTATTGACTCTCAGGCCAGCGTGCAGCTCCGACCACTGGGAAGCCAGCCAAGGTGTGCCATTTGAAATAAAGCTCTCTGAGTCCAGAGCTGGGCTAATCTTTGAAAAGGGCAGATTCTGCCAGATGGGAATCTTTGCATTTATTTCACGTTCAAATGGTTTCCTTTATGCCAAATCATGAAAAGCTAAGAGAGCTACAAGATTGGCATTTCTAAAAGACTGAGTTAACAATGGCTATTAAATCAGGGACATTTCAGAAAACCTAAAACAAATGTATTGAAATGCTCTTCTTTCAACCACACTCACAGAAAAAGCCCCTCAATGGCACAAAGAATAGAGGCACCCTCCCCCTACCCCCTTTAAGCTGTGTCCCCTGGCTGAGTTGGCTCACCTTCACGGGCTTGGCTCCTTCTCCATCAGAATTTTTGAATTCAATGCACACGGTTATATTTCGTGCCTGAAATTACAGTGAGGGAAATGGAAATTGCAACTTCCTCTTAAATAACACCCCAAAACAATCTAAGTGCCTAAAATAAGTAGCTTCTAATTAAATCTGAAAAATGTAGAATACCCAGCATTTTCCTGTGACATTATCCACAGTGCTCAGAAATAGCAAAAGAATTTGGAAAGATTTAAAAAGAAAATACGAGTTCATTTTGAAAGGGGCAGGCATGCTATTTTGAGAGCATTGTAAGAAATGAAACCAAAAGAGAAATCTGATCAAATTTGTGTAGGGCTGATTTCAGAAGGAATTATTAATCTATTACAAAACTGTGAACATTTAAACATTTCTAAGATGAACCTCTCACTGCCCATTAGTTAAGCATTTTCTCCAAATGGGTTTCTATTGCAATCTGTAGTTGCCTTCTGAAGGTACCATCTTGGATGGAGTAAATGTGGCGAAGAGAGATGACATCTCAGACACCCGGGTCATACCTTGTTGAAGCACTTCTGGCTGTCATACTTGAGGTGTTTGGGGTAAATGTAAATTTGATTTTTGTATACTCTATAAGGACGACAATGCTTTGTTGAGTCATAAATAAATTCTTCCACCTCCACAGTGGGCTCTGACTCAGCCATCACGTTGAAAGGCTTGACAGGGGTAAAGGACGATGTTACACAGTCTTAAAAAATCAGAAAATAAGAGTTTGTCATTTAATAGAGTTCTGCTTAAGTGAACAATATTTAACATATTTAAAAATGAACCCACCCAAACTACAGATTTGGGTACCAATGGATATTAAGTGACTAGCATGAAAAACTTGTAGAATGTGGCCAGGACAGATAAAGAAGTTACACATTTCACATCAAAGCTCAAGTCTAAAAACTGGTAAATCTTTTAGATGGATTCATAACTATTTCTTGTCATATTTCATTTAACAGGTAAATTTGAGCTAATGATCCTCTGAATATACTAACCAGATGTTATAAGGAGCAAACCACTGAGCTTTGCTACTACTGTGAAAGTAACAAACAGATACACGACAGAGGGGAAACTTTTCTAATGGGCTTGTCACTGCTAACACCAGGGAGATTAATACTAATTTCTCCCTGTGGGATGATTCCCCAGCAAGGGCCTGAAGGATTCTCTCTATATTAGTTGTTATGAGATATTTTACTTTTTGCTTCAATTTTTACAAACTTTTAAAATGTAACTTTGTAGGAATGGTCTAAGAAAGAAGAGCCAAAAGACCATTAAGAACTTATAAACTTCTCTCACTAAATAATTTGGGAACTAAAGTTGTGGTACTGAGCAAGGCCTTCCCTTCACCTGGAGGGAATCTTCCTGTGTTCTGATAAAGCACAATGATTAGCTGTGTGTGCTTGAGAATCAGGTTACAGTTTTTTCCAAAACTCGATTATAATATTTTTATTGTACGCTCGAATTTCTCTAATTTCCCACAGTTCTTTGTGAAAGAACATTTAGCTTCCTCTTTTTGTTGGTTTTCTTTATTGTAGGTCATAATAGCCCTGTTTCCCAAATCAAGAAGAAATGGCTAATTTATCTTCTGTTTTCTCATACCAATCAATATAAAAGTGATTTGGAGTCAGGGCTCATGTTAGAATGCTCATTATGTTTCATATGAAGATGATTGGTGGAAAATTACAAGAATGGACGACTTAATAGCGCTAATGGTAATCCAGATATCCTGTGGTAATAACCCTGTCTGGTTGTGGTTCAGTATAGGAAACCTTAATTCATTTTAAATTCTAAAACTCATTTGTAGGCTAATAGCAACCCCTGAAATTCTAATTTTTACTGACCTAAACAGGATTTTAAAAATCATATTCTGAAAAACATAGATTCTGACTAGTAGCAGAGTCTAACAATATTTCAGCTGTAGTCACTGTGGGGGCCACTTGGGCGACTGCACATGGTGTTGAGAGGAGCTCTTAGGTAGCACAGTATGACAGAACCTGCCTCTATTCTGAGTAAGAGGAACTGGATAGAATATAAATCTTCTCTGTTGGGTCACCAATTTATTCATATCTGAGCCTGACTTTCCTCATTTGCAACCCTCCAGGGTTTTTAGGATTAAATGATATAATTTAATATCTTGCTGGGTATTAAACCCAGATTTACATACCAGATAAATATTATGCTACTCAGAATATTTGCAATATTCATTGTCTGCCTTAATGGAGAAATAAGAAGCCCCACATTTCTATAGCATAATTGTTTGCATTTCCATAATGAGTTTTCACTTTGGAAAAAAACAAAAGTCCTCAAAATCTGATAAGCAGCCAGTTAAACAACCAGCCAACCAACCTACAAAACAAACACTGTCCCTCGCCCCTGCCACTAAATATTCAGAACTCTACAACTGAACCATGATGTCGTCATCATACTTGGATGCTCCAAAGGAATGTTGTCAACAGTAATATCCAGGCTTCCAGGGATGGTCTGCATTTTGCTTATTCGGTCAGCCCTGTGGAAGTTCACCAGCACAGAAACACACAGACACACACAGACACACAGATACACACACACACAATATTATTTTCCATTTCAAGAAAAAAAAGTAATCTACTATAATTCTGAGCTTTGAGAAGGTCAACAATGGTGTACCCTAAATAATATTGTGATGATTTCTTTCAGCTAGTTTAACTTTGGAAACTAAAATTTATGTACTATTGCAAATTTAAAAAATCATTGGGAGTAAAGCCATGCACATTCTGAATAGTACTTTAAATTTATTTTTTCTTAACTTCAGATCACACTTATGAAAATGTCCAAACAAGTACAATAGTAAGCCATATAGTTTTGTTACCAAAGGCATTTGAACCTGCTTAAGCAGCCCTCTTGCATTCTGAGAATCAAGTCTCAGACAAGGCTGCTCTGCTATGACCATTCCTCTAGAGTAGCATGAACCACACTGATGACAATTTCAAGCATTGTGCCATGCCCCTCAGGATATCTACTTTGAAAGGTGGAATAATTATAGTATTGAGTCAGAGCCAGCTCATCCCAGCTTGGGAGAGCAGATCATAAAACTTTTTTGGGAATTTTGCCTGCCACTTGTTAAACACAAGCCAGTATTAAAATTAAACCATATTAACATTAATCAGTTGTACAAAACACAAGGTGGTAAATATTCAAAACTTGTCACTTCCTAATGACTGTACTACACGATAAGATCATCTGTGCCCTTGAGGTTGGTCACATCTAGCTGTATGGAGGAGATGCTATTTAATGGTGCGCACTTCTCCTCCTAACCCCACGTTCAGTGATGTCCCAGGGGTAGCTTGAAATCAGCAATGGCAGGGAAATTTACACCAGACGAATTGGCCACTGGTACAAATCAGTTTTTTTGCCCTAGAAAGTCTGTTGTTCAACATTTATCAGTTTACCACTGAGAATAAATGTCATAAATTGTGAGGCTTCAGTGAAATAATTTAATGTCAGCTCTGTACTGTGTAAGTATCAGAGCTGCCCCTTCCCCACTAGTGATAACTCTCTTTGCTATTCACTGATAACATGGGGTTTGTGAGAATTTGGTTTCCTCCTATTTATATGAGAACACCTCAAAACATTTTGCCTGTTCCCTTTGCCAGCTTGGCATTACCATCTTTCATGCTTCGTTGTGCTGGCAAAAGAGGCAAAGAGGAAAAGCGCTCCAAAGTTCACATGGTGACTGAGGAGTCTTGCAAAGACCACAGTTTGGTTCTGGCCAGGAAATTTGGTGAGCAAAGGGAGGAAGGTCTCCTCAGGTCAGGGGGGTCCTCATAGGATGACAAAGAAGTCAGACTGGTTCAGGGCCTCCTCCAAGATTCCAATTCTCACTTTTATTTTGCTTTCTAAAGTTTATGTTTTTCCAGAGTAAAAAAGAACAGTGGGTAAACTTCCCCCCTGGTTAAATAGAAATGTATCATCTAGTGATGCTACAGAAAAAAATCATGCTTGTGTCATAACCTCATATTATTTTTGTTGAGGATAAACAAAATTAATAAGAGATTGCTGATTCTTAAGTGGGCAAAGCAGAGAGGTAATATTTAGGAAAGGGTGTGAGAATAGTGTGTGGTTCAGGGGACTAACAGCTTGAGATAAGTAGCTTAAAGAAAGACCTTGTCTTCAGATGTTGGGGGTATGGTTATTCTCTTAAAAAATGTTGTGGCTTTTATAATTTCCTTCTCTTAGCAATATATTCCGTTATCTTTTCTAAAAGTATTTGAGTGACAGAAATATTAAGATCAATCAATTCTTAACAATATCATTGCTCTGTGGGTTTTAAAATATGGTCCTAAAACTCCTTAACACTCCTCTTACCAAGAGGTGTCTGTGCTACCTTCCTTTGAACCCAGACTCTATGACAGTTTGACAGTAAAGTATGGAAAAAGTGGCACTGTGACAATTTCAAGGCCTGGGACTTAAACTGGCAGTGGTCATTTCCTGTCTCTGAGGACACTTGTTCTTAGAACCAAGCTACATGCCAGGAGGAAGTCAGAGTATCTCATGAGAGGCTCCCCTGGAAGAAGAACCAAGGACTAGAGTCACATGTACAGCTGAGCTCCCAGGCAATGCCCAGCACCGGCCGCCTTGGAAGTGGATCCTCTGACCCCAGCTGACCTCTCCAAGTCCATGCCATGTATGGAAGAGACAGCTCTCCTGCCCAGCAGAGCTCAATGTTTGGACTCAGGAATAAAATATGTGATGTTATTTCATGCCACTAAATTTTGGATGGTTCTTTACACAACTGAAGATAACTGACAAAGCTCAACATTTCATGATCCTTCCACATAATTCTGGCAAACTGAACCTGTGCACCATTTGGACATGCATGAAATCATCTGAATCTGCCTCAAATGTGTTTGCACATTTGAGACTCAGGTAATTATTTTGGTGAGAGAACAAATCAATGGTGGCAACATGGCTGACTAATGTTAATTTCAAGAGCAACCGGAAAATCATACCTTCTATAATCAGACACCAGTTTAAGGAGGTCCTCTGTTGAGATCTTGCTACTTTCTTGTCTATACAAAGGTGAAAATCTTGAGTCTCTGTCCACATTTCCCTGGTTGTCCTTAAATACGGATCTGAAAGAAAATAATAATTATTTAGGTTGGCATTTGGCTCCTGTTTATAGAGTTGTGATTTTCAGGTGAGTAAAGAAATACTCCATTTGTAATTGAAGAAACCTCAAAGTTAAAAAAAAAAAAAAAGAAAATTTAGACAAAAGTTTCATTTACATTGTATTTTGTTATGTTTAATTTCTCATTTTCAACTTTATGTCTAAAGTGATAGGAGTCATGTTACAACTTTTTTTTTTTATGATGTCTCACAGGTAGTAACTTCCATCAAAACTTTGGAATGTTAGTGGGGTTAGACTTGCTATTCTTTTTAAAAAGATATTTTAATTTTATTTGTTCTAATTAGTTGGACATGACAGCAGAATGCAATGCTATTCTTTTTCATTATTTCCTCATGACATCCTAAACCTGGATTGGACAAGGCCACTTCACTTTGGGTCGAACCATTAGGATTTTCACATGGCAGAATAGGAGTAGGGCTGTATTTGGGCGTAGAAGTTGAGACCTGGAAACATTTTTGTGGTGATAAATGGGCCCTTGATTAACTTTGAGGACAGATAGACAGATAAAATGGAGGCAATCCAAATCAGATTTTTGTATTAAACGAGAACAAGATGACCTGAACCACTGTTCATTTTCTCCGACCCATTCCATTGGAAACACAGAGACTTAGTTAAAATGCACAAATTGCTTTTGTTCAGAGAATACAGTGTCAGGTAGGGCTGGCTTCGGGTGCGTGGTATGCCGAGCGTCAGTGTTTTCTCCCCATACTTTATCACACAATGTGTTGACCAAAGAAAAATTAGAACCATCCATAGCAGTTTTTTCTTCAGAGTTAGAGAAATACTGAATTTTTACTTCTTTTAACTTGATAGTCTTCACCAGGATATTTTATCTTTCTTTAAATTAACCAAATATTTCAATACAGACTGAAATGGCCATTTAAATGGATATTAGGTCATAGAGCTTCACTGTAAAGTAACAGAAAATGGACCAGGAATTGATTGGAATGATATTTTTAGATCCTTTCGAATTGTCTCCTCATTTTTCTCTGGTAAGTAAACACTGAGGGAAAATAGAAGTTCTTCTATCAAATCACATTGGGAAGAGAGAATGAAAACATTTAAAGTTATTTTCATTTTATACAGGCCTTTTGTTCAAGTGTGTGAAATGTTGAAACCAGCATTATGTATTTCAAATAGACATGAGAGGAAGTTAAACTGTGTTTGTGTAGCACTGTTTAAGTGAACTAGTCATAATTCAAAAAATGAACTTCAAGTACTTTTATGCATCAGAGTTGTGTAACTCAGTTTTGCTCTTATCCACGCTGTCATGGAAATCGCTTGTGTACATGGGAAGGGAAGGTACAGCACTAGGGGAGAAATTTTGTTCACAGTGACATACAACCCACCATTGCTCACTTAATACACTGACTGGCAAGAGATGAGAGAACTGACTCATTTACACAGATGGTGGTTTCAGGACGGCTGGGACATGGTGCCTAGTTTCAATTGCCATAGTTGAGCAATGATTAGTGCCTGTGACAGTCTTGGGATCAGGATATTTTGTATATGATTGAAGAGGATGTGGTGTTTAGCCAGAGGAAAAGAAGCTTAGGTGTCCTGATAGCTTGATTCATAAGTAGCATGATTAGCTGGGAAGCATAGACAGAATGTGTGTGCGTGTGGCTATGGAAGATAAAACATAAAAGTGGTTGTCAGGCAGTTTAAAATTATTTTAAAAAGTGAATTATCTAAAGAGCTAAAAAAGACAGACATAAAGACTAGCGTTGGATGTGCTTAGATCTGCGTTGGATGTGCTTGGATCTTTGGTGCTGGAAAGATTCAAATGGAGGCTGAATAAATGTCTGTTGGAGATTTTGTCAGCAAGGGAGTCTTAGGTAAGAGCTACACTGGGCACCTTCTTTAAATGTGCAGATACAGAATGTATTTTTATTTATTTAGTTTTGATCAATTTGAAAGAAAATTCAGAATTGCCTGTTAGTCTATTTGGAATGTCAACTGAGACAGAAGAAAAGAAATCATAAGGTCTTGGTACGAATTTAGGCCCCAAAGATCCAGGGGCTTCTGTGTGTGGACAGAGTCCCATTTACAATATGACACACTTGTGAAGGTCAACCTTTCCTTAATAGCGAGTGTAAAATGTCCTGTGTAGCTATGATTGTGTGCATCTCCATACCAACTCCGAGGACCAATGTTTGCCACAAAATGGCGGTATAGTTGGTGCCAAGAATAAGAACACCCACCAAATTGATTCCAAATGAAATGCTGTTTATAGTGCTGAGCATCTTGGTGTACAACAGCATGGGGAAAGATCACATCTGGGCGAAAATATGGTCTTAAGCAATTTTGTCAATTGTACTCTTAATGGCAGTTGATTTTTAAGGACCAAAATATTTCAGAGTACACTCAAAACTGTACTATGAAGTAAACTGCATTCTAGAAAATATAATAGAAAGGAAAATTAGCCAGAGAATCAGCAGCATCAATAAGATGTTGAGTATGTCAGAAAGCTAGCTCATGTCAACATGACATGAATAACACCAGCCTTCTGCTGATCCTGTCAACATCTATTTGAAATAGTTTCACACTGTGAAGGGGCAATTAAAATCTTTTCTGGCTGGACCTTGCACATTTTTGTAGTTACATAATCCAAGTTGTCTAACAAATGTTCATTTTTTAAGTTGAATAATTATTTAATTTTAACATTTTATTGGTGCATAACAACTATACACTGTGGCATATTTGTTCATCAACATGACATAATTTGGTCTATTTAATTCCCTAGTATGTTCCCTTACCCTCTCTTCCTCCCCTGCCCAGCTCACTTCCTCAGACCTACTAGATCTCCTTTCTATTTTCACGAGATCTCTTTCTTTCCTTTTCTCGCTCCAGTTTTCACATATGAGAGATAACATATGACCCTTGACTTTCTAAGTCTGGTTTATTTCACTTAACATGATGCTCTCCAGTTACTTCTATTTTCCTGCAAATGATATAATTTTATTCCTCTTCATGACTGAGTAAAACTCGATTGTGTATATGTACACCACATTTTCTTTATCCATTAATCTGTTGATAGACACCTAGGCTGGTTCCATAACTTGGTTATTGTGAATTGGACTGCCATTGATGTGGGTATGCATGTATCACTGTAGTATGATGACTTTAATTCTTTAGGATAAATACTGAGAAGTGGTACATCTGGGTCATATATTGGTTCCATTCCTAGTCTTTTGAGGAAGTTCCATGCTGATTTCCATAGTTGCTGCACTAATTTATATTCCTACCAACAGTGCATAAGACTAACATGTAAACTTTAAAATGATATTCCTAATCATTTTTTCTCAGTTCACAGAGAAGGTTATAAAAACATAAATCATATTTTTACACTCAGATTGGTGGTTTACACTGTTTCCCAACCTACAACCTAACCACTCATCAGCATTAATACAACATGAGCTTGTGGTTTTGCTGGCTTTCCTTTCCCAGGACTAATTACTTCAACAATTACAATATGGTCAGCCTCTCCAGAAACTTCTTCTGTCTTCCTTATGGCTTATTTTACCAGATAGTTTCAAAGTAGAATTGGTACTTCTCCTACTTCTCAGCTTCTTTCAATAAAGATCCTCCTCATTATTCTTCACTGATCCAAATTTACCAGAAACAGTGACTTATGAGGTGAATGTGACATCCGCAGGTGACTTTTAATAAAAACACTGGAGTCATGCCATCTTATCACAACTCCTTTTTATTGAGTACCTATCTATGCTCATTAACCCTTACAACAGTAAATTATTCACCCACAATCTTTTTTGCAGATTGAAAAATTGAACAATGGAGGTAAAGACAGACCATAAGTAATTTGGTTAAGTTTACTTGGCTTACACAGAATAGCATTGGGATTTTGAGTCCAGCTCTGTCTAGCTCTAAATGCTTGCTTCTAAAATCTCTGAATGATGCTGGATCCTTAAAATGAAAATGTGTTCATGAGTACCAGTTTGCTGTCTTGGAATATTTCACTTTGCCAAGGGACATTTTGCCGCTACTTACCCCAACAGGTGGGATTGGAGAACATTTAGCAATATGAAAATATTTGATCAGTGAATTATAACTAGTTATCCTTTCTAAGGGAGTTTATGAGAAATAAAAATAATTGAGTGTATCATGAAGGGATCAATGCATTGAAATAATACCTTTTCATGTGAATACCCTGGTATTAGCTGTCCCCATAAGGGAAGATAGTAAAGAAGAGATGAAGTAATACTCATGATTGACTTTCTGCCAAAGACTTTCGCATCTGAGACGGTGTGCACCACCCATGGGCATGCACCATCATCTCCACTCTGTAGATGGAGACCCTGAGCCTTGGAGAGGAATGTGCCGAGTTACAGTAAGTGCTGATGTTGACCATGTCGTCTGGCTCCTGGGCCTGGTCTCTTCCTCCCTTGCTATAGAGTTGCTTTAGGGAAAATTAGTTCTTGGAGATCTCATGAGTCTATCTTAGTTTGTTGAACCTCACACTTAGACACTTTTTCTTCCTTTACCTAGAGTTCCCCAATTTTAAATAATGATCTCATAATGATGACAAATATTGATGAGGCTTCCCATGGATACACTCACCATTTTAGATCAACTGTGTGACCTATAAATGCCATAACTAAAGGTTTTAATTTCCTTCTGGATTTTAAATTTACTGCCTTGTAAAACTGTTACTGACATTCAAATGAATACTTAAAAAGCTGTCACGTTTTGTAGCTCTAATTAACCTCTTCTGGTTCATTCAGTTTGTACATTGTTGACCTTTACCTTGTTATCCTTGTTGGTCTGTGCCAGGCTGTTCCTCCTTTGAGAGATTCTTATACTAATAGCTATGTAAAGAGATGGAGGAGGGCACTGGTAATTGATGTTAAGCAGATCTGAACATCAGGTTTTGTTCTTCATGTGGAGGATGTGTCCATGAGGATGATTCCACCATCAGTGTCCACAGACTCAAAATTTCTATCAGAACTAATTTGTACAGATGAATTTGGCTATGCTAATTTGTACTAAAGATCAAAGAGAGCCTAAAAGATTGATCTGATGGTTGCATTTAGACATCCAGATACAGACCTGAGCTCTAAGCATAGATGAAAATGTGTAGCTGTTTAGGAAATTAGTGCATCCTTCTGAATTGTATGCATATCAGACTCAGGGCTGACATAATATTAAGGGTTTGTTAAACCAAATATACATAATAAATAAGTAATGGCTTTGATTTGACAACTACAAATAATTCACAGCACAATTGGTCATGCTCACACTTGTACACATGTCAGGACCTTCTATTATGAGCTGTCTTGATAAACTATCTTGTGAGAGGTATCTCTGGGAAGCTGGAAATGTTTATGAAAGTGACTATATTGGCATTCTTGTAGGTGTGGGTGTATTAAAAATAACAGGTAAAACAAAGGTGTTTAAAACAGAAGCTTCTAATGCAGACGACAAATGAACTCTCTTCTGTTGGCTGCAATGATGAACCTACCTCACTGCCCAAGCAAATGGCATGCGGTATTTCCCCAATTTGCTGCAGAACTGCCTGTTGGATTTTAGTATCTTTTGTGCAACCTAAGGAAAAAAGAAAGAAAAGAAAGAAAAATATTGTTTAGGAATGACACTTTACAAAATGTGTATGTATGATAATGCTAAGTACTTCATATTATCTTATGCTAAAATTGATAGTACTTAATGCTAAGTACTATTGAAGTACTTAATGCTAAGTACTTCATATTATCTTATGCTAAAATTGAGTGGAACTTTTCCTTCCTGATCCACAGATTCTACTTAAAAAAGACCCAAATGATATCCTGTGTGTTCAAGCTATTGTAGAACGTTTTTCTTCCTTTTTAGTTCAGAAATTCCAAATGGAGAAAATTCCAAATACAGAAAGTACCCTTGTCTTAGAATACCAATTCTTTTCTTTTTCTTTTTCTTTTTTTTTGACTTAAAAGACATTAAAATGTTGAATGGAAAGTGTATCAAATTTAGATTCTCACTCTGTACTTCAGCTTCTTTGATTCATACACTAGACGTCAGAAGACTTGTTCTGTAAAGGGCTTCACCAACCACATGATTTCTATTACAACTTCCTGACTCTGTTGCTATGGCAGAGAAGCAACCATAGGCCGTTCATAAATAAATGTGATTGTGTTTCAATAAAACTTTATTTAAAAAAGCCATGGCAGGCTGAATTTAGCCTGAGCAGCTTAGTTTGCCAAATCCTGACTTAAGGGACTCTCACAAATACATTGAACTCTGCCCTTATTGTTAAACTTGCTCAAATTCAATTCTTATGAGTTATTATTTCCTTAGCATCTTTCCTTTGCATAGAAAATAGACCTTTGATATTTGTTTTTTATTAAACACCAACATTTGATTATTTGAAGAAATACGGAAATAGAAAAGAAGAAAGTAGAAAAATGTTACCTGTAGGTCCACGCTTTCAGCATTTCCTTTTCAATTTCCTGTTTCACTTAGGTGTTCGCATAATTTGATGTATAATTGTCTATCTTACTTTTTCACTTAGTTTACCATCTGCATTGCTGATGTCTTAGTAAACCATATTCACTTGTTTTTGCTCAGATTACTCTTAATTTTTTATTATTGTTAATACTTCGATCCTTGGGGCTAAAACTTTATCCACATTTAAATTTGCTTTTTACCAATAAATTTTCAGAAGTCAGAAACTGCTGATCCCAAAAGATGTAAATCAAGGATACATACATTAAAATTTTCCTGGTGAATATTAATTTCACTGAAAAGTGAATATCTAAAGTTACAACATTTATCAAACTTGATAATTCAGCAAGGCAGTGTGATTTCACTTCTTGACAGTAATATAAATTACGTAGAAGAAAATGGTGCATTACCTTGTTGGAGTCTGGATTCTTAATATAAGGTTCAGCACCACTTGTGATGTTTCCCATCAGAACTTTCTCAATTTTGGCCACCAAAACGATTTCAGAATGTGGATCACTTACAGAAAATATAGCCTATGTACAAAAGAAAGCAGCCAATGAGCATCTAAGAAATTTGAACCGAGGACATCTACAAAATGCCATTTTAAAAAAGAGCCATCTTTAAGGTATTTTTATTTGGGAAATGGCCTATCTTATGTGATCTGATGCTAAGAACCACGGAACAAGAATTTTCTGTCCCAAGTCAACAAAAGTGCAACCTGCTTTGGAAATTTTAGCCATTCCTCTGGAAATCCCTTGATGCGAGGTTCTTCTGATTGTCTTGGAGTGACTGTGTCGATGTTACCATTTTCCAAAGCCATGGAAGCCCCTGAGAGCATCTGCCTGACAAGAGCATGATTTAGATCCACGTGGAAATCAGCAGAAATCTTTCTGCTGTCTCTGAGGTCAAAAAGTGCCACACTCACAAAGAAAGGCTCAATCTGCATGAAAAAGAAAGAACAGATGGTTTTGACAGAAAATCATTACCCAGGCAACAGCCTCTCTAGCACATCCATTAACAAAGCAGTAGATCAAACGCGTGCAGACAGCAAGTTCCCCTTTGTCCGTGGAGAAGTACCCGGGGTCCTTGCTTCCAGCTGCTGCCCAGCACCCAGGACTGTTTCTCATTCATCTCTCCACTCCAGTTTTCCCACCAAGTGTTCTCTGCCGTATACTGAACTACATGCATGGTTTGGTTTACAAATCCTTTCAGGTGTTTTTCCTTCATTCTCAGGGAATACCTGTTGCCTCGGTTACTCCAGGGCTTTGGTACTCTGTAACGAAATCCTAGAAGGTTGACTGCATTGAGAAACATTTCACTCATCTAACCACTCCTCACAGGTTTTTACAACAGCTTGATAGAGTAATGCTAGCTAGCTGTTATGGTTTGAATATGCGGTTTCCCCCCCAAAAAAGCTCATGTTGGGCAGTGGAGCAATGTTCAGAGATAAGATAAAATGATTAGATTATGAGATCTGCAACTTAAACTCATCCCATTTGATGGATTAGTAATTTGAATGAATTACTAGGTGATAACTAGGTAGCTGGAACTTAGCTGGAGGAAGCAGGTCCCTGGAGCTCTCACTTTGGGGATTATATTTCATTCCTGGTTCCTGTACTCTCTCTACTTCCCGTCAAGTTCTTTCATCTGCCATGCCTTTCCACTGCCCTGCCTCTCCACCATGGTGTTTGGCCTCAACTCAGGCCCAGAGCAATGAAGTGGACCAACTATTGACTGAAGCTCTGAAACCATGAGCCCAAATAAGCGTTTCCCCCTCTGAGTTGTTCTTGTCAGGTGTTTTGGTCACAGTGATGAAAAACTGACTAACACACCAATCTTTATTGAGCATCTACTATCTGCTTGCTGCTGTTCCAGGCACACCCCACATTGTGGTTAACAAGATATATATTAAAATTCAGTGTGATAAGTAATGAGCCTCATGTTGTAGAGGAGCCTGTTGTCAGAGAAGGCAGAAATTTCCTCAAAGGAGCAATCTTAATTGAGTTTTTAAAAATAGACATTGATCTGGGAGCCGTGGCACATGCCTGTAATCCCAGCTGCTTGGGAGACTGAGACAGGAGGATTTGGAGTTCAAAGCCAGCCTCAGCAACAGCTAGGGGGTAAGCAACTAAGGGAGACCCTGTCTCTAAATAAAATACAAAATAGGGCTGGGGATGTGGCTCAGTGGCCGAGTTACCCTGAGTTCAATCCCTGGTACCAAAAAAACACAACAAAACAAAACAAACCCAGATGTTGACAATTTTTCCCCTTATTTTGAAAATTCATTGAATCGAGTGCATATAGTGCCAACCTTGATCTTCTGGTTATGCTGATATCTGCTAGTTTTCTTCCTTATGAAGTCACCCTCGTTAAATGATTGACATTTGTGGAAATATATTCTGAGATTACTCCTAGTGTCTCATCAAACCATGTACCCAGCTGTCTCAACCTCCACGGTAACTCTCACTAGAACCAACAGCCACCACATGGCTACCAATGGTGATCTTCCAATGCCATCTTTCTTTCTACATGTGTTCAGTAATGTTCTACTGCAAAGATGAGCTTTCCCTTCATCCTCATTTTTATTCATTTATTTATTTATACAAGTATAGACTCATCGATTCAAATTTTCTTCAACAGGTTTTAATCTCTTATGATCATTATTTACAGTGGTGTTCAAATTGCCCCAGATTTGGTTACAGGCACCCTTTCAAAAGTAGCTCCTAAGAGTTTTGGCAGGTCCACATAAGATTTTTAGAACATTTTTTTACCCAACAAAATGTTCCCAGACTTATCCAATACTTTCCATGGCCAGGATATTTCTCAGTATCTTGTTCTTTTTTTGTGGGGGTGACATTTAGAAACCAAGATA
>JAJEJO010000236.1:796740-808309 GCA_020662805.1 Glaucomys volans
GAAACCAAGATATGGGTGCTTGTCACTGGTACATTATTACTTCTGGGTCCTCTCATTACACGAAGGTAACACACACACACACACACACACACAATTCACAATGCTTGACTACATCTTTATTTCTTTATTTGTGCATGAATACTTATTTAAAAATTAGTGCATTCATTTCTAATTCAAATGCTTTGGGGTTCCTGTTAACCTTCCTATTTTCCACATCTATACTTACATCCTTCAATAGTAAGAAATCTGGATTTCATTGTTCTTAATATATTTACTTATTTGTTCAATCAAAGCCATAAGGTTTTAGAGTAACCACTCTCCCAAACATACTAGCTGCCTGTCTTTTTGCTTCTCTGGAGCTCCCTACCCATATCCTGACAGATCCAGGGGCATGCCACCTCAGTGCCTTTGCACGACTTTCTGCTCCCTGCTCTCCAGAATTCTTGAAAGTTCACCCACGTCTAAGCCTCTCTGCTGCGTCACTTAACCTCTTCCTGGATGCCAGGAAAGAAGGTGAAGATGGAAAATAAGAGGGAAAAATGGGGAATTAATGGAAGATAAGAAGAAACAAATTTCTTGATTGAGTTAAAAAAGTAGGAATTAGGTAAAGATTTGGTTAGAAGGGACTTCTAAGTAGGGTGGGTGACCTATGCAAAGAAATACTGTCACAAAAGGACAAAGGAAAAGAATATTAGAAGAGGATCAGAATGGAGGCAAAAAATTAGGAGGTGTTTGTAAAGGAGGCATTTTAAAAACTCTAAGGGCTTTGAAATCCACTGCATGCACGTGTGTGTGTTGATTGGGGAAAGGGGTACACAGGGGCAGGAAGAAGAAAATTCCCAGCTTTGGTCAAAAGTGGCTGAAAATGCCATTCACTGACATGTGGGCTAGAGGTGCAAGCGATTTCTGAATGGGACACAGAAGGTCACCTGTAAGATGTCCCAGCAGCAAACATGGGCCCATATTTTGAGCCCAGTAAAGGAAATTGGGCTGCAGGTCTGGCTGTGGGAGTTTTTTGTATGTGACTACTCATTAGGCCATGAAATAAAGAGAAGGGAATCAGAATTAAATCCTGGAAAACATCAACATGCAAAAGATAGAAGTGGGAGCAGGGAAAACTCTTTATAAAAGAGATTGAGAAATGAAGAGAAGTAAGAAAAAAACTGATAAAATTGTTTAAACGCTGCTAGAGCATCACAGGAAAGAAGAAACAATAAAAAAAGAAGGAATGGTCAACTAAAAATAAATCAAATGCAACAGAGATGAACATGAATAAATAAATGAATAAATACACAAACATACAACTGCACATATATAATGTATATGTGCATGTACATATATAAAATGACATACATCATATACATGCACATGCATGTATTTACATAGCTATGCAATTAAAGATAGGCTCTAAAGACAAACTGTGTCTACAAAACCAACATTCTATTTTGACATTTGATTTTGCTACTTAATTTTGAATTGACACCCGTCATTTGCCAGTATTCCTTCAACAAGTAGGTTATATATAAAGACCATATTATGGTCCAATTCACTGTTGTACAGACTCACTCATGCTGTGGACCTTATTAAATGCTTAATGAGTATCTTCTATTCTTTGAAATCTGGTAATAGGAGTAGCTTATAAAAGAGATACTGGTTCCAATTCCTAAATAAAAGCAGTACTTTCCAGTTTCCTTACTGTTAGAAAAATAAATGCACATATAAAGTAGAATTCAACAAATTGTTTTAAAAATAATTACTAAGTAAATGTTTTATAATTCGCTAATTTAATTTAAAAAATCCCCTTGGTTTGTGGTAGTGGTAATGTGCTAACAGATGAAAAAAATGCAAAAATGAAAGTAACTCAGGAAGGTAAGAACTCAAAACACTTTAAAGGTCAAAGAATAAAATCCTTATTATTTTTCCTAAATTGTTGCATTTTGATTTTCATTTCTTTTAGTGAATGGAAATAAATTACCTACTTTGATAACCCATCAGAAATTAAAGTTCATGTGATGATTCATTTTTTTCTCCTAATTCACTTTTTCAATGTAAATGTCAAATTTTACTTTCTGAATCACTGGCTATTCAATGCAGTTTTGTTTAACAGAGCACCTAAAGCCTACAAAAATTAAGTCACAGGTTGCTTAGGTTTAGAATTCTTTGCTCTTCTTAAAAATTCAAGAACCTAGAATTTTAAATGTAGCTCTGCTGTGAAGCAGCTTTATTAGTCCAGATTTTTGGAACCAATTCCTACTTTCAAAGAAATATTTTATACCATAAAACCGTCAACTTGAATTTGGTTTTCAATTTACTGACTACAAAATTACATGATGTCAAATATTGCTTCCTCTTCATGATAATGTTCTTTCAGGGAGTCTTTAGATGCTCATTCATTAAATGCAGTAGTTGGCTCTTTAGCAAGATGGAGAAATGTTTCAATTAATTTAAAACATGCTCATTGAAATAAGAACAATGAGTTTTAAAGGAATTACATTAATAAAACAGTACTGAATACATATACAAAGATTTTAAAAACAATGTCATTAAATGACAAATGTGTTGTTAGAGTGAGATTGTTTTATTATTGTTTTCTGTGTCAGTGCTTACTAGCACAGTGAAATTTTTTTAAAAAAGTAATTCCCTAATTTTTTAACATTTGTATCAACAGTAACATAAATGAAAAACAAACATACAAAACAGTCCAAATCAGCTTAACCCTTTGGCTTGGCAGATATGAAAGGGCACAATAAAACCATTCTATGTACTTGGGTCTCATCCTTGCCTGGTGGGTCTGGCCCAAATGCAAACACTTAGCTTCTGAATAGGAGTCTTATCATATAAAGGAATCCACGTGGAAGGAGTCATATGCCCTTGGCACTGGAAAGAAAAGTCCATTAGCTTTCATTTTTAGTTTCTAAATTGGATTTTGAAATTGCACTTAAAGATGTGCTGGGTCAAAAAACCATCTATTTTTATTTAAAATAGTGAATAGGTGACATTATGATTGAGGTTAAATTTTCTTCAAATTTCCAAATAATTTAAGGACCAAGTTTCTAGGATTTTAAAAATCCTGCATAAAAGTGAGATCAGATTATTTCTCCTGACACGCTTTGCTACATGGAAATAAGTTGTGCTTACTACTGTCCCCCATCCCTATTTTGTGCCATTATTTAATTAGACTTCTTTTCGACTTCAGGCAAGCCAATTTCAGGACAATTCTGTACTACTGACTCGTTCGTTCTTTCTTGACCTAGAGTCATTCTTCCATGGTCTATCTCTATTTTAATAACCACTCCTTCTTAGTTGTCTTTGGCCACTTCCCTGTTCATCCTTTAAATTTTTTGTCCCTGTTTCCTTCTCTATGTACACAGAAATCCCTAGAAGTCTCTCCCAGGTCACTGCCTGGACTAGACTTTGAAATTTATATCTCCATTCATAACCACTCCTCTGAGTTCTAAACTTGCTCTTAAATCTGCCTGGTACCTATCTCTATTTGAATATTTATTAGGCCATATTTGACCCATGTCCTCTAAATCAGTTCTTGCTCTGCAGTCTTAGTAAGTGGTGCCATGAGGCCTAGACATGTCCAAAGCAGAAACCAGGACTTGTCCTTGTGATGGCTCTTTCCCTAATCCTGAATATCCAATATAGCAGGAAAATCTATCAGTTCAGTCTACAAGACACCAGTCAAATATGCCCATTTCGCTCCTTCCTTGCTAGCCCTCGTCGGGCCACAAAATAAGCATTGGTAGTGGTCTTCACACTGGTCTCTCTGGACAGCTCCTATTTCCTCCAATCTATTCTTCTGATGGGGTCTTTTAAAAGTGCAAATCAGACCACACTATTTTAAAGTACTGTAAACCCTGGGACAGTCTCCACTCTTGCTTAGGATAAATCTGAATTTTCCACTCTGGCTTATAAGACCCTAGTTAAACTGACTTTATCTACACCTGTTTCTTATTGTTTCTCCCCTTTCATCTTGGTTAGCCCCCACCACCCCCATCTGCTTTCAGTTCCTTGAACCTGCTAAGATCTACCTGTCTCAGGGCACTTACACTTGCTCTTTTTCCTGCCTAGAATGTTCTCCTCAACCTGCCTTTTAATCCTTTTCTACCTTGAGACCTCTGTTCAGATGTCACTTCCCCGGAGTGGTCTTCCATGATCACCTTATTTACAGGAACCCCTGTTCCCAGGTCCTCTGATCACAGTTCTCCATATCGATACATAACTTTGCACAGGGCACTTGACTTCTTAATTTGTTTCTTGTTTACTTTCTATCCGTTCTAAAAAAGAATCTGATCTTCAAGAGACTGGGGACCTTGTTGGTCTTCTTCACTGTGATCCTCCCAATAGTTAAAATAAGTCTGGCTCATGGTAGGATCACCTAGTATTTTTTGAAGAATGAATAAACCTGACTTCAGCTACTTTCATTTCTAATTATGCTTGGCACACAGTTAAAGTTATAAATTATGAAGAAACTTCATTTTGGGGCTAGAATTTTACTGGTGATACAATTTCATTTTAGCTTACTCATCAACAGTCTTACATGTAACATGAAAATGTCACTGTCTTGCATGCATAGTTTTGTAAATTTCAAAGCCATTTTCTACTCATTTAGATAACAATAACTATTTTATTGTCATCTGTGCACCAAGCACTATGGACTCTCCATATATTATCCCATTTAATGTCCACGTTACTTTTGTCAACCCGATTTACACAGAGAAGGCTGAGGGTGAGCCATTTGCCCAGGGTAACATGACTCCTGTCAGAGAGCCCAGTCGTCTGCACATCTTACATGGGAGGTCTACAGCATGGAACCCATGCAGCTGCCTCACCAGGGGTAGGAGACCCTAACAGCATTGTTGAGGGGCTAAAGACACAAGGTGAGTAGGTGTTGAAGAAAAATCTCTGGGAAGAGTTAATCCTTTCTGCCAACTACTCTCTGGCACAACTAAGGCTAGATCCACTGGATCGTAAACAGAGGAAAGCTTGGGATGGAGAATACCCACTTTCTAATGAACTCTCACTGCTGTTCCTGCCACTTAAAGTACCTGTGCTTGTATCAGGATCTGGAGGTAAGTTTTCTTCTTTGGGGTGAATGATGGCAACTGAGTAATTAGTCATTAGAAATTAGAACAGAATGTATGAAAAAGAATGAAAGGAAATGCACCAAAATATAAACTGTGATGTACACTCACGGTAGGATCACCAGTGATTTTTGTTTTCTTCCTTACAGTTGAACTTTCAATAGTGTTTATACTCATAAAGTGCCTTCCCACATGTACATTGATGGTCAGTCTAGAATTGTCCACTGGAGTATTAGAAAAATTCTCAACAGGGTTCATTTCATAGAAGCAGGATTGTATATGGATTTAAGGAGGACTATGGTGTTTCCAAATACAAATATTAGTGAAGCTTCTTCATAAGTCCTGCTGCTTGCATGCACCATCTGCACTATTATTATTATTATTATTATTATTATTATTATTATCATTTTGCAGTGATGGGGATTGAACCCAGGGCCTTGTGCTATATCCCCAGCCCTTGCACTATTATTTATTTAATATTTATCTAATGCTATTTTACCTGATTTACTAGTTAGCTTCATCCTAAGGAAAAATACTGCGATTTTACAGGGTTGATTTGTTAGCTTTTTTTTCTGTAAATTACATGAAAATAAATATGTGAAAAATTAAAATTAAAATATCAGTTTAAAAGGCATCTCAAGTACCACTAAGAGGATACAAACACCACCTTGGGAAACTCTGAAGTACATTGCTGATCTCATGGAAAGAATCCCCAAAACACCGTCCCTCTGATGCTTCCTCTTTAAGTTAAAGGGAAAGTTTTCTGGCTCCGAATGGACATTCCACTCCACAACTTAGATACTTTTGTAATGTTGGAAATACCATTAGACACGTTCCCTAGTATACTAAATATGAAATCAGTGCCTAGTTAGTGGGAGTAGAAACATTTTGACTAAGGGTGGGTAATGTTGGCTGCCTGGCCTATGATGTAACAAAAGAGAAACTTACATTTGTTATTGGATCATTTTCATTCTCCGTAACACATCCCTGAAGATTTAAGTTGAGAGCTTTACAAATGATCATGATTCTCTTGGCAGCTTTCTCTTCGAAGGGTTTGATCACATCAGGTTCTAAAAGATCCTTTTTTTGAAGTTTCAAAGTCTGAAAAAATCATCCAAAGTTGTATTTACCACTCATCATAAAGAATAAATTCTACATTCAAATCCCCAGTTGCATCAAGTGGTCAAGTTCACGTCCGCTCAGAGAAAATTCCAACTTACATCTATATCCGGATCCAGGGAGAACAGACTCAGCCTCTCCAGGTTCCGGGTTGTTTTGACAGACTCTTCAGTTTCTGTGAGGTACTGTGGAGAAAACCACGTTAGTCCTTGGCATCCACGTGTCCGGTGGCATCCCCAGTCACATCCCCACGGTCAACAAGCATCCCTGTGTTACCACTGTTTTAATGTCATCCACTAATACCTGAAAAGTCTTACATAAACATGCTTTCCTTTTTGAGAGTTGTGTTCCTTTTAAGCGAAACACTTGTATTAATGGAAATGTCTGAATTCCTTCCTTAGTCTAAATCTTAAAAGGAAACATTTCCGTCTTTCCTGTGAAAGCCATAAATAATAAGTAGCAGACACAATGATAACTTTATTACTTTTGTGAAGTCTGGGTGTAGGCTGTTCTCTGAAGACTCTGTTTCCTCTGGTGTACATTCACAGGTTGCAGAATTATCCAGTGGATCTTGAAAAGATATACCAAGACAGGTTTTTAAATAGCATTCACAAATCATAGCTTTTTATACCTGTGACATATGAAACTGGGTTAGACTCAAGAGCTTCGAGGGACCTTGGTGAGCTAAGCCTTCATTCTGTCCTGTGTCCAGTACTCTATCCTGTTATGCCATCAGGGGCTTAGAAATCAGACTCCTTGATGATCACTTTGGGGCGCTTGCCAGGATACCTTCCTATGCTGGTTAAGAACTTTCCTTACGATACTACATGTACCCCTGGAGTGGTCTTGACCTGCTTCAACAATGCATACTGGAGTTTTCATATATACATATATATTTTGTCTTTTTGTATATATGCATATATATTTTTGTATATATTGTTGGTAATTCTCATTCTCAATACATCAATCCAGAGCCCATCCTCTAGCTTCAGTTACTTTAGCTCTGTGGGATACTGTAAACATTAGTAGTCTAGTTAATTATTATTAAGTAAGAAATACTCTGGCATAGAGAAGCTGTGTTAAAATCACCAATAATTTTCTTCCTCATTATCTCATGAGGCTTTCAATCTGTAGCATGTGGTACTTAGACTACTCAAACTTATAGAGGGTTTGGTTTCTAATCTACTGAGGTGCTTTGTGAAATGTCTTAAAACCATTTTCTCTTGGGAACAGTAATTGAGTCTGTGGGTCAGAAACTTGCCTCTCACACAACTGGGAGTTTGTTCTCTATCCTCCTTTTACCCTTTCTTTCCTCTTTCTTGTTTCCTTCTCTTTGCCTACAATGAATTAGAATCTTATGAGGGAATAATCCTGGGCAGAAGAAAAATTTTTTATCTTATGCAAATTTCTTATTACCACACATAGTGTTGAAACTTTCACAGATAAGCTGATCTCAATATGGTCAAAAATCCCTAAATGTAAAGTACCTTTTAACTAAGAGGAAGTAATACATATTTTCCCTTTCAGAGAATAACGTTTACTAACAAAACAGATTAAGTGCCTCTATAAGGTAACCTTACCTCAGACCTGGGAACACTTTTTGAGCTGCACTCCCAACATTCTTTTCTGGATGACAGCCTCAAATCATTGCCAGTCAACTAAAAATCATACCTATCAGAGGTGACCATATTCTCAGTGAGAGCAATGATTTCGAGGTGATTTATTAGTGCCAATAGCTCAGGGATGTATGAGCTAGAACTGACAGCTACCACCTCCGCTCCCACTGCTTTCAATGAACCAAAATCACAGCTCAGAGGAAGGAAGATGGTTTCCTGAGCTCTCACCCAGCCCCAGGTCGGTGAGTTCGGTGCTCCTCCTTCCCTGCAGGGACCCCTCAGGGCTGATCTGCAGGATGCGGTTGAGGGTGTGAATCCACTCATCCATGTCTGACTCTGTTTCAGCGGCCAGCACAAAATAGGTCAGGTCATTCATTTTCAATTCAAAGGCATATTTTCTTAGTCGGTTATTCTGTGGTATAAAAAGAAAGAAAGGCCCAAGTGAGAAGTCTTGGAGAGTGAGAAACATTTTTCTGCAGGGCTGAGATTTCAAAGTCCTTCTGTACAGGTGGGCAACATAAAGAAAAACTTCAAGGCAGGACAGAATTTCAGAGAATCCCAAATAATTTTGGTTTCTTCCAAATATATTTGTACTAGGAAACATTTCATTCAGGTTTTGTTGATCAGTTGGGTGTGTTGACTCAAACATTTCATCCTCAGGCATGAGTGTGACTATGTTCCAACCTTCAAAGAATTTCTTTGAACTTCTGCCTTCACGTTCAGCTTGGTATCTGTCTGCGACTCACTACTGGTGGACGTCTGACCTCCTCACACCCAGAAGCACCTGCCAAGTCACTGACAAACTCTATGCTGCCACACACATTTAGGGGACATTTCTTTCTTCCTGTCTTCCTTGACCTTAAACAGAATTGGCACGGTGGCTACCTCCTCCTCCTTGAAGTTCACCTTTCCCTGGCCTCCATGACCACACTCTCTTCTGGCTTTCTTTCCACCTCATCAGTCGCCACCGTCCACTTCTCTTCATGACTTCTGATGACAGTCCCCACTCTATCTTGTTCTCCCTTCTGTCTCAGTCCAGTGGCTTCCAAGGGCATCCATAGGCAATGACAGCTCAGTTCTACCCCTGGCTCTGGCTTTCCCACCAGTCTCCAGGATCCATGTAACTTGACATCTCTATTTGCCCCTTGTGACTAATCCAGAAAGCCTTGTTCTAGTTCCCTGATCGTGCTTCTGACACATACTCATTGTTGCCACAGAATCTGAAAAAGTTCCCCCTCCCCGAAAATTCCCCTAAACACAGAGAGCATGGTGTTTCCCGGATATACTTTCATGACTTGAATTCACTCCTCACACCTAAACTAAAAACCCTCCTCAATTTCCCCTCTTTGGAGAGAGGACAAAGGTTCTTGTCCTCCTGAACACTTGTATTAATTCCAAATTATATGCTTATTCAATTTTCTTTGTTTGCTTGTCTCCTTCAAAGCTACCTCCATAAGGGCTGGGGCAGTTTTGTTTACCATTCTATCTGGTGACAGTGTGAATACACACAAGGGTTCAGTAACTGGGTTCAAAAGAAGTCATATTTTATGAATGGAACAAAAGTTCCTACTCTCAGGAACTAAAATTCTAGTAGGGACGTGGGGAATGAATGGATAAAGAAATGGCCAAACGATTGAAAAACAAAACTGCGCTGGATTAGAATGAAATGATGTGATGAGCGGCCACTGTACACAGGGTCGTTAAGGTAGGCTTACAGAAGATGATGTCTAAGTCGAAATCTGTAAACGAAAGGAACAGCTATTTAAAGACCAGGAAAGGGCATGAAGCGTAGGGGTTGGGGACAAGACCAAATTCTTCTCTTGCAGTTTTATATATTTCTGCCACAAGATTTAAAAAGTACATTCAAAGTGTGAACTTTTCCCATTAAGGTCATCATAACCCTGGAGGCCAAATTATACGATTCCATTTAACATGTGATGAAGGTGAGGTTTGGGGGATTAGTGAAAACAGGCTTGAGATTGCAGCAGCAGCAAGTGGCAGAGAAGGGACAATAACCTCAGTAACAGTGCTCTTAATGCCACCCCCTGAGCTGCCCACCAGGCTTGCAGAAGATGCCAGGTCTACTGCTCTTCCTTGCTGATGCCCTGGCACCATCACACAGCAAAGAGGTGGCTGTGGCCTGTTGTCACTGTTGATCTAAGTTCAAGAGAATGCACAACAGAGCAACAGCTAAGTCCTGACAAAAAGCAGAATTCAAGAGTTGAGGGACAAAGAAGACTTAGTGAAAAAGCTAATTCTGGTTCTCCCTGTGGAATGTCACTTTGCATATTCTTCCAAGGACAAGTTATTTGCTCTTGTCCATACCTTTGTATTATTGTCAAGTGTTATACATGTCTTGCTTTGTAATGATCCAATCACAGGTCCAGCTCTTTAATAATTCACAAGTCTCACATGGGAAGGAGCTAACTTTATCCTCAGTGTTTAGTGCAGTGATATTCATTTGTAAAAGAGATGCTTATTGTTGTTTGCATTTTGTGCTGGGCTAAAACAAATGTAGTCTCTGCCTTTGTACAATGGTGGAGACAGGCATTAACCAACTAAGAACACCAATAAGAAATTGGAGAACAGGTGTATTTAGATTTTGTATAAATGCTTTGATGAAGAGATACTAGGTTCTGTGAGAACATGAAATAGGATGATTTTGGCAAGAGTTGCATTTTGAGAAGATCTTTTTGGCTGTAAAAGAAATATAGTGATAGGCAGCTAGAAAGACAATGGCCTCAAACTGGGTGTATAGAGCACACAGCTAGACAGCTTGTGAGTGCAATTCCTAGATGTCATGCCCTCCCCAGGGAGAGTGGGGCAGGCTCCCTCCATATGCTCTTGCATGCCCTTCTGGGAAATTCTGATGAAGGAGAAACTACCTGACACAGAGGGCCTAAGGCAAAGACCAGATGGCTGGAGAGCAGGTGAGAGAGGTCTCTTATCATGGCACCATGATAGGAGTCCATGAACAACAGGAATAGAAGTAGATTCTCTGAAAAGGAGAAATGGCCAGAATTTTGGGCCTAACTCTTGCTAAGATATTGTTAAGTACCTGAGTATGGTGACATATAAGCAAATTTTACTGCTGTCTTGGAAACAAATGTATGAAAAAAATCTGCTTGATTACTCTGATGCCGCAAATAATATGGGAGGGAGAAGTGAAGCTCAGTGAATGTTCATGCTGGGTCAGAAAAAGTGGATCAAGCTGCAACTTTCTTTCAAACATGGAGGCCGAAACCAGTGGGATTTTTTACAAATAAAAGTTGATTTTCCAAATTGCATTCTGTCCTTCAAATGAATTACGTTTACCAATTTCAATATTATAATATGTTTTAAAAATCTCAGTGAAGAATAACAAGTTTTTGCTTCTCAAGAAAGTCATTTATAAGTGAAAAAGGCATTCAGATGGCAATTTCTCCAAATGTAAATTATCTTTTTTGAGAGAAAGTGCCTGCACTGTATAGAAGCTTATGCTGGGAATGCTTAAGATGACCGGGTTTCTATCTCACACTGCAATCTCAAAGGCAACAGCAAAAAAGGAAGGACAAAGAGCAAAAATCATAGAAAAATGTGTAAAATCCCTCCCACCCAAAAATCAGTGGGCTGTTTTAATCATCTTAGAGTGCAATTGATAAGGCATTGAGATGGTAATCAAGAAGTAATCATGGTCTTCCTCTCAATCCCCCAATTTTACTCGATTTCCCTTAAATTAGTGTCCAGTGCAAAGTAGCCAAAGTA
>JAJEJO010000236.1:808409-824198 GCA_020662805.1 Glaucomys volans
CACAATGTGCTTAACGAATCGAGGGACACCAGTGTGCTTCTGCACTGTTCACAAGGAAGAGTTCCAGATCTCCAAGAAAAACCACTAAATTTTCTGCATGTCTGAATGGCAAAGGGGGAAGTTATCCAAACGACATAGTCCACTGTGCTGATCATGTTTCTAGCATCTTCTACAATTTTTCTGGAACAATTGAGGAGTTTTTAAAAGAAACATACAACATCACATCCAGGTTACTGGTGTTGGTGGCTTCTTTCCATGTCATTCTTTCCATTATCTGTAGCTTTATTTTTCCACTTGTGCAACAAAAAAATATTGAGAGCCTTTTCTGTGCCAGTCACATAGCACTGAAAAAAAAATTTTGTGCTTCTCTTATTGAACTTACAGTGTAACTGAGTGTCAGTAAACAGACATGCAGAAAATAGAACATGCCAGATGTATGTAACCCTGGTGGAATGTAAGAATAAAGCATCATGCACTGACAATATTGAATTTCATTCTTACATATGCTATTGGGACGACTTATCCAAGGTATGTCACTCATGTCTTATTTGCATATGTCACTTTTTTTTTGTTTTTGTTTTTCTGGGCACCCTTCCCATAGACTGGAAGCTCTGTGAGGACAGGAGTTACATCATATTGGTCTTTTTCACAGCGTTTTGCACATAGAAAATTTCTCAATATATATTTTCTGAGAAGAATCCTGTGTTAAAAACTCATGGCTTAAAACTGCCCCCGAGGGTATCTTTGTAATGTTCCTTTTGCCCTTGTGGCTTATGTTGGATAAATGCATGTATGTGCATATATACCTATGCTGTCTGAGGTAAAGAGTTTGTTCTTCTTTTTTGCTTGTTTATTCAAGGGAAACTGGCAGTGAGTCCTAAACAAATAGGTCTGACTCACTCTAGTTATTCATTTGTTCTCTGCTTTTGTGCGTATGTGATTCATCTTCAGGCACATTTTGTGCCTGAGACTTACAAGAGTAATGGTTAAACTTTGTACTATCTCACTTGAAATCTTTCCAGATGAACAAATTTACAAGGTAGAAAGAGCTGTAAGTAAATATGTAGGAACTGGGACCCACATTCCAGGTGAGATCTGTCTCCCCGTGTGATCTCAAGAACCTGGAAGTCCCTGGGGCATGAAGGATGTAAGGGGAACTGGTTAAAAGTTCTTCGTCAAGGGGCTCATAAGTGCAGGGACACACAGCTCAACCCTTCACAGACACATGTGAAAAATCTACAGACAGGCCCACCTTTCTGTGCAGAGTTGCAGCCTCCCTAGAAAAGTTCACCATGGTTCTGTGCTGCCAGAACCTTCCATGGACTCTGCCATTCATACCTCTATTATAGCTCTTGGATAGAGAATAGTGGTGAGTAGGGGGCTCTGTCCTTCTCTGATTCTGACTTTGAAAGAAAATGGAATTCCCCATGCCTAAACAAGACTTCTGAACGTGTCACAGGCACCAAACATGCTGCTGGATGGGAGAAAGAATGAAGGCGCAAAAAAAAAAAAAAAAAAAAAAAAAAAAGAAATGGGCTCATTAGCACACTTTGGTAGAAGTTTCTGGAAGGTAAATAATTTTTACCAGGGAGGCTCTGCCACATGGAGTGTCTATCTCTCAAAGTTGTGAACTTTGTAATTAAAAGAAAATTAGGGGAGAAAGGCTGAGGACACAATGTCTCCCAAGTTAGCATATTTATTCTAGTTTCATGGATGAGAAATCTGAGATGAGAGGTGCAGTCACATATTTAAAGCTTTCAGGGTAATGGGAAAACGAGGATTTAAATTCTGACCTGCACCAACCCCAAGCTTGGGTTCCCCCTACAAGACTCTTTCCAAGGTGATGCTTAAACCCATCATGTATCATCCTCCTAAACCCATGATACCTATAAAAACCAATCTTTTAGGACTTTGTAGGTGTCCTATCTGTAGGACCCTGGGACATAACAGGTTAAGAGGAGACTGAAACACAGTCTGAGTAAGAGATGATGGGAGGAGGTGCCTAGAGCAGAAAGTCAGACCAGAGCACTAAGGTATGTGTCCAGCACAGTTCTATGAATCTTTTTTAAAAACGCTTTTTAAAAATTATTTTTTTTAATTTTTTTTTAGTTGTAGATGGACACAATACCTTATTTTTATTTATTTATTCTAACATGGTGCTGAGGATTGAACCCAGTGCCCTCACACATGTAGCAAAGAACTCTACCACTGAGCTGCACCCCAGCCCAGTTCTAGCATTCTTTGAAGAAAGATGCTGCATATACATTGTATCTCTCCAAACTTAATAAGTAAAAAAGACAATGATCATACTTTTTTTTTAAAAAAAATGATGACTCGCTTGACAAAGCAAGTTTTGAAGTACAAATGGGAAAGAATATATTTAAAATTTTCAGCTCAATGTCTATAAAAGGTAGTAATTGATCTCTAAACTATTGCTAAAGGATTACTTCATATTGCTAAGACCAAAGAGGCTCCTTTATGCCAACAATAGACAACTCCCTCACCCTCCATTAAGATCCTTATTGCCCTTTCCATATGGAAAGCTGGCATCTGCATTAAAATGCAATTAGCTTTCACTTCTAGTGGAGTGCTCAGCTACACTTAATTAATTCTTTCCTTTTAAAGTTCAGCCTTATTACTTTCTGGAGGAATTCCAGATTTTAACAGATGAACTGTCCAGAAATAGGCCAGGACTAAGAGGCTGGAGAGAGTTCTATTTTGCATCCCCATATCTACATGACCCCAGTAGTTGTCCAAGATGTGATCTCAGCTACAAGGTCACCAGTGAGTGCCTGAGGCTTGCTGATAACAGAAAGCACAGCTCAAGTGGCCTGTGACCAGAAATTAAGTCCTTCACCTCAAGTAGCCAGAGCCTTATTGTGAAATTTGAGGGGAGATTGCTAAAACACTCTACTGCTTCCGTTTCTACCTATGAAGAAATAAGGTTAGAAGATATATCAGAGCAGAAAGAATAAATGTTTTGAATGCCTAGACTCCCATGTGCATGGAATGGGAGAGATCCATGGAATAATTCTGTTTCCCTTTGCCACAGTGGTTCATGCCAAATTTAATACTAAGAACAATAGTTTGAAGGTCAAGAACTTGCAGAACAGCATTATCTGTTAAAAGCACTAGCTGTTTCTGAAATTAAAACCTTAGGAATAAATGTAATTCTTGCCTTTGGGGGAAACCTCCTCATGGAGGAAAGATGATGTGTGTACACACTGTGAATTCATATGGTTATCTCAAGATGACATCTCTGAAGTCATTTATGCTTTGAGCTACGTGATTTACATATCATCTTATAGAGTTTCCTTTGCTCCATGGTTCTCCACACTGAAGCCATGCAGGTGGTCATTCTCCTCTTTTCCTTGAATAGATGATAGTTCAGTTTATATCAGCTTGCTCCTTCTCAGGACCTTTGCACCTGCTGTTCCCACCCATTCTTTAGTCCATGGACTGTATGGTCTCTCTTCAAAAATGCTTTTCACATGTCTTGAGGTCTTGAGCATTAATATTCCTTTCCAGTCTCACCACTTGAATCTTTCTTCTCTGTTTATTTTCTTTATTGAAAAACTTACCAGCTGATTCCATTCTGTTTATTTCTTTGCTTATTTCCTGCTTTTCTTTGAAAGCAAGTTTTATGGAAGCGGAGATGTAGGCTGCTTTGTTTTTCACTGAATGTCTGGAGTTTAGAGTACTTCTGGGTTCACATCGTATAATTCAAAAATATTTGCCGAATGCATTCTGCAATGAAAATAACCCCCAAAGGGAAAAAAGGGATTTCCACTCACCTGTACCACACCTGTACAGGAATCCAGAAAGATGCAGCCTTTGGGTTCTTTGGATATTTTTTCATCTTTGTAAAAGTTCATAATGTAGGAATTATCAGGCAACTGTGTCAACTGGAAGTAGCGCTTTTTGAATGACTAAATAAAAGATAGAAGAAGTCAAATTGTAATGAGCTGTTACTCATGAATGTTAGAATTATTCTAATTCCTTCAGAAGAACATTGTTCTAGAGAAGAGCATCCTGCTTCCTCAAAAATAAAATATGATATGAAATGTAAACTCAATGCAAATGCTCTTCTCTGTGCTGTGACCAAAGGAGGGAGTATCCAGAAAGGTGACAGAAAGGAAGATGAGTCTTGGCGTCCCCTTACCCGAACAGTAACGGTATTGTTCACGGTGCTGTTAAAATTCCCCTTGTAGAGCCAGCCAGACTTGAAAACGCCCGATCCTCCGGCTCCCCCACCGCCCTTGGAGGAGGAGTGGGAAGTGGTATCCTGCATAGAGGCATCATTAGCAAGGCACTGTGCATCCCAGGGCTCAGACACTGCACTTAAAAACCAGACTCCTTTTCCTGTCTTTGACTCATCTGCAAAATCATGTTCAATGTCAAAACAAACATGATTCATCCTGACTAAAAGCCCCAACACAAACAGCTACTGCTGCTCAGGAAAAACTGGCCAGAAGGTGCAATCTCCAATGCAAGACAGGAACCGATCGCCCTCATGCTTAAACATTTCACTTTCAACAGCTCACTTACTTCATCCTTATCAGCATCTTCATGGTCAACCTCAAAGGAATGTGAAGGAAGTTTCTCTGGTTTGTATTCTGCTCTGATATGTTAAAAAAAAAAAAAGAAAAGAAAAGATTCTGATTTGTCATTTAAGACATGGCTTTCATTTTCATCCGTTCCCAAGGTAACAACTATGCCAGCACTCTTAGACATTTTTAAAATTTGGAATCTTGAAAACTGTGGGGGTCCCATTACCATTAGAGGTAGTAACTCTGCCCATGCCATTCTATCTTATCTCCAAAAAATGAATAATTTAAGTCATGGAGTTAACTACTCAAATAAATTTCCATATACCTTTTTGAATTAACAGGAAGCAAGAAAGATGCCATTGAAGGTTTGGAAGTTTCCTTCCTCCATATCTGAAGTGCAATACTGAGTAGTGATATTTGTATGACCTTTCTTGGCTCACCTATGTGACATGATCAAGGCTACAGGGAGGCATCTGAGGAGCTTCAGCTCTGAGGAAGCCTGTTTCTGAGATGCAGCCTGTGCCAAGGCTACTGGGCTGTGTGGCTTCTCTACCTGAAGGCTCCTCAAAAGGCCACTGGAAGGGACCTAGTGACAGCTGTGCTTCCTTCCTGCATTCCCAGGGCAGCTCAGAAATGCCTCCCCAGTCATGGCATTGTGATCCACCCAGAGGAGCACTAGGGTACAGCTGGTTTTATAAGTAGGTCAGAACGATAGGCTGTCATTGGCTTGACTCCATCTCACAAGGAAGGGTTGGAAGGAAACCAGAAACTCCCTTCCAAGGCTCACTTCTGGTATCCAGGCTTTTTTTTTTTTTTTTGGTACCAGAGATTGAACCCAGGGGCCTTAACCCTGGGCCCCATCCACAGCCCTTTTAAATATTTTATTTAGAGTTGCTTAGAACCTTGCTAAGTTGCTGAGGCTGGCTTTGAACTCCTGATCGTTCCTCAGCCTCCAGATCCACTGGGATTATAGATGTGTGCCACTGCACCCAGTAGATATCCAGCCTCTTTAGCACCTCTATTACAAAAACTTCTCTATGGAGGAATTTCATGGAATGTTTGCATTTTCTCTGAAATGATTTACATTAGGTAGGAACAATCTCTGAATCTGAATATTGAAAGAAAAAAAGACCAGAGGCAAATTGGTATTCCCATTTCACGTTTCCTATGCTGAAGGTATTCCAGAGAGGAAGGAAAATGACCAAGGTCCCTTTACACCTAAGTATGCATACATTCTCCCTACTGTGTGTTCACACAGGGTGCTAACTAATGGCTTTAAAATACTCCCTCACCCTCCTTCTGAGGGACATGAGAATGTCAATTCCCAGTTCACAGCAGGGGATGTGACAGCGCAGAAAGAACATCATCCTTGTGCTCCACTAGGCAAAGTCTCAGGTCAGAACCACCTCCACTCCTGTTAAGAGGGTTTTGGAAAACTGTGGGGAAATCTACACGAGAGCTACCATTTTGACCCTGTTTAATTGTGCAGTTGAGTGGCATTAGGCAGAGTCATATTGGGGAGCAGCCATCCCCAGTCTCCATCTCCAGATCTTTCCATCCTCCCTTTCTGAAATTCTGTACACATTAAAAACAATTCTCCACCTCTTCCTCTCCCACACCTGCTTACTGCTACTGTAACACCTTCCCTGCCATGCGTTTGACTATTCTAAGTACCTCCTCCAAGTGGAATCATGTATCTGTCCTTCTGTGACTGGTTTATTCATTAATGTAAGGTGTTCAAGGCTCATCCATGTCATCGCATAGGCCAGGATTTCATTCATTTTTAAGCCTGAATACTTTGTCATTGTAACCTGGCAAAAGCTTATGCCCTAAGATCATTTCCATGAAAGCATCCTGGACTCTGCAGAATTAGGGCTCTCTTCCTGTGGACACTGCATTAGTCTCTCAACTGTGCTCATCTGCACCTGTTAGCTGTGCCCTGTCCCAAGCCTTCATCAGATTATACTTGTTTTAAAGGCAGGAACTCTAATGAATGCCCACCCACATCTTACTCAGCTCGGTCTTTCCTACTGCTGATGCTCAAAACCCATTTGCTGGTTTAATCAATGAAAGGGCACGGTGAGCAAGAATGTCAGAAGTGAAATAATCTGAAATGGTATAATTTCACACTCTATTGTGGTAAGCATCTTGGTGATTTTTTTTTTTTTATTTCACGGTCAGCCCCACTTCAAGGTCTAGCTTTCAATAAATATTTTTAATAGATATAGAAGACATGTATGAGCATTTCAAAGGCATTAATGCATAATATGATCTTCCTCAACCATGACTTATTTACAAGTCTAAAGATGTTCCAAAATATATACTGGAGTTTAAATGTGCATTAAATGAACTATTGCTTTTTAGCAAATTATATATGTGTGCACTTAGACATTTGTGGTGATGCTAGGTTCTATAGTCTTGATATAGGGATAAAAATAGACTCTAACAGTTATTTATATAAAAAACACACTGGAAGAGATGGGATTAGGAGATTTATCTCTGAAATCAGTCCTGTTTTTAGAAAATAAGAGTTTGCATGCTTTAATAAGCATGTTACGCATGAGTGAAGACATCTTTCACCCCCAAAGGATCTGGTGTACCTGTGTGATGGCAACTTGTTCCATTCCTTTTGATCAGGCTCAACTTTATGAGAAGGCAGAGCGAGTAGAAGTTCCACAGTGTTATTTCCCAACACTGGGAAATTCTTCCTACTCCATCAAAAACAGTCCCTTTCTCCTTAATATCATCTGTCACTCCTTGAGTGAAAAACAGCTCCTTGCACCTCTTCATTTGATTGACAAAGCCCTTAAATACAACCTTGCCTCCTCTCCCCCTCCTGTGAGAGATGACATGTCACCTGAGGTTCAGGGCAGGTTCAAGCAGGTAATTTCAGAGTAAGGACCTGCAGAATTTCTTCTGCATAGGATGAAACACTAGCATTCCAGGATTCTGAAAATGGTGGCCCAGTCTCATGGGGAGGACTGAGGATACATCCCAAGGGCATGGCAGAGGAATGAGGAGGGAAAGCCGAGGAGGCGGCAGCAGAGACAAACTTGAATGTGGGCTGTCAACATCAGCTTTGTGCCCCTCATTGGCCATCCATCTGCCTTAGACACACCACCAAGCTGTTCATTTCTGAACCCCTTATTCTGTCCTCTTGCACCAGCATGGCATGTCCTCCCTTCTCTTTCTCACAAAAGAATGATTTTGTGGGTGTTCATTCTTGATAATTATGGATTGCAGTATTGCTCAATGTCTCAGTGTTGGTTTCCACTATACACTTATGAACAAGGAAGAGAAGGCACAGGCAGAGATTCATGTATGTGCAGTTTACTGTGGGGGTTTACAAGTAAAATCTACATCTGAAGAAATGTGCATATTTTAAGTGAATTAAAACGAGGGATGGACGAGGGAACAAAGCAAGGTTTTCATGAACATCAATGGATAAGGCTCAGTACTTTTCAAATGAGGGATGGACGAGGGAACAAAGTAAGGTTTTCATGAACATCAATGGATAAGGCTCAGTACTTTTGAGGGATTATTCACAGATCTCCCAGCTGAAAGTGGAAATGACTATGGAGATGATCTACAACGTGTGGCCAAAGTTTCACAAAAACCTATGTATCTTAAGTGATTGTGAGTAACACCGGACAAAATATTAAAGCAGTGCCCATCAAAAGAGAATGGCTAAACAAATCACAGTAGATCCCTATGAAGAGAGTTACTTAGAAAGGAAGAGGAGCTAAGTATATGCACATGACAATAGAGACATCACTCAAAAGCACTGTGCTGAGTAAAGAAACCGGAAGCACAAGAATATACATGGCATAATTCTAGTGTTATTATGATCTTGGTAATGGTTGTCTCTCTAGGGTAGAGGTGAGCACTGAGTAGGAAGAGGCACAGTAAATTCATTCCTTCAGGGTGATGGTAATCTGTATCTTAAAGGAGGTGTAAGTTGCAGGTGAACTCTTGGTCAAAGGTATCAAATAATTCACTTAAAATATGTATATTTCTTCAGATGTAGATTTTACTTGTAAACCCCCACAGTAAATTGCACATACATGAATCTCTGCCTGATGATACACATTCTGAAATGCTTAGAGAGGTAGTGTACTGATTTTTGAACTCACTTTGAAATGATCAAAAAAGCAGGTGGAATTTCTGGGTAGCTGGAGAGATGGATGGATGGATGAACAGACAGGTAAGTAATTTATAAAACATAGAAATATTTAAAAGACATATTCTCGATGGCGAGAACAGGGTTCTTCTTTGCATACACCTTTCAAATTTTCCTATGTTTGAAAATTTGCATGACACTTTTAAAGTGTTGCCTAACCATAGAGTGGCCAAAACCGACGTCTTCTGAACAGTCTCTCCTTTTTATACTACCAATAATCAAAACTTCATGCAAATGTCAAAAATATTGTACAGAATTTCCCAAATGTTATATGTACTACTTAGATAGTCTCTATTATGCTGTGTTACAATTTACTCTCCATACTCTCTTATTAAATGAAATTTGCTTTAAGCATTCCCCTTAGGTCCACTTTAATTGTTCAAAAATAACTCAGAAAATAAGAGGCAACATGAATGAGGTGAAGAGCAAACAACCAACTCCAGTGGTCCCTCTTTGTGTCCATGCTGATCTCCTTTTCCATTAAATAAAAAAAAGTATAGACCAATGAGTTCAAGTTAGGACTGATGTGGGCATGTCCTTTCAGGGTCAGCTTTTCCCAAGTCTAAGTTTGCCTGATCTAGTTAGTACCTGGTAACTAGAAGAACCACAAGAATGCCAGCTACAGATTAGGAAACAAGTCCCTAAACCGAAGAAGCTCCCATTCTAGGGGAGGAGGGAGACCAGAATAAATTAGGCGTAAGTAAGTACAATTTCCCTGAGTGAAAATGATTGTTAGAAAAATCAAAGAGTTTCCAGAGATCTATTGCACAGCAGGGTGGCCACAGTTAATGATCATCCATCCTGTTCTTGGAGTGATGAGAAGGAGCGATGTGAAGGGCTTTCATTGCAACAACATTGACAACACCAGGGGGATTTTTTAATTAGCAAGCTTTGACCAGTCCAGTGTCTGTGGACTTCAGAACATCATGTTGCACATGACATAAATACATGGTGCTATCTGTTAATTTAAAATAAATAATGAAAAATGGAAGAATCAGAGAGAAGAGTGATTGGGTAGAAGTGGCAGAGATCAAATTAGTGAGGGTGGACACAGAGGGCTTCTCTTGGGAGATGTCCTTCAGGTGGAGCATGAGAAGCAGCCGGTTGTGAGCTGCTCAAGGGAAGCATAAGGGTAAAGGTCCTGATGAGGACCAAGCTCAGCACCGAGGAGCAGAAGGCTGTGGGACCGGGCATGGGGAGGAAGGACAGCCGGAGGAGGTGAGGTCAGCGGCACAGGGGATGACTCTGGGCCCAGGGCGGGGGGCAGACAGTGTTTACATCACCTCTGAGGCTTGAGGGCACCAGAGCTGTTCTCAGTTCTGGTCCCAGTGATCCCCAGGGCACAACTTCTCTGCCTTTAAAGAGGAATCAGCCAGTACTCTCATGTCAATCTGGGGGCTATTGTGCAATCACTGGTCTGCGTTTTAAAGATCATGGGAAAGTCAGCACCTCAGGCTCTTGACTTTAAACCCCTCCAGGAGCATGCAGTGATCTCTAAGAGCCTCTGGGATCTAGGATAAGGTCAGGCAGGGATCTTACCCTCTGAGTTTGATTCCAACTGAGTTATAATTTATTGGTAGTCTCATTTCTCAGTTTTTTATTCAAATTTCCTCCCTCACCCCTTTAAGAAGGGTGGCATCTCTCAGGGCCCAAGTTTCCTCTATAAAATGGGATGACAATTTCGAGTCTATAGTTATTAAATGAGATAACATACTTAAGGCATCTAGCACATTCTAACTCACTGTAGACACTCAAGAAACATTCTTTTGTTCCAGTATCTTCTTATGAACAATTTTTTTTAAGAAGTAGTGTTCTTAAAAGACAAAAATAACACATTTTTAAATTAAAAGTATAACCACCTCTTTCCTCTTTTTTTAATGATTGCACATTTGTATTTTGCAGCCTCAGCAACCCATAAAAAGAAAAGATCAATTTAAGTAAGTAGTTGACATATGAAAATTCTAATCCAGGAGGTATGAAAATGATTTACCTCTAAGAGCCTCAGAAGGCCCAAGCAAATTAATGTTTCCACAACTGACCTAAATATGTACAGACTTTAGCGGGGAGTGCTTAGCTTTGTGAAATTGAGTAAAAATATAATCCTGCTGTTAATGGTGCGGTCTTCATTATTCTCAGGTGTATGCTACCCGACTGTATTCTAGAACTTCTTATTTTCATTTTGAATATATATGGTTAATTAACATGTCTTACTCCTCCCCTTCTTGGTATCAACTTCCACTTCCTTCAATTAAAGTAAGGGGAATTCTCAAGAATATTTTGGTTGCTTTCTCATTTCTTTTCATGAGAAGCATCTGTATGCTCTATGAGAATCCAAGTTCAACCATGATGACCTGGACTGCTCCTAGTGGGCCAGCTTTCTCTGTGTTTAGGGTAGAGGAAGACTACAGTAAATGGGAATTACTTTACCTCCTCCTTTGCTTTATTACATCGTGAATGTAAGAAAAGATGAATGGCATTTGTGAACAAAGCCACTGTGAAGTGACAGTGGGAAGCCTTTTACTGGAGAAGGAGCTCAGTGCCGCTATGGTAGCTCCTCTCACTTGATGCACAGTCTTCCAGTTGGTTGGACATGATTTCCAAGTTGTAACCACTTCTCAGAACTATTCTCAGAAAGAGGAAGTCTTGGGGTCAAAAAATGCTTTGCTTTTCAATGGTATCTACAAAAAGCATGTGACTAATACCCAGAGGGTTTGAATGTCATAATTACTCAGGAAGGCCCAGGGTTTGGCAGGACCTTCCCAACAGGGAGTTCCCAGAGTTGCCCACTGAGAATGACTGAGTCTAGAAGAACATCAGGAAATTTGGTAGAAGTCAATGTCCAGTGTTTGGAAAAAAGATTCACTGTTTTGGAGGATCATTGCTTTGTTCTCCAGAGTAAGACAATTCCAAAATTGCTAGCCTCTATCTCTTCTGCTGCCTCCCCTGCACTTCATTTGCAGCAGACCACGCAAATTTTTAGAGAGGTAAAAGTATTTTTTTTATTATAAAATTATTTTTTTATTTTTTATTTTTTAAATTAATTTATTTTGATTCATTGTACACAAATGGAGTATAGCTGTTGTTTCTCTGGTTGAACACAAAGTAGAGTCACACCATTTGTGTAATCACACCTATACATAGGGTAATGATGTTTGTCTCATTCTGTTATTATTCTTACCCCCCTCCCCAATCCCACCTCTCTTTTCCCTCTATGCAATCCATCCTTCCTCCATTCTTGCCTCCCTTCCACCCCTCATTATGCATCATCATCCACTTATCAGAGAGATCTTTCAGCCTTTGGTTTTTTGGGATTGGCTAAAAACCAAAATGGGATTCATTTGATGAAATGGTTTCATATTATCTCTTAGAACTTTAGCAAAAACATTTTAAAACTTGTAATCACTTTTATTAGGCCACTTTTTAAAAACTTGCTTTATTTCCAAATTATTTGTCATTTCTTCTGTCTTCTGTAAAAATAGATATTAGGTTATAATAGTAGCCCAAGATAAATGAGCATTATTCATTTGAACCTTGGTTTCAGTTTCTAAATTACTCTGAATCTTAATTAAAACATAAAATGTCAACTAGGTAAGAGTCTTCCGAGCATATTTGGGTGTCACAGATCTTTGATCCCAGGAGAAATTTAGAAGATACATGACTCCACTAATCTTAAGGAACTTACAAATTACTAGGCATTTGGATTTTATGTGACTGAAAAAAATGGCTTTCTGTTTTGTGGTAAATTTAACTCTGTCTTTCAGTAACAACCAGACCCGGTGTTAGAATACTGACAGTGAGAATTCTAATTATTTATCTCTTATGTGCTTTTATTTGTTGCATGTTCTAATTAATGGATGTATTCTGATGTGTCTATTTTTTCACAAGACAAACATTAGTGGACTGTCCTTTATTCATCCTGATCCTAAGGGTCACTTTCCCTTTAAAACTGCAGTGTTAAAGAAAAGGCTTGAAATTTCACGAGGAAACTCTGTGTATGAAATTGTGTGTGCATGAGCAGCTGTATGCATTTAATAGCATTTTATCTGTAAAGAAAAGGCCATTTTAGTATGCTTTTACTGGTTGATTGAAAAATGTAGTTTTCTTAAAAAAAAAAAAAAAAGAGGTAAAAGTAGATGACGTCATCCCTGTTGAAATTTCCCATAGTTCTGATAACAAGCTCTTACCGGGGTAGTTGTCGAATGTCTCCAGAATATTGTTCATATTTGTAGTTCACCACGTGCCACTGGGAACTATAAAATTTACAAGCCTGAAAGGGAGAAAAAGACAATTATAAAAATGAGCACTAAAAAAAAATCAGTTGTTTGGCACAATGGACCATGAAGACAGTTCTAATGCCCAGGTGACATTATGGTGGCTGCTAGTGATTTTAGGGTAGGTAAGGAACACTGGTTTCTCTTCAGATCGTATAAATCTTTGGCCTTTTCAAAGGTAGATAAGGGGCTTGCTCTCTGTAATCACTTTACGTTTTCCAAAGAAATGGAAATTTATCCTTTTTCAGACACATGGAAGAGGAATCATTTAACATATTTATTCTATTTTACTCCATCAGGGAAACCCTAATCCAATCACCATTGACTCACACCGGATACGTTGCTAACATGGGGAGCATCATTCTCCCGACTTCCCTGGCAACCCTTCCGCTATCTAGCGGTTCTTAGTAGTGAAGGATGTTGTATGGATGTGCAATTTGTCTGTCATAATTTCAGCCTAATTTCTTCTTGTTCTTGCTTCAGTAACTGATCTCTTCTTTTTCTGCATCAGTGCCCTTGTTGGGCTGAAATGAGTTTTCCTTTGTCCTTGTGCCTTCTGAGCCCACAGCCTTGTCCATGATGATTCACAGATTTTATAACAGATGTGAAAAAAAGATAACTGAAAACTGCTTCAAAACCCAAGCCAACAGCACAAGTTAACTATCCTAGGGTGGTCCGTAATGGCTGATTTTATGGTACTTATGGCTAGCAAGTATTTACTGCTGTAAGGACCAGGGATTTATAATGAAGATCTCACGAGATGACTTTTAAGACTCCTTTCAATTCTAACATCACGTGATTCTGGGGGTTAAACGGCTCTCAACGAGGACTTAGGAGACCCTGCATTCTTGCACGAGAGGAAGACAGTAAATTCTTTGCACTCTGAAGAATGAAGGCCTAGGATAGTCTCTGTCATGCACACTCTCTTCGCAGAATCAGGAGGAGGGACGGAGCGGCCCTCTGGGACTGTGGACAGAGGGAGGCAGTACAGGTTCCCCAGCACGCAGCTCCAGATGCCCGAAAAGGCAAGAAGGGGACGGTGTTAGGAGGCCTTGATTTTTCTGGCCCTTGAATTCTCTCCACACCATAGCTTCATGTTCAGGAAGTGCCCACACACAAACTGGGGACTGAGGACAAAGGTAGGTGTAGGAGGAGGGTGGCTTGAGTGCAGGACAAATGGAGGCTTTGAAAACAAGTGGGTCTCCTGGAGGTGGAGAGGATGATGGTGGCTACCAGAGGCTGGTGGGGGAGGGGAGGACAGCAGGGGCCACTGGGGGGGGACAGATGTGAGCCAGACGTTCTGGAGTGCACTGCTCTGTGGGGTGATCACAGTGTGATGGGCTGCATATTTCCAAAAGCTGAAAGAAAGGATCCTGAATGCTCTCACCATAAATGACAAGTGGTGGAGGAGGAGGACGTGTCCGCCTGACTTATATCACACAGTGTACAGACACACCTGGCATCACGCGGCCGTCAGGGTGTTTTCACTGATCAGTTTCAAAAATTAAATAAGTAAGTGAACAAATGAATAAAGAACAAGAACACCTCCTCCACCCCCAATAAAATACAGCAACAAGACAGATGAGCATGGAGAGGAGGAAAGGGAAATCCAGGGTCTACAAAGACAGGGGATGTGAATCAAACCGGGTCATTAGAGAAAATTGAATGTATTAGCTTGTCAATCCTGCAAAGCACATGTTTATGGAAATAGGAGGACAACTGCACCTTCATCAGCTACTGGGCTAAAATGTTGCATCTTCATTTTAGACAAAGGCGTCCAGAATTCAGACAAGAAGCAGAGGGGGTCCACTGTGTCCCAAGTGAGGGAGCTTGGCTTCCCTGACCATAGTTTTCACCCCTCTCCCCTACTTTGATTTCTCTTCACCTTGCTCAAATTTAATGAAATATATTTAAAAATGGAAACCAAAAGCCACAAAGCCCTTTCCTTTTTACAATTTTTTACGATCTTTTCTTCTGGTGCATAGTTTTACCTAGTTACCTTTAAGTATATATTTTTCTGTGAATATTATTTTTCGGTCACTTAGCATATTCTCAAGAGCTTTACATTTGCTTTCTAAATTTTACTTTGAATCAGTAGAGTTTAAAAGTCACCCCCTAATTCACTAACCTAGCCTCCTTTTCTTGAGGCTTATTAACCTATTCATTTGTTCCATTTGTTCCAAAACAGTATAGATGCTTTATGAACAAAATGCACGTGGATGGAATATGACCCAGAAGCTACAAAGCTTTATTCTTGTTCCAGGATGAGTACTGACTCCTCTGTGATCTTGGTAAAATCATTTTATTTATTCGGATCTCAGAATTAGCCATTGAGCATTTAGAATTCTGAATGGGACTCGAGGTTACTGGCACATAATTTCTATCTGCAAAATCCCTGATCTGCAGTTTCTAGTGGAACACAGATGCAGTAATTCATGATGCCCTCATTGCCTATTCCTGCTATGGGCAGCCCTCTGCTTAACCATGATAAGTGTGTATTCTCATGCACATTATTCAAGCCATTCACAATAGGCTCAAATGAATCTGAGGTATGTTAATCCTCAAATTTGCTAAACAAAAACAAATATGGCACTTTTTCCTTCCTTCCTTCCTTCCCTTCCTTCCTTCCTTCCTTCCTTCCTTCCTTCCTTCCTTCCTTCCTTCCCTCCTGTTGTGTATATTTGTCAGATTACATACTACTAGGTACTTCACACATCATAAAAAGCACTTGATGAGATTCCATTGTTCCCATTAAAGATCAGAGAAGGCAAGGAGATGCCTACATTCC
>JAJEJO010000237.1:0-192011 GCA_020662805.1 Glaucomys volans
CTCTTGTGGTAGCTGAGCTTCAGTTCCTTCTTGGCTGTGGGTGGAGAAGAATGGGGAGGGGGGCCTTTATGGAGTGCCTGACCAGGTGTAGCGAGCAGCGATACCCAGCAGTTCTGCCCCCAGGGAGAATCCCCACTGGATGGCAGTCCCCTATCGCTCAGAGAGAAAGGAGGGTGATGAAGTGGCGCCGTGGTGGTGGGATGATTTCCCACCATCTGGAGTGCCAGGGAAAATGTAAACACCGTTTGTTTCTAGATACAGAGGAAGTGTTTAAAGGCAAAAGAGCCCAACAGGAATATCTCCACTTCTGGGTGCCTGGCTGGGAATGCAGGCCTCCTGTGTGTATGGCCCTGAGTGAGAAGGGGAGTGGTGATCCTCCAGGGCAGTCCAGAGAGGAGGAAGAGCAGAACCCAGAGGAGGAAAGGGCTCTAACGGCGGCTGCTTGCTCCTTTGCAATAGCTAAGCGGATTGCTCCAAGTGTGTGTGCGGACAGGAACGGAGACCCAGGCCAAGTTCACCTCCGTGGAGCTGCTAAGGGAGTACATTGAGGTAAGAAACCAGTGCGTGAACGAGAAGGGACAAGCTCACTCTGGCATATGTAGGCAGGTGCTTGATCTTTCTCAATGTGAAAGGGATCTTTTCAAAAACTCAAATCTGACCAGTCACCCCTCTTCTTCAAACCTCTATTAATAATACAAACTGAAGTCCTTGGTTGAATGTGAGACCCTTTTTTTCTATGAAATAAAATTCTTTATAGGCAATTTCTATACTCAGGAAAGACAATTTGGTGGCTCGCTTTGGTTTCTAAGAATTAATATTTGATTAAAGTTGTAAATTGAAAAACAAAACCAGCTTCATTCTTCTTTGAGAGCTTTTCTGTTCAATTCACAGCTGCTGTTACCGGGCAGCTGTACTAGGCCGGGGAGGAAAGGGGCTGGGCTCTAAAGCTTGCTGATCCAGAAATATTCAGAGTCAAATTGGTAGAAAAGTAGGTTTTATTCAAAGCTGACTTTTTTTTTTTTTTTTTTTTTTTTTTGGTACTGAGGATTGAACCCAGGGGTACTTTATTACTGAGTCATATCCCCAGGTCTTTTTATTTTGAGACAGAGTCTCAATAGGTTGTTTAGGGCCTGGTTTTATTGCTGAGATTGGCCTGGCACTTTTGATCCTCCTGCCTCAGCCTCCTGAGCCTCTGGGATTGCAGGTGTGGGCAAACTCACCCAGCACAAAGCCGGCTCTGAAGGAAGACAGGAGAAACTTACCTGTTTCAAAGATTCTACCTCGGAAATCCCTGAAAATTAGCAGAACTCTTAAAGGAGAAGAGGCAGGGAAGACAAAAGGCAGGAAATCCACATATGCAGATTTAATCATCTTGTGTTAGGCCAGTGGGCAGACTCCACTCCCATCTTCTTTGGCCTTGTCAGGTAGGGCGTTGGAGCTCCCCTCCCCCAGCCTTCACTCAGCACGAAGAAGCCATTACCAACTTCAGATGGGGGCCCCATATTTGGTCTGTTTCAATGCTGTTATTCTTTTGAAAAGTCTTAAGTGATCCTCGCAATCACTCTTTAAGGGCCTTTGAATAGTGTTTGGCCTCACTTACAAACTTAATTAAACACTTAAAACATTTTAAACTGCATTTTTAAATTTAATACGTTCAATTTCCTTTTAAGTACCTCAATAATCTGATTTAACAAACAAGCCTTCCTGAGTTTGTATAAATCTAATAAATTAAACTTGTAAATATGGTGAGCTTTAGGTTCTCATGACAGTTCCAAGGCCGTATATAAACAGAAAGCTTTTAACTTAAAATTGTGTTTAAATCAGTTATTCAATTTTATATTTTAAATTAGAATCACAAAGCCAAATTCTATAAATATAATAAATACCTGAAAAACAATGTATGCAAATTCCTTAAACTAAAACTATGGTTACAGTATTGCTTCTCTTTCTCTCTCTCTCTCAGTACCAGGGATTGAACCCAGGGACATTCTAACACTGAGTTACTCCCCAGCAGCCCTTTTTATTTTTTGAGACCAGGTCTCTTTCTTGTTAAGTTGCTGAGGTTGGCCTTGAACTTGGGATCCTCCTGCCTCAGCCTCCTGAATAAGTGGAGTTACAGGTGTGTGCCACCAAACCCAGCTATTCTTCTCTTAAATATTTTCATTCTTAATTCTAAATCCTCAAAGGGTTAAAAATAGTAAGAATGCAATTATTTCCTCAGCTAATTGAAATGGTTCATGGACCAGAGATCTGGGCTGGTCAGTCACCCAACAGAGCATATGGATCCCTATTTCTCATTGTTGATAGGGAACTTAATGACTTAAAAGGAGGGTTTGGTCTTATAATGAGGCCACACTGATCTTCCCCTCCTTAATTAGACTTTGAGTTTCTTGGACTCCCAGGAAGGAAACTTAAATGTTTTTTCCATTTGACTCTAAAGACCTCTGAAGTTGACATCCTGCATTCTTATCTTTTCACTTCTAACACCCTGATAACTCTGGTAGATATTGAAATTGTATCTAATTGAATTCTGCAAATCTCAAGGCTCAGTCTGGATTTGTCACACAGCTTCAAGGTCACACTGCTGACACTTTCCCAGGTCCACAAGGCCCAGTGTGAGCTGTCCCTTGCTTATTCCCCTGCTTCACCCATCCCTTGTTCCTTAAGCAATACAGCCCCATGACTTCCTATTCCTCAAACAACCCAAGTTGTTCTGGCTTCAGGGCCTTTATGCTAGCTGTCTCCTCTGTCTGGAAGGCCCTGTACTCAAATTCTCTTGTAGCTGAAATCTTTTCAGCATTTCTTGGTCTCAGCTCCAATGTTACATAGATGTGTTTTTCAGCCCTCAAATACTTCTATGTCCCTTTCCTCTGCCCACCCCACAGGTTCATAGGCTGTTTCAACATTCTGTTTTATTGTCTGTATTTCTAATTGATTTCCTTGTTTATTATCTGATATCCCCACTGGAATGTGAACTTCTCGAGTCCAGGGTTCCTTGTCGGTCAACTTCACCACAAACCCCAGAACCTAGAGTTATGTGAATGAATGAGTTAAATGAATGGAAAAACAAAGAGTTATTAACCCATTGTTGGTTACTCTGCTTTTCAGACCTGTGTTCCTGAATGCACCCATCCCCTCAAAGTGGGGGCCTGTCCCAAGGACTGGCCTAGTCACGGGGAGATAACCTTCAGAGACTATCAGATGAGATACAGAGAGAATACCCCCCTTGTTCTCAGCGGACTGAACCTACACATAGAAAGTGGGCAGACAGTTGGGATCGTTGGAAGAACAGGTTCTGGTGAGGACAAGCTCTGCTTCTGTTTCTTTTAGGCTGTTTTCTTTGAATTTGCCTTGAATGTGTTAGGCTGCGGCAGAGAGAGAAGTGCATTGTGTTGGATCCACTGTAATTTCCCCTCAAATCTCTTTGCTGTAAATTAGGACTTCAGGTTAAATGGGTGTGTAGAGTTGGAAGTAAGCACACATCAGTTTTTGTATTAATTAAATGAGAATCATTCTGGTGAAATGAGGCTCAGAGGATGACACTCGTGTGCCAAAAGCCCCTGTGAGGACGGGCAGGTTAACTGTGACAAGGCTTCCGCCCCCTCCCCCCAGTGAGGAATTTCTGCTTGCACAGTCATCCACACAGAGCCGTTTTCACTGCATTAGAAATTCCCTTAATTAAATGCCTGGGTATGATGGAAGTACAAACTAATGTTGGATTTGTTGTTGTGGCTTTTACTGTTCCCAGGAAAGTCGTCACTGGGAATGGCCTTGTTCCGTCTGGTGGAGCCTGCAGGCGGCTCGATCTTCATCGATGAGGTGGATATCTGTACCATCAGTTTAGAAGACCTCCGAACCAAGCTGACCGTGATCCCCCAGGATCCTGTCCTGTTTGTAGGTACAGTAAGGTAGCTGTTTTTGATCATCCTGAATTCCTATTTTTGGATAGCGAAATCAGACCCACAGTGCCCAGGGCATGGCTGGCCTGGGGCTGTCCTGTCTCAGGGAGGCAGCATCTCCATGGGTTTGTTGGTATCTGTTTTTGAGTAAATCTTTGGAAGGAGATGGGGAATAGGGCCATGAACCTTGTATTTCAGAAACTACATTATTAATAAGCAAGATGCTTTGGTATGTAGGGCGAGCAGATATCCCAGTTGGCCCTGGACAATCTTATTTTATGCCAGTATCCCGGCATCCCATCTGGCTTTGTAATGGCCACTTTCAAAATTACCCGAGAGTGCATAATGGAATAAATGGTAACCCTACATATGAAGCCATCTCTTGGGAAGTGCATTAACTTATTCCTATTAAAGCGCAAAAAGAAGCTGTTCAAGTGTTAGAACAGCAGGATTGCAACTTCCATGGGCTCAAGATCTGATGTCAAAGCATGAGAAGGAAACCACAGCTTCTCAGCTGGTCCAGTGAGAGGGACACTGCTCACAGGGAGCACCCAGTGAGGCATGGGAACCATGTTTGCTATCTTGAGAGTGGCTTGTTTGAGAAATACATGACACATCTCGAAATACTAGACTCACATCCTGCCTATGAGATGTTCAACTCTCTGTGAGATTCTGGGAGCTGCAGAGGTACTTCTTGCCTCTGAAGGCTGAGTAAATTTGGAATGCCAGCTTGAATTGCTGGCTTTCCCTCTCTCTCTGCTAAAAATTTATAGAAAGTCAAACCTACTTTGCTGCACAGGGACATGGAGAGTCCCGAGCTTGCCTTCCTCTTGGCAGTGCTTCACATATTCACATTTCCCTGCTTGCCTCGGTGGTCTCTGCTTCATCACAGAGTTGTGGGTGTTAGGTCTCATGGCCAGGACTGAATGCTGCTCTTGGAGCCGTGGGCTCCTCACCTCCACCTCCTGTCCTCCACTGAATACCCCAGAAAGAAACCATTGCTTTGTCTTTTCCAGCTTCTAGAGGCCAGCTGCATTCTTTGGCCCATGACCCCTTCCAGCTTCACATCTCCTCCCCATACCCTCATCTTCAGAAGGCTCTCCCATTCTCTCACTCTCAGAAATCCAGCTCCTTTTCCTCTCCTCTGTTGCAGGTACAACCTGGATCCCTTTGAGAGTCACTCTGATGAGATGCTCTGGCAGGTTCTGGAGAGAACATTCATGAAAGACACAGTAGGTTTCTGGGATTGTTTAGGATGAGTCCATTTCCCAGCCTTAGTGGCCCAGATACCTGGCCCAGGTTAAAATTTGACAAGCACTTGGACCAGCACTAGGCTGGGTTTATTTTGTGGGTGCCACATAAGTTAGTAGAGTACAATCCTTATTTGCTCTTTTTGTTATAAAAAAGCAGCTATAGGTATTATTTATTAGGGCTCTGCAACGATCCAGTTAAGAGTTCTGCAAGCATTTGACTCACTCAGTCTTTGCAACAGCTCTTGGCACTCTTACCCCTCATTTAGAGATGCAGAAATTAAAGCTCAAGGAAGAGACATGTCCAGGCCAGTGAGTAGCAGAACAGAGATATGAACCCAGGTCCATCTGATTCTAGAGTTTAGGAAGTGCCCTCTGACTTTGCCAGTGACCTCATATACTTATCAGGATAGATAAGTCACAGAAAGATAAGGGGGGTATAGTCTGTCCCGGATTGACAAATACGGCTAGATGAGGGGACTGAGCCATCTGTGGCATGGAAGCCTGCCTGTCAGAGCTGCAGTCCCAGCAGTTCCAGCAGGTGAACATCCTTCCTGTGAAGCCAAACAGTGCCAATGTGAGCATCTCCCAAAGCCACTTTGGCTTGTTGCACTGAATAAATCAGCCCTTATCCGTGACCCCGACCCCAAATGCTCCTGTCCCATCTCTATTTTGTCTACTGCATTAGCGACCCTGAAAGCCATTTCCCTTGTTTGTGTGTTCTCTGGAACCATATGTGCATCATTTGTACTCTTTCGGTGAGTTGTCTACGGGGTTCTATGAGTCACACTGTGATTTTAAATTATTAATGTCCGCCTACTCCCTGGTCTTTCCCTGGTGCCTGTTTGCAATATTGAAATGATTGTTGTTTTGCACTTTCTTTTCCACAGTAAAATAAAGCAAGCTGATAAATGCAAGAGAAGGGGGCAATCAATATAGACGATTCAGGACAATTTTATAGATCATCAGCATAAATGTGGCATTTTCTATGTTTTATAGATAATGAAACTCCCGGAAAAATTACAGGCAGAAGTCACAGAAAATGGGGAAAACTTCTCAGTAGGGGAACGTCAGCTGCTTTGTATGGCCCGAGCACTTCTCCGTAATTCAAAAGTAAGGACACAGCACGGAAAATGGATTGGTGAAATTTTGGATATTTCCCGCAGTGCTGCTCAATCCAGGAGACAGGGCCACACGCTTGTCTTTCAGCAAAGACAGAACAATTGAGCCACTTAAGAACCAATCACTTTTTCTTAAGACAAAGTTGTGAGGGGTAAAAATTGAAAAATAACAGCCATTTACAGCAGTAGCATCTTCCTCCTCTGGGCTTTCCCCCCCAGGAGGTCTCGCTTAGGTATTCTCTCTGTTTTCCTAAGTGGTTTGAGTTTGAAAAATCTGCCTCTCAACTTTTTTCCCTTTGTCCCTGAACAATTCTGAGTCCTCAGAAACAGTACCCAGGGCACTCAAGAAGGCCAACACAATGCTAGCATTTACAATTTGTAAAATTTATTTCCATTTTTCTTAGTGACTTAGCTAGCCTCGCTTACTGATTTGGAGGAGAGAATGCTGTTGTCTTGGAAATCCCACTCTGAATCCTCATCAAAGGTGGAAGCCACAGTGTGTGTTCTCTAGATGTGCCAGTGGCAGGGGAAAGGGAACTGGGCTGTGCTGGGTGCTTACTATGGCACCGCTCACACTAAGGGCTTGTGTGTCTTTCCATTTTTTTCTAATAATAAGGCATAACTCCCTTTCCTTGAGGGAACAGAGCCGTGGGGACATTAAGTAACTGGACCAAGGTCCAGCAGAGTTAGGAACTGAGTTGAAGCCCTCTAATTTGTAAAATCAAATCAGTGCTGTGGTAAGCAGAGTAACTACACTCCCTCTACCAAAGTGGGGGGAAAAAAAGATGTCCATGCCATGATACCTAATACCTGGGAAATATGTTCACTTACATGGCAGAAGGGACTTTGCAGATGGGATTAAGTTACAGACTTTGAGACGGGGATATTATCCCGGATCTCAGTGGGCCTCGTGTCTTCACATGTCTTTATAAGAAGCATGAGAGTGAGAGAGGGAGATGTGATTCCAGGAAGGTGCCATGGGCTAAGGAATGCAGGTGGACAGGGCAAAGCGCTCTTTCTTCCCAAAAGCCTGCAGGAGGAATGCAGCCCTGACGACATCTTCATTTTGGAATTGTCAGCTTCCACAGCTGTAAGATGACATATTTGTGTCATTTTAAGCCTCTAAGTTTGTGCTAATCTGGTACAGCAGCAGTAGCAAATGAATATAAGTGTTGTTTTTATACCCCATGCTAGCTTGTATTAGCAGTGGTGAAGTTCTCTTCTGCGTTTCTTTCTACATATTTATAATGTTAGAATATGCCACTTAAAAAGGAGGTTGATGTACATACAGCTTTGTTCCTCTCTAAGGAGGATGAAGCAGCCTCTCTAAGGAAGATGAAGTGGGTGTAATTTGACTTTTCTTTCACTGTTCTTTTTGTAATTTAAAAAAATGATGTTTTCTTTCTCTTTTTAATAAATAAAGCTAAGACTATAAATTTCCCTCTTGGCACAGCTTTGGTTTAGCATGATTTTTTTTTTTACAATGTTTCTTCCTTGATAGATCATTCTCCTGGATGAAGCCACTGCCTCCATGGACTCCAAGACAGACACCCTTGTTCAGAGCACCATCAAAGATGCCTTCAAAGGCTGCACGGTGTTGACTATCGCCCACCGCCTAAACACGGTTCTCAACTGTGACCGTGTCCTGGTCATGGAAAATGGGAAGGTGCAGAAAGCTGTGGTTGGCTTCACTTCCCCAAGGCCTTTATGGTGGCTGGATTTTTTTTTTTTTTAAATTTCATTTCTTCTTCTCTTTTAGGTGATTGAGTTTGACAAGCCGGAAGTCCTTGCGGAGAAGCCCAATTCTGCATTTGCAATGCTACTCGCATCAGAAGTCCGACTGTAGAAATCCCTGGGGCTGATCTGAGTGGAGGAGGGTGTGTGAGATGAGTAGGATGAGTCTGCAGGAGGAGGAGCTATCGGCTCAGCCAGGTGCCCTGGCCACAGCCCCTCCCACCCTTCGAGTATGGGGTCCATGTGGGCCTGAGGTTGTGTCCCCTTCCCCACCCAACCTGTGAAACCTCACCTCAGCTGGCAGGCTTGGAGTTCTGGGTGGTGGACAGAGGCAGATGGGAGCTAATGGATTAAAAAGCTGCCCCTTACCTCCTAAAATCCCAAAGGTCCCTCATGTGTCTCCACCAATACCATCCCAGTATCTGAGCATGGAAACATTGTAACTCTATTGAAAATCAGTCAAAGCAAACAGAATGGGGAAATGCCTAGGCCTGGAGCTTATGAAAGTCTCCTTACCTTGTTATCAGAAAGGGAGAAGAGTAGAGTTCTCTTCCTGTTTAACTTCTATTCACTTCTATCTTGCCGGTGCAATAAGCAGTAACTACACAGATCTGTAGCATGAAAGAGTGATTATAGTGTTTGGCAAAAAAAAAAAATTATTTTGAAAATCATATTGTATGTTCTAATTGATCTGTTAGAATAACCAGGAAAACAAAATGTTAGAGTTTCTCTATAAATGACATTTTTATATCTTCTTTATTGGTCATTAAAATGCAATAGGAAATGAAACTACCCTGAAATATTGACTTGCAATTATTTTACTGAAGATATTCCAATGTCCAGACTACCACTTCTCACAGACCTTCATTGCCTTCTCCCTTGACTCCGAAACACAACTACACAATGGTTCACCAAATGAAAGATTTTCTTTCCGACCTCAAGGGATGCCGGAAAGATGAATTCTCAGCAACCCAAGAGTGAGTTCTGTTCATTTGTAGTGACATTTGGGGAAAACAGTAGAAAGTCTGTTGAGATTTTGTGCAATATTTGCTGAGGGGCACACCCCCGGTTCTGGAGAGTTCCAGGCTGCACCCTTCACTCCATTCCCCTTCTGAGTCTTGGTCACTATACTTCCCCCTCCTTCCAAACCTGGGGGAAGGCAGTACCTGACACATGTGAGCATTCAAGAAACACTTGTGGCAACACAAATGCTTGTGTTTGAGAGAGCTCATCCGATGTCGTTGGAGCCTGGTGGGTTCCCCTCCCAGGTACGTTTACATGGTAAGGCTCACTTTAGAGACACTGAGGTTTCTAGTAGATAAGTTAAGAGCCAGAATGGCTCAGGCAGTTCAGTATGGAGGGTGTGCTCTCAGAAAGATGCGACTGAAAAGGTCATAAGGAAGGGGGTTCCTCTGTGGGCATCTCCATGCCAAGTGCAGGCTCCCCGTGAAGTGGCACAGTGTATTTTTCCATAATCAGTACTTTCCCCCATGATGTGTGACCCTGATCTGAGGTCATCAAACGCACATCCACAGGGCAGGCTGAGTGCAGTCAGCACCTTCCTGGATGTCTGGTGACCTACTTGATATGGCAACTAGACCTGTTGGTCACTGTCAGTTATGGGGATCCATGCCAGTTGTGAGGTGTGGGAGAGGATGCTTGATTTTGTATGAACTTGGCACCAACCAGGCAATCAGCCCCGGATTTCAAGGTGGTTCCGTGAGGACAAAGGTAAGCTGCAATGATCCCCGTTGCTCATTCAGAAGCCTTGAGGGATGAATCACCTCCTGCGGCTCCTTTCCTGCCCACTCTTTTTGGCTGGTACCAGCAGGAAAGAATACTGATATCGATCCCGACATCTGCCGAGCCTTTGCAGTGTGCCAGACACCGTGATAAGCACTTTTTCATGAATCATTTCACTGAATCCTCACCTCACCCCATAAGATGGGAGCTAAGGTTCATTGAGGTCAGGAGCTTAGCTACAGGCACACAGGAAGGAAGGGACAGAACCCATCAGTGTGACTCCAGGAGCCCTGTTCCTGACCCCTCCACAGTAGAGCCCCTCCTGCCCTTTCATCTTGGCATCCCTGTTGCAGGGATGGTGATGGCTGTCAGCATCACAGGTGGGGGACAGCGACTTCTGGAGTGGGGGTGTTTGATGTAGACCATGGAACAGTTGTTCTGAACTCCAAACCCCACCACTTCTTATCACTGCCAAGTCAGCCAGAGAGAGACCATGTTGAATCGTAAAAACCAACATCTACCCAGTACTCCTCAGGACACTGGCTCTGCTCACTGAGTCCTCACCCCATCCCCGTGTGGTCCACACCTACTATGGTCTGAATGTTGGTTCCCTCACCTATTGAAACCTAAGCACCAGGGCAATAGTGTTAAGGGTGTCTTCTTTGGGAGTGGCTTAGGTCATGAGAGCAGAGGCTCAAGGGAGTTTGTCTACCACCTCCACCATGGGAGACACATACAAGGCACCATCCGTGGAGCAGAGTCCTCAATGGATGCCACTTCCCAGCCTCCAGAACTGAGAGCAATACATTTTCTGTTTTCATAAATTACCAATGTAGGGTGTTTTGTTATAGAAGCTCAAGTGGGTTGAACGGTACCAGTGTTATCTTTATATTACCGATGAGGAAACTGAGAAAATACCATGACCAAGTTCACCTCACTAGTGAGATTGGAACCCAGGCAGGCCGACTTGAAAACCTGTGCTGTTAAATCCCATGTAAAATTGCAGGAAATCCGAGATTCTCCAGGTGAGAAAGAGCATCATTCAGGGTCAGAAAGCCAGTGTTTTGGTCAGGATGGACTCAGCTCTATCACAGTAGCAAATGAACCCAGATCTCAGGGGCCTGTCTATCACAAGTCAGCTGTGACCATGCTTCTTATCCTCTTCAGCTGTGGTTCAGGCTGAACATCAGTCTCTGGACATCATCACTCTTGTGGTGGAGGGCAGACAGACATGGCGATCAGAAATGACATGTGCCAGCCAGGTATGGTGGTGCACACCGGTATTCCCAGGAGGCTGAGGCAGGAGGTTCACAAGTTCCAGGCCAGCCTGGGCAACTCAGAAAGATCCTGTCTCAAAATTTTTTAAAAAAGGACAGAGAAGTAGTTTAGGGGCAAAGTACCCTTGGGTTCAATCCCCAGTACTGAATTAAAAAGGGGGGAGATATTGTCACTTTGACCCACATTTCATGGGCAGAACAAGTCACATGGCCACTTCTGAGTTGAACAACGTGTTAGTGTGTTTTTGGCAGGGGAGTTATATATATTTCACAGCCAGGAGCCACATTTCATCCTGCAGAAAATTGTAAACTCCTTCTCTTTGGAAGGACAGCAAATATTCTGAACAATATTATAACCTACCAATAGATTCTTTCTTGGTTCTGGCTGTTTGAGTGACTGTGTGATCTGGCAAAAGCAGCTTGCCTTCTCTGAGCCTCCATCCCCTCATCTGTAAATGTTGAGGTTTAGACCAAGTACTAAAGTCTTTTCAGTCCTGACTTTCATTTAGGAGAAACAAAAATGAGGTGGAAGAACAGTTCATAGATCTTTGATAGTGATATTTAGATGTTCAGAGAAATTATAGTACTCCCTCAAGGTAATTTTTTTCCTTAAATGTTAAATTTGTAAAGTTGAACAAAGTTTAGCCAAGTTCTGGGTCTTCCCTTACCTCTGCTTTGATGATCATTAAGAAATAAGAAATTCTTTGAAAATTTCTTCTCATTTATTTTGCTGTGTTCTGACTTCCTCTGCCTTTTGGGTGATCCTGTGCTCAGTGTCATGAATTAGAACCTCTTTATTCTTTATCTGCTGCCAACAGGGAATGGAGGAAACCACCAACATTGTTTTTATAAATTAGTAACCAATGGTCTGTGACGTGGTTCATAGTCACTCTGTCCTGTGTTGGAGAGTAGCTGGTACAGAGCAAGGGTGAGCCAATGACGGACAGTCCATGGGCCAAATCCAGGAAGCCACCTGTTTTTAGAAAGTTTTATTGGAACAACCCATGCTTGCTAACTCATTATCTGTGACAGCTTCCACATTCCAAAGACAGAGATGAGTGATTGTGACCAAGTGTACAACCTCAAAGCCAAAAATGTTCACTATCCTAACCCTTCACAGAATGAGTTCGCCAACTCCTGGTTTTAGGGCTGGCAATGTGATAGGAGTCACATGGAAGGAGAGTATGCTGGCCGTTGGGTGGGATGCTCATGTTCATGGCTCTTGCTGAATAGCTTTGCTCTGGTGGGACCTCCCCTTGCCTCGTCTGTGGACTCTGAAGCTGTGGCAGGCACCTTGTGCTGTGGATGATGGGGATGGATGGACAAAACAAGTTCTTGCTTATGACATTGAGTGGCTGAGTTACCAACCCCACAGTCACCCTACCTCTTGGAAGCATTTTTCTTAATGTTTGATCCTGCCTGACTTGGGCTCGCTGTTACTTGTGGCATCCTGCAAGGATGCTGACCTTGACCTGAGGAAAAGAGAGCTCCAATCCCCACCCAGGAGTTAAGTTATCTTCCTCCACCTTAGATGGGCTCCAAACAAGCATTAGTTCACATCCAGTTCACATCTCTCCTCATTCCACTAATGAATATTTCCTTCATATTCCCTCCCTACTGCCCCAGATCAGAAGGACTCTGAATTCACAGGTTTTATTCTTGCTATTCAAGCGAGCAAATCTGAAATCAGCCCAGAATTGTTGGTGAATATGTGAACTGTTCTTTGCTATGAAGCTGGAATGACTTTGGCCAGTATGGAATGATTTAAAATGAATTGAAAAATGCAGGAGGTCAGTTTGGGATCAGATGGACCATCAAAGAAATCACTTTTCTTTTGGCCCTGTATAGAAGGTCACCTCTGGGTGAGGCTAAATCGAGCACTAAAATCTTCAAATAAATGCTGATTTCCATGGAGAGGTCCTGCCTGACTTCATGACGAGCATGTCACGGCTCCTGCTGAAAAGCTCTTGCTCTGGTGGGACCAGCATTAAAGGGCCAGACCAACTCAGTTTCTTCGGCCTTAGCACAAAACACAGCTCAGTCAGGCCAATCTTTACCTTCAGCTCCAGGAGCATCGGGAGCTCTGGGCTTCCTATACCTTGAAAAAATACACCCAAAGAAACCTAAGTTTGAGTTGTGGTAATTATTTTTCATTGCTTTGAAAAAAATTTATATCACGGTAAAATGCATATGATATGACATTTACCATTTTAAGTGTGCAGTTTAATGGCATGAAGTACATTGGCAGTGTCATGCAGCCATCACAACCATCTGTCTCCAGAACTTTTTCATCTACCCAAACTGAAACTCTGTACTCATTAAACTCCCAATCCCTCTCCTGCTATGGTTTAAATCTCCTCACCAAAACTCATGATGAAATGTAATCCCCATGGTGAGGTATTAAGAGGAGGGACTGATGGGACTTGTAAAAGGTGACTAGGTCAGGAGAGCTCTGTCCTCATGAATGGATCAGTTCATTCATAGATTAGTAGACTAATGGGTTTTCTCAGAGTAAGTCTGTTACAAAGTCAGTTTGGTTCTGCCTCTTGTGGGTGTCCCTTTTGTGGTGTTCTGCATGCCCAGGGACAGTGTGGAGTCCTTGCCAGCAAGAAGACCCTCACTAGATGCCACCCCTTGACTTTGGATCTCCTGGCCTCCAGAACTGTGAGCTGAATAAACCTTTATTCTTTCTAAATTTCTCATTCTCTAGTATCTGGTTATAACTATTTCCATCTCAATGAATTTGAGTACTCTAGGTGCCTCATATAAATGGAATCACATATTTGTCCTTTTGTGTCTGGCTTATTTCAGTTAGCAAAACATCTTCAAGGTTCATCCATGTGGCAGCACATATCAGAATTTCATTTCTTTTTAAGGCCATCCTAATAAGTGTGAAGTGTTTCTCGTTGTGATTTTGATTTGCTTTTCCCTAATGACAAGTTTCTTTGCACATCTCTTCATGTGCTTATTGGTCTTGCATTTCTTATAGAGAGAAATTTAATATAGCATTCTTGAATGAGTGTTCTCACTATGTCAATATGGGCAGGAACTTAGAGATTCTGTTAGCCATGGGCTTAGCACCTGGCAGACATCATATTGCTAAGTCTTTAAAACAACTCTTGAGGTTGTAATGATCCTTCTTGTTTACTCAGGGAGATCATGCACCTTCTCAAATTTACCCAGATGATGGGTAGAACCTGGATTCTTACCGATAAGCTGGATATCTTAGTCCAATCTCTTCACTTTACAGACCAGGAAACTAAGCTTAGAAAGCCTAAAACTTGTCCAACTTCATTCAAAGAGTGATAGGGGCAAGATTAGGATACAGAATTCCAATTTAGTGCTGCCCACTATACCCCTTTGTATCAGATTGTTCTATCAAAGGTGTAACCATAAAGGAAATAAAACAATAACTCTTTCACCCTAGGCAACCAAAACTGTTACCAGAAAAACTATTTGAAAGTGTCAGAAATATACAGTAAAATGCCAGAGGATGGAAGGTAAGGTTGGGGGTGAGCTCATTCTTTCATTCTTCCATCTATTTGTTCATTCACTCATTCAGTTGTTTCACCTAACCATTTACCTTTTTGATTTTTTTTCCTTCTGCTGAAAAAGGGAGGGATGGGTTAGGGGTGTAGCTCAGTGATAGAGGGTTTGCCTTGCATGCTTGAGGCCCTGGATTTGATTCCTAGGAGCTATAAAAAGGGTTGGAGGGATAAGGGATGAATGACAGTTGGAAGAAATAAGAAGGCTTCTGGAAGCAACCAATGTCCTGTAGGACAAGTGGGAGCCCAAGGTGATAAGCACTGGGAATGGTGCCCTTGGATCCTACTTGGGGAAAGCAACTGAATAAGACCAGAAGGTAAAATGAACCAGGTTGAGGGAGACAGCCAGTGACTGACTAACTAGGGCTGGGGACTGCTTGGAAGTTTTTCAGGGACTTTGCTTTCTGGATCTCCAAACACAGTTGGTAACCACCAATGACTTGGATACAATTGGTGATGGGAGAACAGTTTGTTGTGGACATAATTAGGGCAGGCGCTTGGGAAGTACCCATTTGCAATAAAGGGAGTCCAGCCAAGGAAAAGCCCAGACAATCCCCCTGCAGCAGAGCCAACTAAACTCCAGGAGAGAGAATGGGGGTCAGTTCCACCACATCACACCTCCCAGGACAGGATGTATATCCTAAGGGCAAACACTGCCAGTGACATGCAAGGGCCCCATTTGCCCATCCCTAATGGTGCATGCTGCCCCTGTGAGCAGGAAGCTCTTTTCTGGGCATACAATGGAAAAGACAGGAGAGCCAAGTCCCCTCTGGCACATCTATTTAAACTGTTTGCCTCTTTACTTCTGCAATTGGTACATCAAAGATCATCTGCATGGCAGGATCATTTAGGAAATGGTGAGGCCACTCTGTGCAGAGAGCACATTTGGCTTGGCAACCAAATGAGTTCTTTGGTAAGTGGTCATAATGGCACTACAACCCTCATCAAATTCCTCGGTTTTCTCTGACATGGGGATTTTAGAGCCAAGTGTCCTCATTCTAAGCAAAGGCAACATGTTCATCTGGACTGATGAACTGGAGAGCTGGGAAGTAGGGCATAAAGGAAAAGCAATGGTTCAGGATTCCAATAAACACTGCCAGCCATTCTCTGCCCAATCCCTTTATTGATTGTTGGTGTGTTTCAGTGTGCTTCTGCTGCTTGTGGTCATTACCTTTAATTCTTCTCAGGCATACAGAAGCCAGAGTACCCATACACAAGGGATGGCAGCAATGCTTAGAAGTTTACATTTTTCCAGAACATCTCTGTGCAGATAGGCTCATCTCCCTAGTTTGGGGACAATTCTGAAGTATAATTTACACTTCCAGTTCCCCTGTGGGTTCAGCCTGAAGTTAGCCTTTGCAGGACTTTGCCAAAATTGTCCTTTTGTTTAGGCTTTTTATCTTCTTTGTCCTATTTCCCTCTGGTCCTTCCAGATCTTCCTTGAGAGCATTTCCTTATTAATCACAAGCATATAAATCTTCATCTCAGGGTATATTTCTGGGAAATCACAGAAATATGAACACCAACCAAACCCATCATTTCCAGGTCTCCAGCACTTCTTTGTGGACCACCACTCAACTATTCTAACTCTAGAACCTGGGAAGTTCAGGTGATGCTGACTCCATCAATCCTCCCAGAGTGGGCTGGGGATCTAGACCATGTCAATCAGAGTGTCACATCTCTCTAGTGCCTTGAGAGGTTTGGGCTAGACACATGACCCAAAGTGGGCCAATCAGAGTCAGTAACAAGACTTTAGCTAGCATTAACCCAGTAAGTCCCAAGTGCCCAACTCTGCAAACATAATTATTTCAAGTGGTGTATTTGCTGCTCAATTTAAGTTTTTATAGGTGTCCATCTGGGGTGATGGGACAAAATGGGGTCAGGGGAATGCATTCTTCTTGAATGGTGGGTAATTCAGACTCAAGTTTCAAGCTTCTAGATGCTATTTTTATTATCACAAGGAGAGAGATTGCCCAAGAATGAAGCCAACACAGAAGAAAGCAGAGTTGACAGACACAATGTCTGGGTATTCCCTCATTGCCTTCAAGACAGCATAATCCTTATTGGTGGATGCGTTAGCTTTCTACCACAATAACAAAATGCCAGAGACAATCACTTTAGGAAGAGAAAAGGTTCATTTTGGCTTACAGTTTTGGAGGTTCCAGTTCATGACTGGATGGCTGTGTTGCTTTGGGCCTGTGGTAAGACAGCATCTCATGGAGGGAATACAAGACAGAGCAAAATTCCTTGCAGGAATTTGGTCAGGAAACAATGAGAGAAAGAGGAAAACAGGATCCCACAGTCCCCTTCAAGGACATGTCCTAAGTGACTTAAGGATTTCCTACTAGTCCCCTACTCTCAAAGTTCCCATTACATTCCAGTAGGAGTCACCCTAAGTGCAAAGCCTTTAAAATATGTGCCTTTGGGAGTCACTATAGCAGTGGACATCCTGTTAATGGTCTGCCCCAGGATGCTGTCTCTTGGTGACCCTCAGAGTTTCCTAAACTCCAAAGTGCCAATGTGTCCCCACTGAGCAAGAGCCACGCTAAATGGGGCTAAGGACCCTCCAGTCCCAGCCCCATGGGACCAGGATGGGAACAAAATGCTATTTCAGGCCTCCTCTGAGCAAAACTGCTTCCTGCAAATCAGTCCCTGAGTCATAGCTTGGGCCCAGGGGGGCTCCCCCTGCTACACTGCCCCATTAAAACCTTAAAACATAAATAATGAAACATTTATTTGATACTTGCCATTGTCAAGACACTGTTTTCAGAGTCTTGCTTGGATTACCTCATTTAGTTCTCCTAACAGCTCCAAGAATATGGGCTCTTGTTATCTGCATTTTGCTGATGGGAACACTGAGTGCTGTTGTCTGAATTAGGTTTTAAAATTCATATGTTGAAACTTAATCCCAAATGCCCTTATCTCATATTAACAGGTGGAGCCTTCGGGAGAGGACTAGGTCATGAGGACAGAGCCCTCATTTATGGGATTAGAACCCTTATAAAGGAGGCCCAAGGGAGTTTGTTTGCTCCTTCTGTTATGTGAGGGCACATAGAAAACCCCATCGATGGGGACTTTGTCCTTGGCAGATGCCAGATCTGCTGGCATCTTGATCTTGGACTTCCTAGCCTCCAGAACTGTGAGCAATATGTTTCTGTTGTTTATAAATTACTTAGATTTTGTTATAGCAGCCTGAGCAGATGAAGACCCTGAGGTAAAGGCAGGTTGAGTAACTTGCCCAAGGATCTGGCATTTTTAAAGTACCATTAAATAGTTTCAGTGCTTTAACATCTTTGATCTCCTTTGACGATCACAATAATGTTTTGGATTAGAATTACCATCTCTCATTTAGATTTTAAAAAAATTCAAAGCGTAAAAAGTTGAAAGAAATTGCCCATGGACAAACAATTATTCTCAAATCACTGTTCATTCAGAATACATAGAAGCTCAGAGCTGGAAAAATTTTTGAAAGCATGCACTTCCAACTGCTCATTTAGGGGGAGGAGAGACAGAGGCTTAAAGAAGAGAAAGGTTTGGCTAAAAGTGAGTTGAGAAGTCAGAGTCTGGGGTCTCCATCTTCCCAGTTCTTTTAGTCAGACATGTTTCTTGAACAATGTATGACTCTCCCTCTCTCTCTCTCTCTTTCTCTCTGTCTCTCTCTCTCTCTCTCTCTTACACACACACACACACACACACACGCACACACAGACACTACCCATCTCCTCCCTCACTACCCTAAGATGGCCTTCCTCTAATTTCGTAAGAAACAAAGGATCCATGCTAACCATAGTTCCTCTGATGAGCCAGATAGTGTTTCAGTTCAAACCAAAATGGCCAGGAGACTTCCAGGTTTCCCTGAAATCTTAAGGGAAGAAAAGTCAAAGAGAGACAAATACATGATCAAGAGGTCAACATCCCGGAGGAGTGATAGGGCACCTCTGTCCCACAGGGTTGTCTAAAGGACTCATGGATTTGGAGGCTTTTTGAGAGCAAAGCCAGGGGAGGATTACAGTGGAGTGCTTGATCAGTTTCAAAGACAGGGAGTTGAGCAGTCTAGCCAGCAGGTCCTGTAGGCCATCGCCAGCACAGAAAAGACACCGTGACTGCCTGGAGGGAGGCTGCAGACAAGATGAGCTCGTAGGAGAAGGTCAGAAGGAGAAACCCATGGAAATCAAGACTCTCAGCTTCAATGGAGGAATAATAAGACCAGCAGAGGTGATGCAACCCCTCCCCTCTCCCATCTGAAAAGCTAACACGTGGGGGTTGAGGCACATCTCCTGAGTCAGTCTGCAACACAAGGGGAATTAATGAAGGCAATAGCATTGAAATGCATTGTTATTAATAGACACAAGCAGAAAATAAGTTAAAATGACTTTCATAAATGAGTCCAAGCTAGGATCAGAAAGAAGATGCATCGAATAATAGGTGCAGGGGTGGTAGGGGGAGGTGTCGGGGAGGGTGGGAAGACATTGAGAAATGATTACCCAAAGTTATTTATTTGAAACCCTGGTGACAGCAACCCCAGAGATGAGCTATCTGATTAAACTGAAACATGAAAACATGGCAGTAATTCAAGGGATTGGCACCAGAGAGAAGAATGAGGATGAGACCAAAGGAAAATTTGAAAATCAAGAAAGTAAAGAGTGTGCTGCTACATAATCATGTTCTGCAGCCCTTTGCAAAGTGGAGTCTCCAGGGTCAGGGTTCCACTGGGGAAGGACAGTGATGGATGCAGTGTCAGAGAAGCACTGCCCAGTCAGCTTCTGGCACCTGCAATACGGATGGAAGTACAGTGACAGTGACTGTGCTGGGGGAAGGAAGCCAGGACCAGTCATCCTAGTCCCAAAGCATCTGCAAGGAAAAATGAACGTAACATGAGTGTTTCCTATGGCGCCAGGCTTCACAGTTCCCCATGAACCAATAGGAGCCAGAGCAATGGAATCTCAGGCCAGATTCCATTGGTGGCTTTGCCTCCGTTGTACCAGAAAAGGCAGGGGAAATGGTATTCCTACCTGTACCAGTCAGTAGTCTCACCAGACACTTCGTCTCCTTCATCCACCATTTCCAGCCCTCTTGTCATTAGGGAAGGGGTTTTTGTAAGTCCCTTATAATTTTGGTTAACAGGCTTAAGTGAAAGTGACATGTCGGCAGGGCTGATGCATGGAATGCTCAGCATAAAACCCCTCTTCCCCTGCAGCTCTTCCCCTGCTTTGGCCACAGGAAACATTTCAAATGGTGGAAACCCATCTCCTGAGCTCCTGAGTAGGCATAGGGAAAAGAATCCCCTTCCTCTCCCTATTCCTACCACTAGCCAACCTGAATAGGACAGGTGGTTTGAGTGAAAAATAAATTTCCAATGAGTCAAGTGAGAGAGAAGTCTTTGTTGTGTTGAGATATTATTATAGCCGTGTGGTCCAACAGATTCTGTCTAAAAACTCCATCTAACAGTTACCAGCCACTATACAAGTTGACACCTGCAAAATAATTATGACATCAGCAAGCTGTTTTAAGACTTGATTATTTAAGTTCAATGATAATTTATTGAAAAGCTACTAAATTTCAGGGATTATGCCAACCCAGGGTTACTGAGATGATTCAGGACTTTTCCATCCAACTGGGAGGTAGGTCCATGGGCACATAATAATGATACAGGGTGAGAAGTTTTATTGTATTGTGATCAAACATACTATGAGGAAATAAAAGAGCTTACTTCTAGAAGTTTAAAAGGTAGGAAGAGGGTCAGGAAGACCCTACAGAGGTGGCATTTTTTGAGCTGGATTTTGGAGACTGTGCACAGATAGATGTATTGGATAAATAAGGTTCAATGAACATTTAAGTCAGAAGATAGAAGAAGATGTGAACATTTTCCTCTTGCTTCTCCTCTGAATCTACATACCTCCTATATATACTTCAAAATCATCTCAAGCATCTGGGTGCAGTGACACACACCTGTAATCCCAGTGACTCTGGAGGATAAGGCAGGAGGATTGTGAGTTGGAGGCCAGAATCAGCAATTTAAAGAGGCTGTAGGCAACTTAGTGAGACCCTGTCTAAAAATAAAAAATAAAAAAGGGCTGGGGATGTAGCTCAGTAAAGTGCTTCCTGGGTTCAACGCCCACTACCTACTCCCCTAACCCCCAACCCCTCACTCCAGCCAAAATCATCTCAGGCCTGTCCCAAAAGCCTTTCCCACCTCTGTGTCCCCTCATCCACTGCCCACTGTGGTGCACAAAAACCCCAACTCTCTGCCTCTGTAACACCCAGCCCCCTATCCTAACAGCACTTTGTCATTCTCTCCTGGTTTCTCTGTCTTCCCCATTGTGTTGGAACCTCTTCATGGAAGTGACTGTCACTGTATTCCCAGTGCCCAGCAGAGGTCTTGGGCATGGTGAAAAAAGTAAATAAAATCAGGAAAAGTGAGAAATTCAATAAAAAACAACTGAAGATTTCATCATAGACTTAAGGAAATCTGACTTTTTTGGGCTCCAGCTTCTAGAAGTAATAAGGAGGAAGTTGATAGAGACGGAAGGCTACACAAGGCAGGCATCCAGGGACCTAGAGAAAGTGCAGCCCAGCTGGGAAAAAAATCAGCTGAGCCAGGAGAGGACCGACCTTTAAAAATACAAGGAGGAACAGCAATTCAGTGAGGTAAGGTCATGGAGGCCCATGAGCTATTGACTTTGTTAAATCATTAGTGGATTGGCTGTTGACCAGAAAATAGCATCTCTCTTCCTTATGATTTCTAATTTATCCAAGGGCCTCTCTGGCTTTCTGGAATTTCTGTTAACACATTTCAGTGTTTTAATGGTAAATTCCAAGTGTCACAGTTCTTATTGACATTTCCCCCAGGCTGAGACCTAACGCCGATCTTGTGTCTAGGAATCAACAAATACTTGATGAGTCCTTGTTATGGACTAGACATAGTGCTGGGAGTAGGGGGCCTCCATCACAGAGGAGTGAGAATCTGCCAGGGGAAACAGACAGACCACACTGTCTAATGGCCCCACACGGGGAAGGAGGGGGCAGAGCAAGTTCAGCTAAATCCAAGCATCAGGGAGTCATGGACTGGAGTCAGGCAGTACAGGTGGCTTAGCATAGGAGAGAAGAGATCTTAAGGACAGCAAAGATCAATAACAATGGAAGTCAGGCTCTGTCCTCAAGTCCAAAGAGGAAGTGCAGGGCCAAAAATTAGAAAACTGTTGAAAAGTCAGAAGTCAGAAGAGCAGAGCAGATAGTGAGGAACAACAGCAGGAGGAGAGAGAGAACTAGGCAGAGAGTCCCAAAGTCCAACTGAATTATCTACTGCCATACGTCTTGTGGGTGGGCAGATTTTTCTAAAGGCTCAGATTTTGGATGTTTAACTTTTTAGGCCGTGATCCACCAAACCCAGACCCAAGGTGGTTTTGAAGTCAAGACAGTCCAGTCCAGCAATCAAGAGCAATTGCTAAGCAAGCACTCCTGACCTTGATGGATATTTTTCAAACACAAGGAGGGCACACAGAGACATCAGCCATTCTTAGTACATTTTTAGTTTCTTTCCTTTCTCATCCATTTTGCTCAGTTGCTACAGCAGCTCTGAACTTACTTTTTCCCTCAATTGCTCTGAAAAACTTACCTTCTCAGCCTTGCTCTCCAGACCTTTGGTATATCTCTTCCTCTTCCTTTCTCTGGATTCTGAATCTCAAGAGCTGGTCTGCCAAGGAATGTCCCTCTCAGAAGGTTGGGGGAAGCCCCAGAAAGGATGCTCTTCAGTAGGTGAGAAATCAGGAAAGACTGGGATAATTCACCTTTCAAATATTTTATCCCATCCCACGTGCAACAGGTCACCAAATGTCAGACGTGACACTAATGTGAGTGCTGTTCAGTCAACATGTCCTGAATCTACTCAGGAACAGCACAGAGATGGGACAACGCTAGGGAGTGTTCTAGAAAGAACATTCCCTATCCTTCTATAGGCAAGATAAAGTCTCCCAGTCCATGCAGATGCCTTGTGTCTCTGTGATCATCAGACTCTAAGTGTAGGTTCGAACCAGGTTTCATGGTTGATTTTCCTCCTCACTGCTTCAACATCTTCAACCAAGTTTATTAAATGCCTAGGCTTGCAGGACACACGTTAGATTTTCCTTCTACAGAATGATCCTATTTTGGAACACCAGAGGCACTGCATTGCTTGAATACTTCCCGGGTGTGGAATCAATCCTGCTCAAGCCAGGTTGTTGAGAAAAAGTCCCCAGCCATCTTCCATTCATCTTGGATGCTGAATTTCTTGACATAATGGCCCAATCCTGAGGTGGTTCTGCCTCTGAATCACAGCTGGAGGAAACTAGTACATTTCCTCACAGGTAGAAGCAGAGTATAAGCATTAATTCCCTTATAGGCAGCTAAAATAATTTTTCTGTATATGTGAAGTATGAATGAACTAAATATTAGCCTGATCCCCACACCACACTTGAAGTATGAGAGCTAGACTTCAAAGCAGGCCCATAACAGCAGATGAACTTGTTAACGACGCCCATGTCAGTCACTTCCAGCAGATGGGGTCTTTGAGAGGATGCTGCCCTGGGGAAGTCCCAACTCTGGGCACCTTTCCTGCCTTACACCCTGATTATCCATCCCACCCTTGACTTCTTTCCTCTCGAGGACTCTGACAGGCTTGCATCCCACCCAGGTTCCAGAGTTCTCTGGAACCCTAGCCCCTCAAGATGGACTGTGAGAAAAGAGTTCCTCAGTCAAACATTTGGGAAAGGCCTCAGACTATAGCCCATTCTTGGAGATTTACAACACAAGTTGGCTGTGTCTGAGTTCAAGTTCCCCAAGAGCATTTACTAAGACAAAGTTTCCTGATCCCTAGTAGGTATGGGAAGTGTATTGGGGAAGGGGAAGCAGTCAAGAAAGTATATCTTCTATGGTCAGTTATCACTGGGTACTGAAGCTTAGTCCCACTGGGACGCAGTGGGATGACCTCAGTGTCATCACACCCAAAGGGCACTGGAAGGGGTTGGGGTAGTTCACACCAGCTCCTGCCCCTCTTTGGTTGAGAGCTGCTCCAGAGGAGTGTAAACACCCAGACACTTCTTGCTTACCACGGGTGAGTAAAGTGGGCTGCAGAAGTCAGACAAAGTCCACAGGAATAGAAATGCAGATGCTGACAGAGGAGATGGGGCCAGTGTGCACTGAAGTGCCACCCATCCCTGGCAGACAGTCCTCTGTATACCCAAGATGCCCTTCCAGTGAGTGTGTGTGTGTGTGTGTGTGTGTGTGTGTGTGTGTGTTGGGGTCCTCTGCCCCCTGGCAACAGAGTTCCTGGGGTGGAACTGTGAGGTGGGGTGGGGGTGACCCTATCTGTGACTTCTCCAAATCTGTCCTGTCCTGAGGAGGACAGATACCCAATCTCTCCCCGGTCCCTACTATGGGGGAGAAGAAGCAGTTCCTGGGTTCCCAGACAGCCTTTCCCTGCCATCCAGTGATATGAGTGAACTCTGATCACAACTGTCAAAGTTTATGAACCCAGCATTTTCAAAACCTATTTGACCATAGGACTTTCTTTTCTCTTTTTCCAAAGAATGTCAATTCATATACGGTGACAAATGTGGAAGAAATCTGGTTCAAATGCTTAGCAGGCAGACACAGAAACCAAAAACTGAATGTGATGGATATATTCTAAGAACTGGGAATTTTTAGCTGGGAGGAAAGAAGATTAAGAAGTCACAAGAGATGGAGGAAAGTCTGTGAAGTGTTATCAGACAGGGGAGCAGACAGTGTTGCCCTTGACCTTGGAAACTAGTGGACAGATCTGACCAGTAAAAGGAAGAAGGTAATAATTGAGCCATGCACCAGAGGGACTGAGGGATAGTGAACTTTCCAGCTTTCGGGTGTTCTAGCAGCATCAGGACTTCTCTGGGTCAGTGGGAGGACATTTGATAGGAGGCTGGACATTCAAGTTCTGAGAGTGATTCTTCCTCCAGAGGGCAGGAGGAGGAGGAAGCCAGGGTACTTCTTCCCTAATCTCTCTGCGTTCTTGGCATTGCCTCTGCCATGATTAGTTTCTGCTGAGGACCTCAGCCTCTGGACTCTGGACAAAAGATGGAAGACTCACTACAACTCACTAACTAAATATTTTATTTGCTCATCAGCAGAACTTGGTCCTCAACTATGCATTTATTCATTGATGGAGGGGAACTCTACCCTTTCCACAGAACTAGTGCAGGAGGAGGGAAAGGGGAAGTAGGCACCATGGTCCTCAAGTCTTCACCTGGTGTGGCAAAGGCCATTCTCTACCATCATGTTAAAGTCCCACCAGAGACTCATCATGTGCTGAGCTCCCCAGCCCTGCCTCCAGCCTCCAGGAGGGAGGCACCTCTCCAGGCTTTTAATTCAGAATACTGTGCTCTTAACTTGATAAGAAATAATAGTTGTCTTTTGTTCAAAAAGTCAGAAAAATGACTTAGCCTCTTGGGTGCTTGCAGATTTGGTTTTTATTAATCTTCCAAAGATGTGCTGAGAATGTGAAGAAAGCAAAATAAAATCCAGATAAATAATCAAAAGAAATCAGGCACTTGTTTTAAATGAGCAAACCAAATTCCCCGAATCCCAGCAGCATTTACCCTCCTGCTGTATCCCAGCAGAATGGCTGGATATGCAGTGTGGTTTCAGGACCCTTGTAATTCAGGTTACACGGTGCCTCTGACACTTACCAAATGAGAATGCTCTTCTGCATTTTAATTCTTTCAGTGAGACAGAGACAAAGATCTGGTTGGCTGGCGGTGGGGAAGGTGGGGGAGGAGCTAGGTGTATTTTAGGAAGTGGGGAAGGAGGCTCTGCTTGTCAATTACCTGTCTTTCTCCCAGATTCATTCCCTGCATTCCTGTTTGACTCAGTCTCACAGGGAACTACATTTCCCAGCCTCCCTTGCTCCTTGGGTGAGCTAAGAGGAGGAGAAAATCCAGACTATTTCTTCCTAGCACTTTGATCTTACTATGGTCTCTGGCAGTGGCTGTGTCTCCTCCATGGCTTCTGCTTCCACTGGAAAGCCCCTCTCTCCATCGTCCCAGATTCTTCCCAGGAGCCCTGGATTGTGTGTTACCATCTCTTCCTAACTTCCCTCCAGTGAAGTGACTTCTTGCTGTTGCTACTTTCTGGCTCACCTCACTGTCCTCCACCTGGCTTCTTGGCTCCTTCAAGTCTTGCATCACACATTCCCCATATTAAACTGCTTCTGTTTGGAAAATCTGGAATCCTTTCTGCTTTTCTGACTGGATCCTGATTAATGTTGTGGTCTGCCTTATGAGACAGGCACCAAAAAAATCCCCATTACCTTCAATTGGCCAATGCAATGAAAAGGTGATTTCCCTAAATGAATGTGTGAAAACAGAAACCAGGCTGTGTGGAACAAGGATTTGGGACAACCTCATGACCACACAAGAGTCACAGAAGACCTTCAGCGCCATAGTTCCCAAAATTTCCCTCTGCCCTGACCTAGAACCTTCTAGGATTGTTACTATTACTTAGCATTATTATCCTATTTTACAAATATAGAAACCAACGTTTGGAAGTGAAACTTTCCCAAGGTTAGTGTGAGGCTTAAGCTCAGACATTCTAACTCCAGGCCGTGTACTCCTGGCCACTATACTATTTTAATCCCTTGACATTGTCTCCACGTAGTTCCCAAAATAAGCACTGCCCGAGTCCCTCTATTCCCGATCTACTAAGACCTGTCCTGGTTTCTTCTGGCTTGAAATAGAAATTGGGCTAAATAAGAAGAAAAGCACACTCAATTTTTGCATCTCAAAGTCTCATTTGACTTCTAACCAAAGTAAGTCCTAAATCAGATCTGCTAGAAAATGACAGAAACAGCCCCAAGGTTCTGAATGCTTGGGCTGTAATTATGGGGACCCCTTTCTAGATGAAGATGCACTCTCCAATCCTCCCACCCTCTTCCCATTTGTATGAATACTCAAGGTGTTTGCAAGATGCTGAGGGAGGGTAGGGTAGGGTAGGGTAGGGTAGGACCCACCCACAGGAACAGAGTAAAGCTTATCGCTCCTTAAGGGACAGGGCCAAAACTTCAGCCTCAGTAGTAAATGTCTCCAAACAACTGGTGACAACCATTGACCTAAATTCCCTTTTAAGAACTTTTAGGCCACAGACTAAAAGGCTGTGTCCCCACCCATTCCCTGGGAGCCAGGCCTCATTAAGAAAAGAACCTCATTGTGTCCAAATTTCCTCCAAATGACAAATTAACTAAGCTTTTTATAAACGGTGGCCTTGGGGATAAGGAGGAACTGGGTTATTCCCAGTTTGTATGCTCCTCTGATGCAGGAAGTCCCCAGCCTGGGAAAGAGCCTGTATGGAGTGACTCCAGAGGCACCAGGTACCTACTATGGAAGAAAAGAATTTGCAAAGATTCACCTGGAACTGACCTGATTTCTTACTGGGGAACTGTTGCCTGGTGCTGTGACCAGCAATGCAACAAGGAATTTATTTCAGGTTTTTATTGTCATCACCATTGTCATCATCAATATAGTTATTTTTGGTCCCAAACAATATTTTTTGTTGATGGGTTAGACACTTTCTTATGGTAGCCAAATAAATTTGGAGCAATTATTTATGAAATTTGGGTCCACATCTGGACTCAAGCCAATCCACCGAATATCCATCAGCCATTTTCTGGGCATCTGTGATGTGCTGACCCACTGATTCTCAAGCCTGGCTGCACATTGGGATCACCTGGAAAGATTTAAAATGTAACACTACCTGGGCCTCACATCAGATCGATTCAATCCAAATCTCTGGTTGTGGAGCCTGGCATTTATGTTTTTTAAAAATTTCCACTGGAGACTCTAACGGGCAGCTACAGTTGAGAAGAGCTATAATATGAACTGTACTAGGAACTATGGAGGGATTTAAAAAAAAATCTTATCCCATAAACTCTAGTTTCTTACTGCCTCATTAGGGAAATGAGATGGAGTTAAATAACAATATATGTATTAAATAATGGATGAAGACAATTCAAGACAACAATTCAAATAAGGCAATAATGCCCGAACAAAGCATTTAACAGAGAGAGAGAGAGAGAGAGGCAAAAAAAGTTCAGAAATGGGGAGTTGAGGATATTAAGGAGTGTTAGGAAGAGTAGGAAATTAAGGAGGAACTTAGAGGAGAGGCAGAGAGTAGTTGACTCATTCCAGGTAGAGCCAGTTTCAATGGTTCTGGAGAAGCAGATTAAACTTGTTTTGTTCTGGAAGTAGCAGATAGAGCAAGAATGCATTAAAAAGTGCATCAGTAAGTGAGAAGATAAAAAAGGTAGGTTGTGGATATGTAAATTTTCTTGACTGGAGTGAGATTTTCAATATGTGTATGCATATCAAAACATCATGCTCTACATCTTAAATGTTTTTTAAAAAGTAGGTTGTGGGCCAGCTGAAAATGGCCTTGATTGCTTCTCAGGGTGCTTGGCTTCTATTTTTGTAGGAAGAGCTGTTGATTTCTGGCACAGCAGTGACAAGATGCAGAGATTTAAATCTTTGTTCATTGGGGGATTTTTGATGTATGAAATGTAGTATGGGCTGGAGGAAGGGAAGGAAGTGGGGAAAGACAGGAGGTAAGAATGTTTATTAACTCAAATAACCAAAGACACGGGAGATATATACAAGGTTTCACACATGGTTATGGTTGAATGCAGGTGCTCAAAAGATGTCCTGGATGCCATGAGGTCTCACCCTTTCCTTGTCCCCTGGGATGACTTCATTCTCAGGCAATGTGAGTAACCGTGATGGCCCCTACACTTCAACCTACCACCTTGGAAATTGCAGCAGAATGAGGACATATTCTTTCCAATAGGCCAAATCCCTCCCTCCTTCAATCTATTTTTGTGTAAAAAATAAAAATTATTGGCACACAGCCATGTCCACTTGTTTATGTATTGTCTATGGCTGCTTCTGAGTTACAGCCAGAGCCGTAGTTACTACAGAGACCATATGGTCTGCAAAGCCTAAAATATTTACTATCTGGGTCTTTACAGAAAAAAAAAAGTTTGCCAACCCTAGCACTAGAAGCTATGTCCACAAGAGCAGAGCCTTTAGTTACATTCACTGTAATATTTCCAGTGCTGGAAGAATGCCTGGTTGATGGTAGCCACCCCATAAATATTTTTGGAATGAAAATGAAGGGGAATGCTATGGTATGAAGACCAAATGCAGGAATCTGAACCACCGAGAACATCAACACTTAGAGGGAATTGGCTTGAGGGACTTTATGAGGAAAGGAGACTCAAGAAGAGGCATATCTCAGGAGCTTAGTGACAATGACTGAGAAGGAGGTCCATGGCCCGAAGGCCAGAGAAGAGATTTGTAGATCTAGATGTTGGGAGGACACGGGTGCACTTCCCAAGAGCCATTTCAGGAAATGTGGCCTGCTGAAGGGCAAGGAGGTGGGAACAACTATCGTGTGCTACATTTTGGGGCTTGGGCAAAGCAAAAGCTCAGCAAAGGCATAATGGGAAGGGGTACCATCTTAAAATGCCTGTGTCTTTCGGGACGTTGGCCTTGGAAGTTGACCCCTGAGTTCCCGGCCTGTTTGTTGTGATATCCATCCTTGAAATGGCTGAAAGGCAAGCCCACAAAGCCCAAGTTGAAGGGTTATGGAAAATAATATTCCTATAAAATAACTCCCCAAGAAAAATGAAGGGATGGTGTGGCTCAAGAAGTGGGAAAGGAAACTGGTCAACCATTAAACCTCTCCCAGTGCATTCCTGATAACAATGGGCCCTGGGGGAAAGAGGCAGATGCTGAATGCTGGGCCCTAAACCTTAGCCGTCCTCCATGGCTAATCAGTCCTAAATGGAAGCATGGCTAACACCAATGGGCAAGATTTGAGTGCTCATCCCTGGGATCTGGACTCTTATCTCCCAGACAATGAGTTTCAACCTTTTACAACTGCCTTCCTGAATTAAGATTTTAACCTGTTCAACTAGCCCCAGACTGTCAAGTCTGCTCCCAATGATGACATCATTGTACCCTATAAAACCAAAACCTCCTCTGTAACTGTTGGCCATTTTCCATCAGGATAGTGGACCCGAATGACACCCAAGTCTGCGAAGGAATAAAGGCTTCTCTGAATCCGTGGAGGTCTGCCTCCTGTTTTTCCTTTTTGTGCTTATACTAGTTAGCACGTTGTTAAAAGGACCTGTCCCTTTATTGACTAACTCACATTTCCCCCTGAGACCCAGAGCTCTGGGCTTTTCCCAGTGGGTTCATCATCTTCTGAGGCTTTGATAATCAGCTCCAGGGGAATTGCCTTGTATGTTCTGTGATAATTTAAAGCAGAAAGTGTAGGGCTGATTTCTCTTCTTCTCTTTTTTTTTGTGGGGGGGAGGGAGCTTAAATCAAAGTTCTCTTCTGTTAACTTTTTCAGAGGGTATTAATTGATGCCAAAATTGCCCAGCTCAGTTTCAGTTGTTTGAATCAATTCAAACATTTGCAAAGCCAGTTAATGGCAGGATTAAGAGCTACAGTTCCATTCCTTGTGTCAATTCCCTTCCAGAGGAATTGTTTACATGCTGGTTTTCTCTTCATGAGTCTGAAGTGAGATTAAGGTGCTGTGGTTTGAATGTCCCCACCAAAACTCTTGAAGCTTAATCTCTGTTGTAAGTATTAAGAGGTGGGACCAGTGGGACTTTGAAGAGATGAATGAATCATGAGGGATCTATCTTCATGAACAGGGGTCTCATTTGTGGATTAGGAAATTAGTGGGTCTTTCATAAAAGTCAGTTTGGCTCTGTCTCTTGCATGCACACCTCTTGCCATGTGACCCTGTATTACCTCAGGACTCTGAAAAGAGTCATCCCCAGCAAGAAGGTCCTCATCAGATACAGCCCCTTAACCTTGGACTTTCCTGTTGCCAGAAGAAATAAACTTCTTTAGAAAGCACCCAGTCAGGGTATTCTGTTATAGCAATGGGAGAACAGACTAAGTCAGAAGGTTGGTGAAGGAAGAACCTGTCACAGTCTCAGTGCCCAGTAGGTATTCAAAGATTTATTTCCCCTCCCTTCCCAGAAGGCTAGTACCTCTGACTATCCTTTGATTCTCTGCTGGAGGATTGTGGAGAGACTTGACTATTTAGAGTTCCTTGGAGGGAATGCAATTGTGGCATAAATTCATTACCTGAGCTTAGGTATGGGGAGATTCTCTAAGGATGTGGTTTCAAATAAGCTTTTGCATTTAGGTTTTCTTTAAGAAAAGTTGCTCCAGCTGTCATGTAAATGAGGAGTGTGAGGTTTTGTTAAGTCATTCTCTGGAAAGAGAGAAACCATTCTGCTGCTTAATAAAGGACTCTCTCAAGGATATTGTCATGTTTTTCTCACGTTGGCTGGTAGTGACCACTTGTGAGGTTGTGGGCATAGAATCACAGATGTGAGCCCCTGGGTGAGGCCTGGCATTCCACCCCTCACTCTCCGACAGTTGATTCTTCTGGATAAAGATCAAGTAAGGACAGGGCTCCAGTTGCATGGAGCACACCGGGTCAGGTGACCCAGGGTTGGGTGAGAATACCCTCTCTCCTTATGAGCCTTCTGGTCTGCACCCCAGGGACTCATTGACCCTATGTCTCCCCCATCCCCACACAGTGCTGAGGGTATTGGAGGAGGGATGGTTTTAGGCTCCTATTAACATCTGAAGACATAGAACCATCTAAACCCTAAAGCCTTCCTTTTGGGATCCTGCTTCAGTCCTACCTGTGCCGCGTGTTTCCACGAGGGGCTGCTGTGGTCAGGGAGTGGTCCCAAGAACAGAGCTATTTACAGAGAGGGGGGAAAAAGAAAAAAGACAAAGAGAGATTCTTTCAATTCATGACTAATTTTGTGATTTCAGAAGATGTGGCTAGTGTGCTTGGCCCCTGCCCTCATTTTGCAAGTATGTGACTCCTTTCTATACAAGGGCCCTGCCAGGATGGCTTCATCAGAAGGTCCCCTATGTTTGACCTGCAGGCCTTTTTGTTGACAGGCACAGGCTGCTGTGCCTGATGCAAGCTGGGCTTTAGGCTTCCTCTCTAACACAGTACTTACGGAGAAAGAGCTCTTCCTTCTAGGCAACTCCTCTGAGGTTTCAGATGAGAACTGAATCTCAATTACAAGTCCGGAGCAACAAATGCACATGAGGACAAACTAGATGGGGGGAAGGCAAGGTGTCATCCATGCACTCCCCAGATTCTGTAAATCTCCCTCAGGCCAAAACTAAGATGAGGAACTATTGGTGCTTTAATTGAATCTGATTCAGAATTTCTTGGGCACCTACTATGTGCAGGGTACCTTACATAAATTCAAAAGTATCTACATAAGCTCTCTTTGGAATAACTGGGTTAGAAATGTGATTGGAGGGGTAGGGAAAGTGCTGAGTGACTTTTGAAAGTGAGGCTCAAAGGAACTAGGAAAGTAAGGAAAGCTTGTAAATTATAGCTATTTAATTTACCAGCAAATAGAAGCTGGGTGGGGGAAACAGTGAATTAAAGGGTAGAATGCAATGCTTTCTTTATTTCCTGTGGCTAGAAAACATGAAAGCTGGAAAAATGAATCCCTGCTGAAGTGTGATTTCCTCCGTGTAGCTAAAAGGTCATTGTGGCATTGTTATTCTTTATTATTTTTGTCATTCTTATTTTGGACATTTTTTGCTAGTGTGAGCAATTGACCACAAAGGACATGCATCATTGCTTATCAATTTAGCCCTTTTCAATCTGAAACAAAACAAAACAAAAAACTATTCCTTGATGATCGAAAATAGACCTGAAATCAGTGGCATTTAATAATTGGGTCTCCACACCATAGCATTTTGGTCTGGGCAGTGGCACTCCTGTGATTTGGCTCCAGGGGAGGATTTTTGTGAGGACAGAATCCAGGCAGGACTTCTGCACTTGCTGTGTGTAGCCCTCTCCTGGGAACTTACAATGCTAGAGGAGAACAAAGCAAAACCAAAACAACCTGGAGCTATCATCCCTAGATCTCCCTGGGCAGCCAGGAAACCTTGATCAGGCAAGTGTGGCCCCCAGGATTTCTAGACACAGAGGCAAAGTTGGAACCTGTGTGGAAAAGGATATAGAGCAGCCTGAGAAATGCTTACTGGTCTCTGATGCCTATGCACATCAGGAAACTTCTTTTTCTCTTTAGATCCCTCTTCTAATGTCAGGGGAATGAGCATTTAGGGAAAAATGTATGGAATGAGCACATAGTAGGTGCTCAACAAATACAATTCCTTCCCCCCTTTTCTCTTTTCTCCCTACCAGAGCTGTCAATTCAGTGATCTCGGGAGAGGAAGAACTGGCCTTCTGTCTTCAGACTGTTGCCCCTTGGTTAGGAAAAGGTAGTGTGCTCAGCTCTTGTGGCTGCAGGGCAATTTTCTTGGGCTCTCCAGGGCCAGGTAGGGGAATTAGCATCAGGATGAATGTGAAAAACTAGACAGAAAGCTGATTGCCGGAGAAACAAACCTAATGGAGAAGTTCTGGGAGTATGAAAGACCTCATTTTACTGAGAGTAGCTCTAAGTGTCTGTGGATTCTGCATGAGTTATGTATTTCCTGCTTGTAAAGCATTTGACAGGTTTAAGATGCATCAAATTGAGCAGATTTGTTGTGAAATGCAGTACACATATGCTGAGTATTTTAGTAGAATCATAGGCACCAGACATGCCTTTCTTCTGGTGTGAGAATACAGAGACACAAGCCTCCACTTCCTTCAATCACAGTTCCCAGCACAGAGATCTCTGGATTTACATAAATATAAAAACGAATTTGTATGCCTGGAAATCAGAGCCTACCAGGTTTCTCAATTTTGTCTTTTTTAATGGGAGGCTCAGTATTCGTGAGTTTTTGATGGAAGTGACCCAAAACGATTATTGATGCTAGCCTCTTTAATGATTTTCATGTACATCCTCCCTGCCCAAAGTGTGGTCCCCAAACAGCAGCATCAGCATTGTTATAGCAACAGAAAACAGATTAAAGTGTTTTACCCCCAAGAAAAGATTCTTGAGTGCCCTCAGGAAAGAGAGTCAGCCCCACCCTAATCACCTCCCTATAGCCCCACCCTAGTCCCTTCCGGCTCCCTATAAATGCTGGCGACAAAGAACTTGTAAAGTTCGCAAAGGCAGCGGGTAGCCAAAGAAGTAAGCTCGCCAGGCGAGTTCACCAGAGTCAGACAAAAGTAGTGGCTTGAGATTTATTGGAGTCTGTGTCCCGGGCGAAATCTCCAGCCCTCGGGGTGAAAGTCGGGGTGGGAGAGCCAGAAGAAATCCCACGTGGCTTTGGCTGCTCAGGGATTTTATGCAGAGGAAAGGGGTCAAGGGTCCTGCCCAGGAAAAGGTGGACCCAAGGTGGACATCAGGGTCAGCAGGTCTGCCTCATGATTGGTCACCTTTGGCATGCTACCTGGCCCTTTGTGCTTGCAGTGAGTTGTTAGGGGTCTTTTATCTGCTTCCTCCCCTGTAGCCGCTTCAGTTCGACAGAACTAAGGTGCGTTCCTCCGGCACACTGCTTTTAGGTATAAGGGCGATCGTTGCTGGCCAGCTAAAATAAAGGCTTCTTTTGGCTTTGTGTGATCGGCTTGGATGATCTTATTTTCGTTGGGTATAACAGCATCACTCAGAAGCCCATTGACAGTGCAGAATATCAGCTCCACTCCAAATGTGATTCAGTGGTTTGAAGGTGCCCCTCCCACCTCCCCACCCCCACCCCCGCAAAGCATGTATTGGAAACTCAATGCCCAATGCCACACTGTTGGAAGGTGGAGCCTAAGGGGAGGTGTTTAGGCCATGAGGGCTCCATCCTCATGGATGGATGAATGTTGATATAAGAGCTCGAGGTTGGGAGGTTGACCTCTTGCTTTCTCTTCTGCCCATGTGATGCCTTCTGCCACGTTACAATACAGAAAGAGGCCCTCTCCAGATGTGGTCCCTCAGTCTTGAATTTCTTAGAACTGTAAGAAATAAATTTCTTTTATTTAAATAAACTACCCAACCTGTGATATTCTGCTATAGCAACACAAAATGGATCAAGATGTCCAATGAATCAGAATCTGCCTTTAATCCAGACCCCCAGGTGATTTAAGAGCACACTGAAATATGAGAAGCATGCTTCTCCTTCAGCTCTGACAGATGCCGCCCACTTTCCCCAGAGATAGACAGCTCTCTGAAACTTTCCTACTTATTAGCTATTATTGAGCTTTCTGAAGCAGCATGTAATAAGCCAGCCCTCTCTTCTCTAAGTAAAACAATTAATTCACTCACACAACAAATATTTATGGCGTGCCTGCTCAAGCTAAGTGTTGGTGGGCAAGGAAAGATATATGGGAAGACAGCAGCTCTGTGTCCCATTGCCATTCCTTCTCCCAACTTCCAACAAATCCAGCCAGTTCTCAAATGACAGTTCCCAGATCCCTCCATCATTCTTCCTCAGCTCACCCAAGTTGTCAAAGTAATTCTTTCAACATTAATTCATGCTTAAAGTATTTATTGAGTCCCTCTTAAAATCTGGCACTTAAACAAGACCATATATTTCTAATGTAGCCGGAAAAATGAATAAGTTTAGGGGGAGTTTTACTTCTGTGGTCTCCAGCGTAAGTCCATCTCTATCTCTAACCAGCTGTGTGACCTGCTGAGTGGGTAGATTATTTTACTTCTATGGACATCTTCAGCCTGAAATGAGGCCATCAGCATACATTCCTGAGGTCCCTTAGGTTCTGTATTTTATTCCTGGTGTTATGCAGGAGAAGAAAAAGAGACAGTGCCACATCACAGCACTGGTCCCTCTTATCTCCTTTACCACCTTATTTAGTGAGCACGCCCCACGTCGGGTTCATCCCTGCAGTGACCAGAGCGAACAGTGTCTGCTGTGCAACTTCTGGTGCTGTGGCCCTATCCATTTTGTCTTTCTCATCTCTGTTTTGCAAGCAGCCTTTTTAAGAAGGAGGGAATGGATAAAGTCAAATAAATGCTTTTTTTTTCCCCACCAAATGTACTCTTCCATTCAACACCACAGCCATGAACAACTCTTCTTTTCAACAAACAACTCTTCTTTTCTCACACAGCAAGAGGAAAAAGAGGAGAGAAGCAGAAAACCCATAGTCATAGGGAAGCCACCTTGCATGGCCCCATGGGGGGATAGTCTGACTGGACAGCAGAACAGAGCCTGCTAGGAAGTGGACCCTGAGTGTGATTTACAGAGGCTGAGTGCCAGGCCACTCCAGTGAGGATGCTGGAAACAAGCCTTGGCATAAAACGGAAAAGGCATATTTCTGGGCAGCCCTGGGAGCGGATGCTGCTTCTGTGCAGTCTCAGGGTGAAGGCTTCAGCCTGTTCCCAGATGTTTCCCAGACAGGTGCTTTCAAGCATTGCTTTGCCCCAAAGCAGACGTAATTGGAGGATAGCCTTTCTGCAGGTTGCCTGCCATTCTGCTGGTTCAGGGAATATTTTGGAGGGGGAAATGGCACCTTAAACAAGTTTCATGACAGACAGGCTTTCTGGAATATCTTTACACAAAGCCTCTGTCTTTTCCCTCAGGCAACCCCTGGCTTAATGCAACTTTTAGACCTAGGGTCTCCCTTGGGATAAGAATTCCTCTGCTTGGCTCCTGCTTAGTCTGTTTCTACTATTGTCACAAAATACCCCTGACTGGGTGATTTATAAATAATGGAGATTTATTTTTCAGAGTTACACAAGCTGACAAATCCAAGATCAAGGCCCTCAGTTTTAGTGAGGGCTTATTCTTGGTTTCCAAGATGATGCCATGTGGCTACACCCTTCAGAGGGGATGAAAGCGAAGTCCACATAGGGCAGAAGGGACTGAAGGGTCCGGCAGCTCTCTGGAGGGTAGTGATTCCATTCAGGAAGATGAAGCTCTTCTGGCCTAATCATCTTCCATAGGCCCTATCTCTTGATGCCGTGCCTTGGAGTTTAAGTTCCAATGTGAATTTTGGAGGGACATATACATTTAAGCCTTAACATTAGCAACCACCAATCAATCATCCCAGAAATCCAGAAGCTTTTCACTGTGATTTGACAATGACTGCTAAGCATCTGCCGAATTCAAAATCTGCTCACCTATAGCTGTATGGCCCAGGTAGGATCTGTTCCTCTCTTCCCTTTTGCTAATTCCCTGGATGTCCACTTAGGGCCTCTCTGACTAAGTACAAGACTGGAATTTTGCAGAGATGATAAATTCTGCCAACCCCTTTGCATCAGGATTCTGAACTGCTTACAATAGAAAGCAACTTGCCTTTTCATGCAAATGCAGATTTATGAAAAAGACATAAAAGACAGGATCTGTTCCATCTGGTGTAGATGCCATGGCCACTTTCACCCCCACCACTGTCATGATGAATGGTCTCCAACCACTGACTCCTTTGCTTTCAGTATGTTATTAATATTCCAAATTTAGGGAGAGGGTGCTCTTCTCCAGGTCACCTGGCATGTTGGGGTCACTTCATCCCAATAGTAAGAGGTGATCATCTGAAATTATTTTGCACCAAGACAACCCTAGTAGGAAGGGGAAGGAGGTAATTCACCAATAAGGAAGTGTCAGGCTATTGTGAAGGGCAGAGGTGCCAGGTGGAAAAGATGATGAGTGTCCACTACAAGGTTGGCCCTAGTCACCATCTTGCAAAAAGCAACCCAAAGAAAAGTAAGTTGTCTAAACTTTCCTAATTTTGTCATCTTTGTCTTTTTTCTCTTCTTTCATTGTCTTTTGATTATACCAGAGGCAGCATCACATAGAAAAATCCCCCTGGATTAGCATGTGCCTCTAGCCTGCCATTTCCCAGCTTGGTGTCCTCTTCCATGAAATGAGGCTAGTTCTGTCAACCTGGCAGGGTGGCTGTGAGGACTGAATGAGGAAACGGGTTTGAGTGTTCTTGAAGAGCAGAGCATGGCTCGTAATTGAGAGATATTAAGCGTGTTCTGAATGGCCCAGCTGTGCTGATCATCAGCTTTTCATTTCCTCCCAGCCTCACCGTCCCTTTTCATTTGCTTTTGCTCTGATTTGTTTACTTAGTTAGTTGTACCCTGCTGTATTCCTCAGAGGGTTTGGCTTTCAGGTGGCAGAGTTTCCTCCTTAGTTTCCTGGCAGGCTGGTTTTGGCTCACATCCTGGCCTCTGTCATTTCATGGGGCCCTTTGTCTTCCTGTAGATTCCAAGTACAGCCGATGCAAGAGCCGGGACAGGTGCAGGTTGACTCTCTGCTGGGCAGCCTTTCCCCAGTGCCCACAAAGAACCAGGGGACACTTCGCTCCTGCAGAGGACCCTTCCTCTCCTGCCCCTCCCTCTCCTCTTCTTCCTCTTCCTATTTCTCCTCCCAATGTCTATGTTTGGACCCCTGGAGCCCAAAAGGCTACGATACCGTCAGTGTCACTCCTCATTTCTCAGGGTCTGGATGTAACAATCCTTTCCTAACCTATTCTACTCTAACAAGATGTCATTCAGCTGTGGCTGTGCCAAAGAGATTCTCAACAGGAAAGAGTTCTGAGAAAATAACACCCACCCCCGCCTGGGTCCCCTTGAGGAGCAAACCCAACACCAAAGTAAAACTGATTAAGAGAGAATTCAAAATAAAGAACTAAGAAACTGTGGGAAAGGATAGTTTTTGAATACTGGAGTCACTTAAATATAACCAGGACTAAATAAATTGGAAATTACAATTATGGAATAGCTTGCAAAAGTCATAAACCTTGGAAATTAAAAAAAAACTAATAAAAATAGGGGGAGATAATATTTAGATAGCTAAAAAAAGACATCAATGTTTTCAAAGTTTAATTATCACTATCATTTTGAACTAATAGGGCCTTTCGAAAAAGTAATACATCTGGTGGTACAGAAACTTGAAATTTATAAATTCTTTCAGTTTAAAATCAATTGTTCCCCGCTTAATTCAATTAAAATTAAATTTGTTTTATAAATAGCATATATGGCATCATATGCATTTTAATGGGTTTATCTGCCCTCTCATCTGTATATACGCAAAAGAGAAAGAGGTACTTGAAATGATATTCTTGTAAGTTTCAAAATATTCACATTGTTTGAATGATATCTGTTTTGGGGGGTTAAATTTGGGGTAATTCTTTTAATTTCTTAATAGATTTGGCATCACTTTAATTCTTTATAGTAAATAGACTATTAAAAAATATAATCATCACTTTCAAAAAAGCTGCCTAAAGAACAAGGACTCCAGCCAGGTGTGATGATGCACACCTATAATCCCAGTGGCTCGGGAGGCTGAGAGAGGAGGATCACAAGTTCAAAGCCAGCCTCAGCAACTTAGCGAGATTCTGTCTCTAAATAAAATATGAAAAGGGATGGAGATGGGGCTCAGTGGTTAAGCACCATGGGTTCAATCCCAAGTACTCCCCCCAAAAAAAACCCCCACAAAAACAAGGACTCTGGGTTAATTGGAAAAATATGCTGTAGGAATAAATAATTTAACATGGATACTTAGGATAACATACACAATTATTCATATTAACATAGACTCTTTGAATCTATGTCTAAGTCCTGCAGACTATAATTCAGAACACATTTTTAAATTTTTCATTGTACAGGTTAATGACCACGGTGATATTTCATATATGCCTACATCATAAACTCATGGTATCCATCCTCTTTTCTTCTACATTTACCCCAACCCCCAACCCTTCCCAGTCCCCAGCAAATGCTCTTCTACTTTCAGATTGACTTTTTATCGATTTACTTTTTTTCTTTAGTTTCCACATGGGCCTACGACTCAGTGGCAGAGCACTTGCCTAGTTTCCACAAGAGAGGCAACATGAGATATTCACCCCTGTTTTATATGATGTCCTCCAATTCCATCCACTGTGCTGCAAATGGCATCATTTCATGCTTCCTTATGGCTAAATAATAACCCATTATATATGCATATGGTATTTTCTTTATCCATTAATGTGTTGAGGAGCACCCAGGCTGATTCCATGTCTCAGCTATCGTTCGAAGTCCTGCAAAGAATGTGGCATACTGTCGCCCATAGTGACTGTACTAATTTACATTCCCACCAACATTGTATGAGGGTCCTCACAACATTTGTTATTTTTAAAAAATAACACCCATCTTTTTTTGTTGTTATACCAGGGATTGAACCGAGGGGCACTTAACCACTGAGTCACCCCCCCCCCAACACACACACACACAGAGACCTTTTTTGGTATTTTATTTAGAGACAGGGTCTCACTGAGTTGCTTAGGGCCTAGCTAAGTTGCTGAGCCTGGTTTGAACTCACAATCCTCCTGCCTCAGCCTCCAGAGCCACTGGGATTTCAGATGTGCACCACCATGCCCAGCCCTTATAATAGCTGTTCTAACTATGAGATGGTATCTCATTTTCGTTTTGATTTGCATTACCCAGATGGCTAATGATGTTGAACATTTTTTCATAGATGTATTGGCTATTTGTATTTCTTCTTTCGAGATGTATCTATTCATATTGTTTGCCCATTTTAAATTGGATTATATTTGCTGTTAACTTTTTTGCATTCTTAATGCTTTCTGGATATTAAAGCTCTATCAGATGAATAGCTAGCAATGATTTTCTCCTATTCTATAGGTTTCTTCTTCAGATTATTTCCTTTGTGATGCAGAAGTTTTTTAGTTTGAAAATTTTTGCTTTTGTTTTCAGTGTTTTTGGAGTCCTATCCAGAAAATCTTTGCCTATTCTATCTCTTATAGTATTTCCCCTTCCATTAGTTTCATAGTTCCTAGTCTTAAATTAGGGTCTTTGATCCATTTTTTTGAGTTGATTTTTGTACAAGGCAAAAGATAGGAGTCTAGTTTTAATCTTCTACATGTGAATACATAGTTTTTCCAGGACCATTTTTTAAAGAGGCCATCTTTTATCCAATGTATGCTTTTAGCACCTTTGCTGAGAATCAATTTGTTGCATGGATTTTATGTCTAGGTTCTCTATTCTGTTCCTTTAGTCTATACAGATACATTGTATGTATTATGTATGTATGCATTTGATGTATTTGAGATAGGGTCTTGCTATGTTGCCCAGGCTGGACTTGCTCTATGCTTTTAAAAAGCTTAATTTTTTTTTTAATTTGGAAACTTCTCTACATATTGTTGTCTGGCTATGTTTTTGTTGGCAGGCTTTCTCAATCCATGTTGGGGTGCATAGAGTTGGGGTGATAGAGTTGAGGCAGAGGATGAAGAATTCTCCTCCGTGCTAAAGGCAAATGAATTTATTATGATCAATACTGCCAGAGCCACTTGGGAGGCTGAGGCAGGAGGATCGAAAGTTCAAAGCCAGCCTCAGCAACTTAGCGAGGCCCTAAGCAACTCAGTGAGACCCTGTCTCTAAATAAAATACAAAATAGGGCCGGGGGTGTGGCTCAGTGGTGGAGTGCCCCTGGGTTCAATCCCCAGTACCAAAAAAATAAAAAAAAAAATACTGCCAGAGCAAAGCAAACAGACAATACACAATGAATAAATGATGTGAAGGAAGGGCTGAAAGAAAGACTTCTGTCAGAACGACAGCAAGCTTAACGCTGTGACTTCAGTCCCTGTTTATAATGCCTCCACCGCTGCCAGTTTGGGCTTGATATAGTGACAACCCCATGCTTTAAGACTCTCTGTTGTTCAAGTTATTTTTCCCTGGGTGGCAATTTTTATGCTCTCAATTCAGGGACAGTGAGTTAAGAGCAAGTGAGTTGTGAGGGAAAGGCGAGGCCTATGAAAATGCGAGGGCTAATATGCTACTTTCCAGAATCCCCAGTCCCCACTAAGGAAAAACACTGGGGACAATTGATAATGCAGGACCCACTGTAAACATAGGCAGTTTAAAATTTTAATTGATCCAAGCAAATTACATTTTTCCAAATTTATGCCAAATTCATTCTGACCTGAGCCCAGACTCTGCTGACACTAAAGCCCTAATGTTTAGCCAGGGACTTTAAATTTATGCCAAAAAGCAAAGAACAAATGACCCATGTGCTCTGTCCATTTCTACTGAATACATGGGAGATTGTTGAGATTGCTTACTATGGAAACTCAGGGAAAATTTGCATTTACCCATGGAAAAATGCATGACTGTATTTTGTGTGCATTTTAATAGAAATTGTATCACACTATATATGTGTACATAAATACATATAAGAGGTCTGAAATCTGACCTCCTAAAAATGATGACCTCAGGGAGAAAGGAGGGAACCAAGGTTATTGGAGAACAAAGGACTTAAGTTCACAAGAGACATCTGTAATGTCCTCATCTCTTTATCTTCCTTTTGGTCTTCTTACTTTTTTTGTTTGTTTGTTTGGAACCTGGGATTGAACTCAGGGGCACTCGGCCACTGAGCCACATCCCCAGCCCTATTTTGTATTTTATTTAGAGACAGGGTCTCACTGAGTTGCTTAGTGCCTCGCTAAGTTGCTGAGGCTGGCTTTGAACTCGTGATCCTCCTGGCTCAGCCTCCCGAGTCGCTTGGATTACAGGCGTGCGCCACCACGCCCGGCCCTTCCGTTCTTCTTTTTGATGAAACAGTCACACTTCACCTTCACAACTAGAAATGACTTCTAAGGATTTAAGAACAATGCTCTCCAGAAAAATCTAGTAGAGCCCAGTGACATACTTAATAATTGCCTCATCAAATTGCTCGTTTGGATGTTTTAAAAACTGGTTTCCACACAGTAGCTGCTTTGTGATGCAGCTGATTCCATATGGTTACTGGGATGAATGCAAAGGTCAAAGATGGGCTTTGGTCTGATGTTTTTACCCCCCTCAAAAATTACCCGCAGGTAGGAAGAACAAGGAACATGCTGGTGTGTGGCACATAGTAGCCACTCTACAAAATGTTGAATGAATGAAATGAATGATGAGCAAGTGGGTGGATGGATGGTGGATGGATGGATGGATGGATGGACATGTGGTGAATGGATAAATGGGTGAATCTGATGTGAGAGACAATCTCCTGTTGGATTAAGGATGACTTTAAGCCCAGGTTATATAAATTTTGAATAAAAATGAAAATCAAAACACATTCTCACTTCTCATTCCCACTTTTGGCCAACAGCTAGATTTCATAGAGGCAGTATTTCTTGCCTTTAAAATAGACCATCAAAATAAGAGGTTGGCCAAACAGACCTTAGTCTAATACTAATTTGAAGCTGAGAGTTTGTAGGGGTGCAACTAGGGAACAATGAATTATTTTCTTCTCTCTCAAAGAAATGAGGGGAAAACATACAAATAAGCAGTGAAATCATTTAGAAATGTAGCAGGGTAATTACACAAGTCACAGGGAGAACGATGGTACCCAGAGGGGCAGCAAAGCAGTCAGGAAAACCTAGTCTACTGCATGAATATGGGTTGTTATTCCGAAAGAGGCAGTGGAAGGAGACAGACGGTCACTGGCAGCCAAGTTTACAGCCACCCCAAATATGATAATGGAACCAATAATCCTGTAAAAAGGAAGCAAGAGGCTCTTCTTCTCCTGGTCACCCGGTGAAATCAGAATAGAAAGAGCCAGTTTGGCTTGACCAGAGTAACATCCTCTCCTAAATGATCACCCTCTCCCTCTGATTTCCACTTCCCACTCAGGGTCACTGCCCTCTCCGCCTGGCAATGGCTCTTCATGTTTTCTACAGCTTCAGACGTGGAGGAAAATAAAGACATAATGAGAAGCATAAAACGTTCATCCAGTCCACCCCAGCCCTCAGGGGAGGAAAACAAAAACAAAACAACAACAACAACAAAAACCTCTTTTCTCTGAATTCTAGAAGGCTTTCAGCAGGCATCTTGCCAGAAAACACCTCCTGGTTTTTTCAGCAAAGAACTTCTGGGGCCACAGTTTGAAAAGTTTGGTGTCAGACAATGCCCTGGAGCTTCTGGCTTTCCGGGAGTTGCTGAGCATCATTACAAAAGGAACAGCTGGAAATGAGTGGAAACAAGAGGGAAGTGGGGTGGCCTGTTCATACAACCATCTGAAGAGGGCAGACTGAGGCTCTGGGTGGAAAGAAGGAAAGAAACGAAGTCACCCACCCCACACAGAGGCTGGCGGTGATTGACTTTGAAAGTGCCGTATACGCATCTCTGCTTCAAACACATTCTGTCAAACTTGTTTTTCTGTGCCTTGAAAAATTCTGTCAAATGCCATAAGCCATGCCGTCAGGATAACCGTTTTTAACTGCCGGATCCTTGGCTTTGGCTCTCTCTTCTTTAGAGCGTTAGGCCTCTTCTTTGGCTTTTGTCCAAGTAGGCTGGAGGAAACGGATGCTCTAGTTTGTCATCACAATGATTGAACGTGCCATTTGGTGACACACTCAGTAAGCCACAGGCCTCAGACTCAAGTGTCTGCAGGGGCCAGGCAGGGTACACAAATGAGCAAAGCAGGTCTCAGGGGACTTCAGGCAGGTGGACTGTCCTCGTCCTACCTGAAGGGGGAGCCTGATCCTCAGCTCCAGAAGACTACTGACCTGTGGTCCAGGGTTGCCAGATCTACAGTTCTGTTCATCTATTTCGAAAACAACAATTAGCCGGGCGCTGTGGAGCACGCCTGTAATCCCAGCACTTGGGAGGCTGAGGCAGGAGGATCACAAGTTCAAAGTCTGCCTCAGTAACTTAGTGAGGCCCTAAGCAACTCAGTGAGACCCTGTCTCTAAATAAAAAACAAAATAGGGTTGGGGATGTGGCTCAGTGGTGGAGTGCCCCTGGGTTCCAAAAAAAAAAAAAAAACCAACAATTATCTTGCCCTTTATAGTTTCCTGAGTTTTATATTTCTTTGGGGTGGTTGTTCAGCTTGCAGTAATCATCTATGTGGTAAAGCCGTGCTATTCCCCATGTTTGAGAGAATAGTTTCTTTCCTTCTTTTCTTTTTTTAATTCCATGACTAAATTTTTTGGGGACCAGAGACTACTTTATCTCACTCTCCACAACAACTATGTCCAAAGATGGGTACTTAATTCAAAAAGAACCAATCCTAGCATCCCATTCTCCTGTCCACAGCAATTGGTCAGGGGCTGAGCATGTGACCCTAGCTGATCAATCAGCACGCTTTACCAATTCATTTTTTTTTCTTTTTAATTAGTGCTTGGGAGCATGAACCTTCTTTTCATTGTGAAGCTGGGAGGGTGGCAGCGACAGATTAGTTGGCAAACTCAACACCAGCCCTATGGAAGAAGCCAACCTGAGGCAACTGTGGAAACACTCAGGAGATCAGAGAGCCCTGAGGGTGGCCAAATTCCCAGCTTCAGCCATCTCAGAGAGTAGCTCCCTTCCTGCTGTTTTCAAGGACCTATTTTATAAGGAAAGAAACTCCTCTTTTTTTGACAAAGGAGTTTGAATTGAATTTCTATCACTTGTAACTCAGCAAACCCTGACAGATAGACAGCTGGACTCCGGCTGCCTGGGTTCAGTCTGCTAAGCGGGATATCTTGAGGAAGTCCATTAACCTCTTTGCCTCCCTTTCATCAGCTGTACAATGGGAACAATCATAGAACCTCTCACAGGGATGTTGTGAAGATCCAAAGAGCCGTACATGTAACATAAACAGCAACGGTGTTGCCATCCTAGTGTGCGCGGGTGACAGAAATGGTTAAATTCCTCAGAGAGAGGGTTCAATATGACTGTGACTGAAGGGCCACTTTTGCCCAAAGGCAGTTTGAAACCCAAAAGATGATTTCTCTCCTCTCAGGTTCTAACCCTACCCAGAAGCCTGGTAACTTTTCTGTGTAAGAAATGATGTTTCTCTTTTTATTCCCCAGAAAGAAAGAAAGAAAAGAACTTTATGAAATCAAATTCATGTTACATCAAAAAAATTAGAAGACAAACTAGACGGGAACTGTAGAACAAGGATTCATTAATATTCTGAGAGGGATGGAAAGTCGAAGAGATAGTAGAGTCATTATAAGACATTAAAACACCCACCACAAAGAGAAGTTACTAATGGGTGAGTGTAGGTATAATTTAATGCTTGCATTTATGAGAAAATCCAGGAAATGACAAGTCTGTAATTTTGACTTCAGTAAGAGGAGGTAATGGAAGTGCTGTTCAGGCTTAGAGCAGCAGAGTGCTGTGAAAGTTATTATTTAATTAGGGACTGTAAGCACAGATTCAAACGAGGGACGAGCTCTCATTTTGCATTCAGTAGGTTGGTTCATTGGTACACCAAAGAAATGAAGAGGCAGCAGAGAAGTGAGCTACCAACCTCTCTAAGAGACCCTAGGTGAAATCCTGCTCAGGGTGAAAATCTGGGGTCTCAAGTCCAAGGAAATCTTCCATTTATCATTGGGAGCTCCTGGCACCAGTCTCAGCAGAGGCCGTGATGTTTTCAAGAATAGGAAGGAGGGGAACACAGCTAAGCAGTGATTTTCATGTTTTATGGACCGAGCTAGAAAAAGAAGGGATTAGATGAATGTCAAAGGGATTGCAGTTTTGATAGGAAGATCAGAATCTAATGAGAGATCATCAGGTAGAGGCTTCTGAGTCAGAGTGTGGTGCTTCCCCTGGTAGAGATCTTCCGGAAGGGATGTGATGGCCATCCAGAAGACAATTCCAGAACTGTGAAGGAGACAGGTCATTTAGGTCTCACTTTATGCCTACTTTGCTTTCCCCCAACTGCCTCTACAATACTGGGAGTTACACTGCCATTAACAACCTGTCGTGGAAGGTGTTGGTGTTATTTTCCCTTAGGAATTCCATGCCAAATTCATGATGCCTGGGAAGCCATTTGCATTAAAGTGGTAGGGGAAAGCAGATAGAATACCCAGAAACTAATGGCTCTGTCTGACCACTGTTTTTCCTAGGACGGAGTTAGAAAGTAAACCAGAGTCTGACTGAGGGAATCCATGGGAATGCATTCCATGGGTCAGTCCAGTTGATGCGTGACAACTTGGTCTGGTTGTAAACTTGGGAGCCTTGTGCCTGAAAGTATTTCTAGGTTTCCCCTGAGTACATCAATCTTAATTCAGACCACAGAGCGTCTCTTTTGTAGTGCTTCTATCTTTGCATAATGGTCAATTTAATCCTCAGGTTATCCCCACAGGATGTGGCCAAGTGCAGACAAGCAGAATTATTTGAACCAGATGATATGGATTCTTGTCCCAACTCCAGCCCTGATTCTGATGATCTTGGCAAGTCACTCTTCCTCTCTAAGCCATATTCCTTACTTAAGGAGAAATGAAGGGTGGTCAGCCTGCAATGTCTCTTTCAGCATTAAAGTTCTACAAAATAATTCCTTTCTTCAGGAGAAAGAGAAACTATACAGTGTGAATTAGAAGGAAATGTGTTTGGGGGCTGGCAAATTTAATAATGAATGAAATGTGTACTGAGAAGGCCGGGCAGTGAAACCAGGGCCAGGACTGTGGGAAGCTAGGCAGGATGAGAAGAATGTGGTCCTGGGGAAGTTGGAGGCAGGGAAATAGAGTAAGGAGTTCTGAGGGGACAATGTGACCAGAAGAAATTAAGCAAACAGGGATTCTACACCAAACTGTCCTCAGTCTTGTCCTTCAAACCAAGGTGTTTTTGTTTTAGTTTTTGTTGTTTGTTGAATCCAGGGGCACTTTACCACAAAGCCAGCCCTCTTAATATTTTATTTTGAGACAGGGTCTTGCCAAGTTGCTGAGGCTGGCCTCAAACTTGTGATCCTCCTGTCTCAGCCTCCTGAGTCTTGAGATTCATCTCCCTGTAGCATTCTGGACAGGTCCAGCTTCTCCAAGAACTGTCAGTATCTCCTCACATCCTGGAGAATAAACTTTAAAATCCACATCCAGTTCCCAAATTTGTTTCCTATCTTTCCAGACCTATCTCTAACCTGCCTCTGGCAAAGGTTGAACATGTTATTCTGAAATTTCTACCATTACCTATGCTTTCTGGAAAGGTCTTCATCTCCCTTTCTGCTGAGAGAAATACCCTCATTTATCAAGATCTATGATACCATCTCTGACTCCAGGATTATTTTATCCATCGGGTCCTGCAGGGTTTTCAGGAGACTGTGATAATGTTGGACGAAGAGATAGAACTAATCAACTCCCAAACAGGAGAATGCAAAGGCAAAATAATAATTTTTTTAAAAAGTCATGCAAATATTTTGAACAACGAAATGCTATATTTGATATTGGAACTGGGCACATTTTAATATGATTGATGTGTCTTGGGTGGGGTCTTCAAAAGGAAGAATGTCTGTGTGCACCATCCGTGTCTCATAGGACAGGACCTTGCTGAGATCTACATTTCGAGAGGGCTCGCTCTCCTGGCTTCTCTAAAACAGAAGCTATTTCTATCACACCACTAATCTCACTCTACTCTGCGTCAAAGTCTCTGCCGTTGTCTCCTTTGCTAGACTGTAAGCTTTGTGGGGGCTGCACTGCCATCTCTGTCAGGGGTCCTGATTAGCACAGGGCATAGGACAACAGCCGTGTTTTTCAAATCAGATTCCAGGTTTCTGTCTTTTAAAAATTCCGATGATCTGACTATACCAAAACAGTATTACCTTTGCACCAGGTAACAGATGGGGGACCTGAGCCCTGTATCCCCTTCAGTCTATTATTTCTGCCTCCTGGCACTGCAGGTTCTGAATCTGTGAAAACTCCTGTCTCACACCTTTGGTAGCTCCTCCTCCTCCTCTTCATACCTAGCTGTGTCTTGCAAAGTGCAGGGGTTTAACATGTATTTGTTGAGTAAATAAATGATTATAGGGTTTGGAGCTTGATGTCTCTACAATTCATTGTCATAATCAGACCTTGAGATGTGCAAAGGAAACTTTAGCCATTTACTAATGACACTATTTTCCCTCTCCAGCTGGCTGAGGGAAGGAACCTAATAACAAGCTATGTGGAGTATAATTGGATCATTTTACTGAAAATGATCACAGCAGTAGCAAATTATATCTGTATGATGGATCTTCAGCATTACCCATTTTTTTGGTCAAATTCATAGGCAAATTATTGTCTTAACTCCAAAACGATGTATCCAAAGATTTGTTAATGTGAGAGTCAGATGTAATGGAAATTTGTAATGAAACATAAACTGAAAGCAAGATGAATGTGGACCGTCTAGTGCTTCCCATTTTGTCTTTTATCAAACAAAATGAATCTTCACTCATAAATTGATTTTTAAAGTCTTTGCAAGAAAAGAAATTCAGCTGAAAGGAATACCCGAGAAGCCTCAGCATTGTTGATTAGAGATTTAGAAGCCATCATTTCTGAAAACTGACATTTTGAACTTGCTTCTGAGATCCAAGCTACAAAGGTCAGGTTTGAGAAGCATGTTCAAAAACACGTCACTCCACAGCCTCAGATGTGGGATTTAAGGTGATGTTTTCAGCAAAATGACTAGTCTGTGTCAACATCGATGAGTATCTCAACTCTCCCTACAGACTATAAGCAACCTCCAGTGGAGGGCAGGGGCTGTCTCTCCCCTCTGACTTCACTTCCTGCCACAGCACCTTGTGCATAACTTGCACCTAAACATTTATGTTACTTGGTTAGTAAGCACACTTACTTGCACTTCAATGCAGCAAACTTTCATGCAACACTCTTTGCAAGGGTTGCAAGCTCTAAAATCTGGATGGGCCACAGAATAGTGAGTAGATTTATAAGGAGAGATTTTGTCATTAATAATTCAGGCAGGGAGAAAACGAATTGGAGAAAACCCACTCTCAATGGTGTGGGTAAGTTTCAACAGTGATGTGGTAGAAATGCTCTTCATGGGAAATGGGCTGAATGCAACAAATCAAGTGTAGTTGTTCAGCTTCAGAGTTAGGATTTGACCTGTGGGATACTCAAATCAAGGAAATAATGAACTTGAATATAATAGATAACTGCTCTATCATTATTTTAAATATCAAGAATATGCCCAGTAATTATCTTTTTTTTTTCATGGTGCTGGGGATTGAACCCAGGGCCTTGTGCTTGCAAGGCAAGCACTCTACCAACTGAGTTATATCCTCAGCGCAGTAATTATCTTTTAAGCATGAAGTGTGCTTTTATTTCTTGATGAAACAGTCACTGAAACCAATAGTTATTGAGGTTTAGACCAATGAAGGGACATGGACATATTTTTAAAATATTTCCTCCCACCTGCCTCCTTCAGTTTCCATGGGAGGAGGGAACTTCCCCACCAAGGTCTTATACAGTCCTTCTGTTATAGTCCTCTGTTCTTCTAAAAACCCTTGCATTAGTTACTCGTATTAAAAGGTAACATTGTCACTTATTCACCAATCTGATCCTTTGGTTTTCCTCCTGTTTCCCACATCAGCATCCACCAAAGGTTATTTCTGGAGCCTCAATCAGGTATCAACCTTCCAGATCATCTTCATTCAGAAATGTGTGCCTTATCCAACTGTCATTCTGTGCTTTGCTTATGGGGTAGACAGGATCCCTGCCTTGTCCTCTGAAAGCTCAAGACCTCCCTGGGGAAAAAAGCTCTAGCAGGAAGTATTCCTTTATTAAACAGGTATTTGTTGAGCACCTACTATATGCCAGATCAATGCCTGGTTCTGGGGATTCTGTGACAAATGAAAGAGAGGCTCATGGAGACCTTTAGTCTAGAGCAGAGCTGGCTAAGAGAAATAGCAGGTGAGCCACATACATAATTTGATGTTTGATAAAAAGTGAAAGCAAAGAGGTGAAATTAGTTTTAACCATCTCTTATTTAACCCAATATATCCAAAATGTTATCATTTCACCATATAACCAAGATTTTCACATTGTTTTTTTTTTTTTTCAGACTCTTTCCAGTGTGTACTTTGCACTCACAGCACATCTTGATTTGGACTGGCCACATTTCAGGTGTTTAACAGCTACACATGGCCAGTGGCTACTGCATCTGGCAGTAGAGGTCCAGAGAAATAAATGACAGTGGTATTGTGGGACCCACCCTGTGCAGAGAAACAAGGACCAGGAAGCCTGCTTAGAGGTGACCAGGGAGGCCCAGTGAGCTGGATGTCAGGACTGGGAGCTAAGAGATGGCAGAAGCACCAGCAGATGGGCCATCACTGACAGGCCAGGAGTCAGCTCTGCCAGTTTGATAGGGTTGTCGGTATGGAGGAGAGGTGCTGGAGAGTGGCTGCCTTGAAGAATTCCAACTGTAGCATGCCACAAATCATCTCAGTCACAAAAAGCATTCTAAAAGAAGAGGAAGAGCCGTAGGTTCAGAAGTGTGGTCTCTGAATACTGAATCATTTTTTTTATTCATGCAAAGATATTTATTGAACAGCTACTATGTGCCAGAACTGTGAATATAGGTGATATAGTGGTGAGTAAGATGGTTCAGGTCTCTTCTCCAAAGAAACCATGCTATATTCAGGAAGCAGGGAATATACAAACAATAAATAAACAGTTTCCTGTAATAGATGTATGATGGGTGGGGAAGAAACAGGGTGAGGTGACAGGCTGATTGTGTGGTGGGCCAGGCATTCTCCATCTGCCCCTGCCACTCCCCTGTCTCTCTGCCCTACTGAGCATCCTGGGAGGTTGAATTCAGTGTAGTGCAGATTGAAGAAGAATAAAGACACACGATGACTGAATACCATGTGGTAGCCTGGATTGGATCCTGAAATAGAGTAAAAATCCAAATAAACTCTGGAGTTCAGTTAATAGCATTGCATCCATGTTCATTTCTCAGTTTTGATCATTGCACTGTGGTTATGTAAGATGTTAATGTTAGGAAGGCTGGATGGAAGTTATGTGGGAACTCCATCTTTGCAACTCATAAGGCTAAAATTATTTCAAAATCAAAAATGCTAAAAAACCGTATGGTCCATGATGAAAATACATGCAACAGCAAGAAATTTGCATTTAGCCACATCCACAAGAGAATAATACTGAACCGCAGGAAAATTTTAATAGCATCATTTCTACACGGCAGGGTATTTGGTGTTTAAAATCCAACTGTACTAGCAATCCAACTGGTGCAGGCATTGTTAAGTACGTTCTCAGAGCTCTTTTATACTGAGACACCCTTTGGACAGAAGGATGCATCCACCCAGAGTGCCTCCCACTCTCTTTATCCCCAACTGATTTGGAGGAGCTCAGGTTTTGCCTCTCAAGCCTCAGTGGTTCCATCTGTAAAGTGGGAGGTTGGGCTGTGGGATCTCTAAGGCTCTTTGGGTTTGAGATGTTTGGCTCTGCATGCAGATTTCCTGGATGATAATCATAACCTAATGGCACTGGGGACCCAGCACTAACAGCCAGAAAACTTCTTCTACTTCTCACCTTGGAGGATCCCCCTGGTAAGAGGCAATACTAACAACAACAGTAGAGTAAGTAACACCAACTAAACTCTGGCTGTGTGCTGGGCACTAGTCTAAGCAGTTTGCTTGTATTAACTTACTGAATCCTCACCATGACTATCATTTGCATCATCCCCATTTTGTAGATGAGAAAACTGAGGCACAGGAAGGTGAAGGGAACTGCCTGCATGGGTTACCCTGTGCCTCGAAGGAGCAGGGATGAGGGGACTGGACAAGATGATGGAGACAGGTGAAGGTTTCCCTCTCAGATCTGGAAGGCAAACTTCTATCATAAAGTGGGGACCAGGCCTGCCAGCTGGTGTCTTCCTCCTTTGTACCCAGGAGTTTTCTCACCCAGGGTGCTTCATGCTCAGGCTGGGCCTGGATTGTGGCTCAGGAGCACTTGGAGGAGGGAGCATCAGAGCACCTTCTTCTCCTCCAGAATTCCTTTCATCTGCTGCCTCCCAGGGATTGGAGGAGGATATCTACCCGCCCACATGAATTCCCTCCTACCTCCTGGGTCTGTCCTCCAGCCTGGCTCTTTATGGATGGTGTGTGCTCGAGCGTGCACGCAGTTCATTTATTTTATTTCCTCTATTGGTTTTACTAAAATTACAAAGTGATAAATGCTCATTATAAAAATAATTCAAATAGCACAGAAATGTATGATGGAAGAAGTGAAATGCCTCCCCGCTCCTGCCTCTGTATCTCTATTCCCTTCTCCAAATCCCCCTCTCTGGGGGTAGTCACTGCAAGCAGGCGTTTTCAGAGACTGTGGCACCAAGAAATAAAATTTTTTTACATCCAATACAGGCTCCACAAGAACAAGGACTGTGTCTGTCTTGCCCACAGTTGCATTCCCAGGAGCCGGGCTGACCTGCAGGAAGTGGCCAGCCATGTTTTGAATATTAACTGACTGGATGAATGAGTGGTTTGCTTTGCAAGTCCTTCCTTCCTTCCTTCCTTCCTTCCTTCCTTCCTTCCTTCCTTCCTTCCTTCCTTCCTTCCCTCCCTCCCTTCCTTCTTCCTTCCCTCTCTTCCTCCTTCTCTCCCTCCTTCCCTCCCTCCCTTTCTTCTAAAACAAAATGGCTATATCATGGGCATTCCTCTATATCATGGGCATTCCTCTATATCATGGGCATTCCTCTATATCAGAGCTACAGACTTACTTCATTCTTTATCAGGGACTGCCAAGCATTCCATAATTCAGAGTGCAAATTTGACTGACTGCTTATTAACAAACTCTTGGGAATTTTGCAGTATTTCTTTTACAATGTACTCTCTTACATGTATTTTAGTGCACACAAATGAGTCAGGGAGATTTTCTGCAGAGGAATTTCTGAGTCAGAGGGTACATGGAACTTAAATTTGATGATGTTAAAAGACCTCATAGGAGCTAGGCGAGGGTCTGCAGGACTTTTGAGGTCATAGCCTCTTCCTGAGTGGGTTAATTCAGCAGCTCTCTGTGCAGGCGTGGGTTGGGGCTGATAAGGACAGGAAGTTTCTCCTTTAGAAGCCCATCCTGGTGACCAGCAGGGGACTTTGGGCTAGACAAGCATCTTTCTACCTGGACACTTAGGACCCTTTCTTGTAACCTTTATTCCAAGTATATGTGATTTTCAAAATATCTTCACTTGCATTAGTTTCTTTGGATCTTATGAATCCTTGAGTTGCAGGCTGAAAAACTAATCTCATCCCACATTACAGAAGAGGTCAATGACAGCTCAAGGTCACATACTTGTCACATCTGTCACACTTCCAGCAGGAGAAAAAGCAATTATGCTCAGGAACCAGTAGGAAGACAATCAGAATCAGGTACAGTGTGGGTTTTTGTGTGAAAATATCTGTAGAGTATTTAAGAGGTACCTTGTCTTAGGAGAAAAAGAAAGTAAAACCCATCTGGTCTTAAACCTATAGGAAGTTCCATGGGTCCCCAAACAGCTCCACTAAAGAGATTGCACAGTTGGAGAAGAGATTTCAGCAAATAGAAACAAGGCTGACGAAATCCCCACAAAACATGTTTTGGAGTCTTCTCAGCTTGAGATTTGGGACAACTAAAGTATTGTCTTATATCAAAGAGATGAACATGGATTTGAACATTATTTGCCTTTATTAGGATTAGTTTTCCCTTCTGTTAAGTCAGTTCATTTAATTACCTGGTCAGAGGGTTTGAGAACATCAGCAACAATAGCACCTGAACACTGAGGGAGACACCATGTTTTACTGATATCTCTTTGGGGAACCCCTCCCTCATTCTTCGTCCCAAAATCCACCCTAGGATTTTGCAGAAGCAAATAGCCCAACCCTCCACTCAGGGTTGCTGAGCTGGAAGTTGGTAAGTCTGGAGTCACTGGCTGCCCTTTGAACCCATGGAGAAGTTCCCTGAGAATGAAGACCTTGTGGTGAAAGTAGGCTGCACCCGAAGAAGGACAGCCTCTGAATCAGCTGTTCCTGGAACCAGACTGTTTGGACCTTCCAGCTAAGAGAGTCAATAAGCATCTCTTTTCATACAATCTATCTTTATCCCCATTACTAAAGGATTCCTCATTAAGATGCTGTATTACAAAATGTTAAACATAAGTGGAATAATAATTGGCTTTTGCTGGTAATTTTTAAATGGAAGTATAATTTATATACATAATATTTACAGATCTTAAGGGTACAATTCATTAATTTTCGATGCATACCTCTGTCAAGACAGAAGGATTCCATCACTCCAGGAAGATCCTGTGCACACCTCCCTGTTCAATCTCTCCTCACCTCCCACCTCAGAGGCAATCTCTGTTGAGTGGTTTTGCCTGTTCTAGAACTTTCTATCATTGAACTCATACATACAACATGTCAACATGTACTCATTTGTGTCTAACTTGTTTCACTGGGCCTGTTCTGAAGTTGGTCCACATGTAAGTACATGTAACATTTTTAAATACTCCTGGTGCTCCAGGCACTGTATTTGAGTTACATTCTTCATATCTGTTATATTCCCAGAGAGTGTTGCTAATATCTCCATTTTGCAGTTAAAGAAACTGAGGCTTAAATAGGGTCAAGTGACTTGCTTAGAATTGCATTACTAGTGAGTCTGTTACAGTTGGAGCTCAGGTGTCTGATTCCAGAGACTGAGGTCCAAAGAACCAGGTGACTCCTGCTCTGGGCAGGTCAGACGCTAAGGGAGGGTAACAGGTCATTAACCAGCTCACCCACATCCTTGCTTGATCTCCCAACTTCTTGTTCTGTTTTTCATCTCCCTGCCTCTGGGCTGAAATCTCATTTTCTATTCCACTCTGGAGGGAGTCACCTTTGCTGGTGCCCCAGGTGAACCAGCTTAGGGGAGGGAGAACAGAGGGCAAGAGGGGGCTGTGACTGCCCAGTGCCTGGTGAGTTATGGCTCCATCTTCCTTCTGAGTGATGACTGTGTGCAAAACCTAACCCATAAATACAGTTACATTTCTGGGCTTGTCTACAGAAAGAAAGATTATCTACAGCTGTAAAAAGGGTAAGGTGAAGTTAAAAAAAAAAAATTGCCACCCAGATAACCCGAATTAAACAAAAGCCTTTTCCATCTAAGTTGACACCTGATTCAAAATGGAATTGTTTTGAAGGGTGCAGTGAAGCTATTAGTCATGACTTAGAGATAAATCCTAGAGCTGTGTCTAACTGCGCATTTAGCTGAGCCTATCAGATGCAGTTGACAGCGGCCCGGAGGTCACAGGGTGGCCAGCATTACTCAGCAGCAATGAAGGATGGAAACAGAAGCAGTCGTTTAGAAGGCAAACCCCCGCTTCTGGTCAACCAGAGATCCTTCTACATCCTCTCCGCCTACATCAGCCCAAACCCCTTGAGATTAGAACCAGGAAAAGATGTTTAGGGGTCTCCAGGAAAGGAGAGGGGGAGGGGAGAAAACAGGCAGCTGTGGGCAAATGAAATCAAGAAATGACAGGGTGGGACAAGACTCCTTTTTACAACCTCGAAGGACATAGAACGTTTCCTGGCTGTGTGATCTTGAGCAAGTTGCAGAATCTTTCTGTGCCACTGTTGCTTTGGCTGTAAAGTGGGGACAGTGATGGTACCTATCAAGTTGTAAGGAATAACTGATTCAATAAAATTTCATAGCACAGTTTCTGGTAGATAATAAGCACTCCACTCATGTTTACTGTTTTGCTATGACTTTTATTGCTGCCATTGGGACCGTGGGAGGAACATTTTAGAGTGGGAGCCTGTCAATGCAGATTCTCATCTTGACTCCACCACTAGCTTGCCCTGTGTTCTTGAGCAACTCATTTCCTATTTCTGGGTCTCAAGGGTCTCAATTTTTCCCTATCTGCAAAGCCCAAGTGCCCTTCTGGCTCAAGTACTTTACTCCCTATTCTTCTGGGAAGGAGAGCTTTCAAGAAAAGCCTTCCAGCTCTCCTCCCTGCTCCTCCTCACCTGTCCCCAACACCTGAGGCTGGATTAAGATGTCAGCAACCCCCTTGCATCTCAAGATGGAGAATTTGGAGCATCTTGGAGCCTGATTCAGAGGATCACTTTCTCCAAAATAGAAAGGCATTTGTTGTCTGCCTCCCTAAAGATGATGCTATAAGTCAAACTGTCCAAATCCTTGCTCAGGAACTGAGTGCTTGACCTTGGGCTGGTTGCTTAACCTCCAGGAACCCAAAATTCCTCTTCTGCAAAGTGGGGGTAACAGACACCACTATCCTGTAAAGTGATGAGAAGAGCAAATATGATTTTGCACTGTGCCTGGCTCAAAATAAGTGTTCCCCATGTATTGGTCATTTTTACATTACTAGGATGATCATAATCTTCATGATGATTCTTTTCTTTCCAATCCTGAGTCTCAGACACAAGCAGCACATGGTTTGGTAAAACACCCTCTTCCATCACTGCTCCTGGGAGTGGTCTGGTTTAGCTGCCTTCCTCGTGGGCACACGAACACACACATTCATATGTGCTTTCACATGCACACTCAACATTCACTTTTCCCTTTCCCAGACTGTCTGGCTCCAAGGAGCACCTGAACTCAGTCAAGGAGCTGGTGAGCGGCTTCTGATTGGAACACAATTATCTGCAGCCACACTGGGCTCTTGCTGCAGGTTCTCCAGCAATTTCAGCTGCTCCATAAACACAGCCTGTGAGTCAGGGTCAGTAAACTGTGTGTTCAGACCTGTGTTTAAGATCCTCCTCAGACAGGAGTTGGCAGTCAGAGAACCAAGTGTGTAATTTTTGATGAGTGCATTACAAGCTTCCAGGATTGCCTAGGCCACAGCAGTCACATCTGGAATTTGATTTGCAACTGGTTGGAGTTTGAAAGCAAACAGGCCCTGGACTTTATACAAGGAAGGGAAATATGTGAGGATTTCTGAGGCCACCCACCTCTCTCCCTCTCCTTCATTCTCATTCTTTCTTTTTCACACACACACACACACACACACACGGTGGGAATAATATCCCCTTCCTTCTTGTATACTACCATTCCTCACCCTGTCCCTCTTCGTGTAGGCGTCCTTTCTTCTACGAGGGCACATTCTTCTCTTTCTTGGGGCCTGGCTTTATTTCCACCTCTGCTTTATCCAGCCTTCAGTCCTCAAATGATCACAACTTGGTACACTTGCCATTTTCACTATTCCTGAAAAACAACAACCACCAAAACTGCAGCAGTAATAAGGTAGATAATTACTGCTAGTGATAGTGGTCATTTCTGTATGCCAAGCATGAGCTGAGTTCCTTAACCAACATTATTTCACTGAATGTTCAAAGCATTCCTTGGGGACTGGATTCTACAAATGTGATTCTTTTCTTGAAAATGAGGAAAATAAGGATTAAGGAAGTGAAAGAGCTTAGTGAAAGCTTTTCCCAGTGGCTGGGAATTCAGGAGCTTGAAACATACTAGTCTGACTCCAGAATTCAGGTTCTTAACCCCTGTGCTTCACTGTCTTAAGGGATCACCTGTGATCTTTGACAATATTTTCAATCTTGGCTTATAACTTGAAAAATCATGTTAGTGTGCATGAGCACCCTTAAAAACAGCCTACCCTAGACTACAATAGGGAATGTCAAAGTGCCTCATCCATGCTAAGGAGTACTATTTCAGGACACTTTTCTTTCCGTTTGACATGTATGAGTTTACAATGTAACGTGTACCTTCCAAGTTAAATCACAATCAAAATCAGTTTGAAAGTCTCTAGTCTGTGAGATCCCTCTGGGGAAAAGACTGAATGTTCCAAGCTGAAATTCTGCCCCCCTTCTTCCTTTCCTTCCCTAATGATATTACTACTAATGGCAATGGTGTCTCGTGGCTATGATGGCGGTGAAATTGCTTATCAAATCACAAAATGTTGGGTATGAATAAGTTCCAGGATGATTTTAACTCTCGATGAGTAGGTTTGTTAAAATATGGGGAGGGGGAAGGCAGCAGGGAGAGCTGGGTGTTCAAGGACCACCTGAGCAGCTCGGGGGGAGATTCCCTTCTTGCTGCCCTATGGCTGCTGCAGCCTGCCAGGCCTCAGGCTACCATTTCTTCCAGTTAAATTCACTATGCCCAGAGGTTAACTTCTTAGGTGGTAGGGATGGAATTGCTTGCAAACCTTGGGAGGATTTAGTCCTGTCAACCTTTCCATAACATGGGAGGGCTAGCCAGGGCCTAAACTTATCCCTCTTATCCACTGGCTCTCAGCCTCCTAAGAAGAGCTGGGATAAGAGTCTGCTGGGACTTATTCCCAAAACAATCTGGGACCATACCACTGGTGCTAAGAATAGTGATAATCTTCTGAGTTTGCACAGCCCCTTTCTTCTAAAAAGTTCAAGGTAATTGTTTCAGATGTTGGGCTCATTTCTTCCAAGGTCATGTGGAAGGTATGGTTCTCTCTGCCAGGTCTTGACATTGGGTTCTGGGGTAAAATAATTTGAAAGTTTCAGCCTTGATTGCCTGCAGAAGGATTGGGGCTGGATTTGCTGCTCTTTGACTTCCTGAACCTTCTCATCTGATTTCTGACTTCCCAGTCCTGTTTTCATGACCACCTCCCCTGTTTTCATGACCACATGACCAAGAGCCTTGTTAGACACTTTTTCCTAATTGCTTTCCATGCCACTACTGCCCACAAAATGTTAAAAGTGCAGACATACTGTGTCTGTTTAAGTCCAATAGGTATTTGTGTTTTATACATAAAAAGAGTAATATTTTTTGCACCACCTCTACCAGGAGCCAAATTTTGTCCCCCTTGGTGGTGACTTTACCCTGCTTGAGAATGCATGCTCTAGAAAGAGAAAGAACTGAGCATGCCCAGCCTCGGATTCTCCTCTGTACACTGGTTCAGAACAACAGCATCTTCTGGGGGCTGGGGGTGGGGACTGCTAGAAAGACTGAGGGCATATTTCAAGTAAAGGGGTTAGCACACTGTTTGGCACAAATTAAGCCTTTGTAAGTGCCATCTCATCATTAGTCATGAGAATCATAATAGTTAATGTTTATTGGGGGATTTCTGTATGATGGGGTTTAGAACTTTCCATAAATTCAGTGGCTTAATTCTCATAACGACCCTATGAGTTTGGGACTATTATTGTCATCATTTTATCAGAAAAGAAAAATCAAAGCACTGGCAAGTTGACTTAGCCAAAGTGACACAGCCAGTTAGTAGGCAAGCCAGAATTGGAATCCAGAGAGTTGTTTTCCTGAGTGATTCAGATGATAGCATCATCTGAACCATGATGCTATGTGTATTACTCATATAATAAAATATTAGTATGAATTTCAGAATTAATACTTCAACCTTTTCGACAATTGCAAATGGCTAAAACTATGGCTTCTAATGGGTTCTAACCTCTGTAATCACATTAGGACTTTGAAATGAACTGATTCTTCCATCCCAGGCACAGTTGCCTGAACAACTGATAAATGTCATGTTATTGAGGGTAAAATTTTTTGAATTCCCACTTCCCAGCCTGGGTAAATTACTAAGCCCTCTACAGTAACCATTCCTCCTCTTTGGAACCAAGATGGCACAGAGCGTAGGATGCTGCTGTGGAGATGTGTGTTGCTATGGCAGCAGCTCATGCCTCTTTCCCACCCTCTCCGAGGTGCTCTGACATAGGCAGAGGTTTCTATGGTAACAAGGATAGTGGAGGGTCCATGAAGAAAGGACTTGTGTGTGTTCTGACATGGGAAGAATTAAAAATGATTCTCAGGCATTTGGAGGGCTACCCTACAATATGTCAAAGAGAATAATCCCAGCAAGTGGAGTATCAGCCGTTCCAGAATTTCTTAGCTGATTCTCCCCTAAAAGTTCATCTTTTGTCTTTTTTTATATGGGCAATTTAAGACTTCAGAAAATAAAATGAAGAGGTGGAAATCATAGCTGAGGGTGAACTGTCAGGGGTGCATAATTCAATTACTATGCAAGCGACAGACCTACAAATAACTTTAAACATGGCTCCAGATCTCTCAGAAAAGTTACAAAGGATGAAAGGGATTGATGCTCAATGCCTGGTCAAGAAAAACCATTTCCACTGACTGTCAGCCTCTGCCCTGAAGGCTGCCATGCCCCTCACAGCCCTCAGCTTTCCTGCTGCCAGGAAGGCTGGGATGCTGCCCTTTGCTCCCCAGGTCCATGACTGGTGACACCCAGAAATCTGGGCCCACGTATCAACACTCACTTTGTCCTTTGCAGGCAGAAAATGTGGGAAGAAAGTCCCCTTTCTGTGAAACCACCATTTTAAAAGCAGTCTGAGTAGGCAGGACCACTTGGCAGGGGTCACTACGCTCCATCTCTTCCTAGGTCCACCTCTGGGACAAGAGATGGAATGAGATAGCGCTGCTTATTAAGAACTCACTATTTGTTAGACATAGTTCTAGGTAATTGGCTTATATTGACTCGTCAGTTTCCCAACACCCTGAGGAGATGATAGTGTATTATCCCCATTTTACAGATGAGGAAAGAGGCATAGAGAGCTTCAGTAACTTACTCAGTCTCCACTATAGCACAGCCAGGATTCAGACCACACAGCAGGATCCAGGACCAGGGCTGGTACTATAAGAAATCAAATTGGTATATGCACAGGAAGCTGGGCAGACAGGGAACTCACTGCCAGGAGAAGTGGGAATGATATTAAGGCCCCTCAGTGAAAAAATCCAACTCAGGCAGTCTGAAGGAGCAAAAGGGATGTGGGGGCTCATAATACAGAGATGCTAAAGGACACATTTAGCTTTAAACACTGGGTTCCAGGTCCTCAGTCCCTCAGCTCAGGTCAGCCCAGGCCCCTCCCTTTGCTTCATTCTTGCCATCTGCACAGGTGGTGGCAAAGATGTCTGCTGGTAGCTTCCAAGTGGCATCCTGCTTTAGCTTAGCCCCAGGAGAAAAAGAAGACCTAGCTCCCTAGCTCCTCATCAATCCAGGCGAGTCTCAAAATGGATAATGTTGACATGGTTGGTTCTATTTGGGTCTTGTACCAACTCCATACCAACCATCTTGTTGATGCTGTATTCCCATTGACCAAACCTGGGTCATGTGCCCAACTTAGCTTCCTTAGGGGGACACTAAGCATTTGTTAGGGGAGTCTCTAAATGAAAATCAGAATGCTGTGAGCAAAAGAAAAGGGGATGAATGCTGGGTAGGCAAAACCAGCAGCCATCCTTAACCTTGCTCTCTGGTATATAGAGAGACCCGGTGGAGACTAGACACTGTGAACCAAACCCTGCATTGACTGCTGCTTCCCACTTGATTCTTAGCTTTATAAGACACAGGGATGAGCCAGTCTGTCCTCCCTAGAAGGAGAGTCCAGACAGCAGGAACTGTCCCACGCTGGTCTCTCCCAGGCACGTCCCCCTTCTGCACTTGGTGAGACACCCTCCTCTTCTGGAACCTGCTCTCTCCCCCACTTGCACTGGCAGTGCCTCATTACATTCACCCTCTGTATCTCTCACCCACCTCTTTTCACATTCACCTCACTCAGCTCTTCCATTAGAGATGCCTCAAATCTTTCACCTTTCTTTTGCTGCCTGACCTTCTTCTGGCATTTTCCCACTGTCATTAAAAACCAAAGCCCTGCTTCTCCACTGACTTCTGTGATTTCTTTGTGGTCTTGGTCCGAGCACACGGGAGCCCAGAAGCTTTCCTTGATGGGTCTCTGAGCATTTTGACGCATGTGTTTTAGAGAACTGAGATTTGGGGAGATTAAACATCTCTCTAGGTTTTACAGCTAAGAGAATACAGTAGCAGAGCAGTCGTTAATGCCAAGCTTGTCTCTTTCCTCTCAGTTCAGCCTTTATTGAGCCTTTGTTTCTTTGGACTTCCATACAATCTCATGGTTACTCTGCTGTCAGGACCTATCTCCCCCTCTGATCCCTAGGGTCTAAGGTAATGGGAATTAAGACACATTTTTTGGTTGACAGAATTTTTGGAGGTTTTATTGTCCATGGTATCCTTCACTTAAGGGGAATCAGAGTGTTCAGAAATACTGGCTCTGAAAGGCCACAGGACAGGAGGGGACTGCAATGGTCTCAATGTCCTTTCCCACCAAATTCAGACACTGAAATCCTGACTCCCGACATGCTGGTATTTAGAGCTGGGGTCTGTGAGAGGTAGTTAGGTTTAGGTGAGATCAGGAGGGTGGTGCCCTCATTCTGGGATTAGTTCCTCTTATAAGCAGAGGAAAACACACTCTTTCTTTTCATGAGCATACACTGAAGAAAGTACATGTGATCACAGAGAGAGAAGGTGCCCTATGAACCAGGAAGTGAACCTTCACCAGACATGATGCACTAGCAGCTTATCTTTGGACTCCTCAGCCTCCAGAACTGTGAGAAACGAATATCTGTTATTTAAGCCACCCAGTCCATGGTATTTTGTTGTGGGAGCCCTAAGAGACTCAGAAGTTATTAGAAGAAACTTACCTCCCTCCTTTGATCAGAGAGCTCAGGCGGGCCATGATCACATCTCTTGAGATGGATGCCAAACTTCGAAGACTTCAATTTTTTTTTATTGTATGTTTTAAATTTTTATTTGTTATTTTTAAATATCCATAAGAGTGGAGTGTATTTTGACATATTATACATACAGGGAGTGTAACTTACTCTAATTAGGATCTCCTTGTTGTGGTTGTACAAGATGGTGGAGTTTCACTGGTCGTGTATTCATACATGAACATACTGTCTTTCCAAGCTTTCAGTTCTTGATTTCAGTTCTTGATTTCTCTCAGATAAGAGAGAATCATAAAAATTTTGCCTTTCCCATATGAGGTAATCATTAGAGCTGTTGAATAGACATTTTTCATTCTCCCAGTACAATGTAGGACTGCACTTCACCATCCCATTAGAGTTAGGTGTGCTCAGAGAGACTTTAGCCAATGAAATGTGTGTGATCTCTTCCAGGTGGAAGCTGTGAGAACTGGTGTGCGATTGAACATGTCCTCTCTTCCCCTTTTCCTCTGTCATAAGTACCAGCATTGAGAAGACAGCTGTTCCATTAGCTTGGGTCTTACAGTAAGGAGAGATGAAGCAGATCTCACCCCCGACACACGTACCCTATACCTGATCATGTGACATGAATGTGATGTAAAGTTATGCCATTATAAACCACTGCAATTGATAGTTGCTCATTTTTGTAGCATAACCCAGCCTGTCCTGTATGATGGTCGAGTGGATCAAAGCTCAATGGCAAATTTGCTCAATGGATATTTCTCCACTCCATCAGCCTAGAAGATTTTCTTCTGTACTATCCATCAATTCTTCAGATGTCTCCATCTTTATCTTTTAGGCTCAGGGGCTTTCTTTGATCAGTGTGTGTTCAGAAGTTCCTCTCAATCACATACCTTCTTCCTCCATAGTACTTGTCAAAATCTGTTATAATCTTGCTTATTTGCTTCTTCATCAGAATAAAATCTCCTTGGAGGCAGACTTAAGCTTGTGCACTACTATATCCTCAGACTTAGGCTTCTGCCTGGTATATGGGACTTCAATAAAGTTTGCTGAATGAATAAGTGAATGGGAAAGTCAGTCACAAAGAAAACCTTTATGTATGTAAAGCCACTTATGGAAGATGATCCTAGAAACGAATGGGAGGTTGGCAACGTGAAACTCTTCTCCCTCCTTCAAAATCATTTTTAGTACTCTTCTGATATCAGACCCCAACAGAGTTCGAATGCTATATCTCACTAGCAGTTAGTTGCTCCAGCTCCTCCCCTCTGAAGTCTGTCCTGACCTCCAGTGGGCTCATTATTGGGACAACCACAAATCTCTGCTATAGCTTAGCACACTGCTTTGTGCTGAGTCACGTGTTTATACCCCTTGGACTGCCAGCCTCTAGAAGACAGAGACTGAAGCTTTATTATTTGCATTTTCAGGGGCTCTCACTTTAGAAGGTGCTGGTTGAGGGAGTGAACTGTCTTCTAGTGTCTGTAATCATTTTCCATGTGTGAGAAGGGTCACTCCAGCAAGAGTGGAGGAAGGGCTCTTGAGGGCAGTAGTTTGTTTTCTCCTCTTCCTTGTGCCAAGCATATAACACACATTCTATGACTACTGATTGATTTCCTTTTCCTCAGTCAGCACTCCCCATGATCTGCCTTTATCATTGTACATGGAGGAAAGGAACTTGAAGTTGCTTGTCAGCTTACTGTAAACTCCATGAACTGGGTCTCAGGGCTTCTTAGAAGGAAAAGTGCAAGTGTAGGTTACCACATATTGACAATACAGTGACCTTTTTTCCAAAATTTCTAAGTCCCACATTACAACACTCTGTATGAATAAAGATTTTGTGTCATGTTCAAGTGCGTGAAGTCATTTTGGAGTTGAAGTTCAGATGCCCAATAAACATGAGCCAAGTAAGTGAAGGAATGAATGGAAAAATTAATATTTTCCATGTCCTACGCAAATGACATCAAGAAAATCAGTTATACCCAGAATGGAATCTCTTAATTTTCTTAAACTCTTCTGGAACATCAAAGTATTCTTCAAACAGAATTTGAAACATACTGATTCTCTCCCTTGGTTTGAGATCTTGCTGTGAAGCTATTAGAAATTCTCATAAGATGCCAGAAAGATCTTGGTCACTTCTCTCATATCAGAGTCAAATGCTCCATGCACAGAAATGGCACTCAGCAGATGGGTGGTCAGTCACCATTTTGCATTAATGTCTTCCTCACAAGTAGCTCTGTGTTCTGCATAGTGCAGACTTGTGCTTCAGGAGGCTCCCTTGGCTGGTGTAATCCCTGCTGTCATTAAACCACTGGGGGAGAGAAACATGTAAATAAAGTACAGTGGGTATCAAGGAGGAAATGGCTAACTCCCCGATTACAGTCAAGCATGGATTTGAAAGGTCTCTGAATGATGAACAGGAGAGGATATTTCAGTTAGTTGAGATATGGTTGTAAGAACAGGGATGTGGAACAGCATAGTAATTTTGGGGGAATAGCAGATGGTTCAGCATTGCTAGGGAACAGGGGATTTCCACACTGCCTTTGATCTGCTTTTCTTACAATTTTTTCAGCATGAAGCACCAAACACTCACATATGCACATCATAAAAAATGTGCACACACACACTTGATGGCATTGACGTAAAATATACTTTATGTGCTTCTGAAGTCTGAAAGGCTTTGGACTCACTTAAATATGCACACATGGGACACTCTCAGTGCCTAAGTTTGGCACCTTCATTCTCCCTGTGAAACCAAAGGAAGAAGACCTGGATCCCGGTTCACAGAAATACTGGGAAAATATTCTGGCAAATAAAGCATCCATGTAATTCTCTGAATAATACTTTTTGTAGCTGTTAAATTGAACAACCCATTCTCCCCCATGTCTTTTGTTGTACCAAATGGTGTAGCAGTGGCAGCTGCCAATCCTGGACCTTTCTGGCTACCTAAAAACCAGGCAAGAGCTGACTCCATTACACCTTCTTGGAACCAGTGGTGGAACCAGATAGCTCATGTTTAACCTGACCAGTGAATGAATTATTAGGGGTCATTTTGGGATGACAGCTTTATGGTTTTTCATATAAAAACAACCCCTAAAAACATTAGAATTGTCAGAGTTAGTGCTGTGGTTCTATGTCACTTCAGCATCAAAATGACAGGTTCAGAACCCCTCCTCTTAACTTTGTTCTGGTGGGCTAGCTCCACATACACTTGTACCACCCCAGCAACACCAAGATATATAACATGGGGAGAAGCAGTGAGACCCCCAAGCAGGGAGCCACTTTGTTTGATGGGGATGGTGCTCCTGCTGCTGTCCTGTCTCTTTGGTCACAAGTAACAATAACTACCTTGTTGAAATCCAAGGCAGTTAGTTACCTTTGTTTTCAGCAAACTCATGAGCAGAAAAGCAAATTGGCATGGTCTGGAGAAAAGAAAACCTAATACCAAGATTTAAACTTAGTGGCAGCCCAAGGACGGAGATAATGCCATTACACCCAACTGCCCCCCAATCTCCCTCTCTCATAGGATCCCTGCTGTGTTTTAAACACTTAAAATAGGACCAATTGGACCATAAGGACTTTCTAAAAAATGTAGGTTGTGGTGGGCATGGTAGCACAGGCATGTAATTCCAATGGCTCAGGAGGCTGAGGCAGGAGGATTGCAAGTTTAAAGCCAGCCTAAGCAACTTAATGAGGCCCTAAACAACTTGGCGAGGTCCTGTCTTAAAATTAAAAAGAAAAACGAAATAAAAATGGCAGGGGATGTAATTCAGGGGTTAAACACCCCTGTGTTCAATTCCTGGTACAAAAAAAAAAAAAAAAAGTTGTAAATACATTACAAGTTTCTTCTGTTGAAAAGCAATCAAGTAAGGTTCGTCATCTAGTGACTCAACCATTATAGCCTGCTACTCCCTGAAGAAGAGAGGGCTCTGAGGAATGAGAGAGAAGATTGGAAGAAGTTCCATAACTCGAAGGGAGCCAGGAAGTATACCAGGGTGATCCGAGGAGGATGACATCGATGGGACGTAGGAGCTCAGGTGACCAAGATATAACTTGGCTGTTTCATAATTTTGCCCAAGTCCATTTCCGAGGAGTTGTAAGGAGCAGTTCTAAACCTAAACAACTTCTTCTGGAGCTATTGACTGTCTTGAAAAGGTGAAGCGCATTTTCCCAGGGTAGTAACAGACGAACACCAGTGTATGTAAGTGCGTTTTGAAAAGGAGCAAGCAGAAGCAAGGGCAGGTCAGGACTTGGCCACACCACCCCCAGCACTGGGAGTGGGAGCAAAGTTGGCATCAGCGGGCCAGCTGGTTCCAGCAGAGAGTGCGGGCAGTGTTACCAGAGCATCCCGATTGGAATGCTTGGAGGAGAACTATTTTAATTTTTTTTTCATGCTGTTCAGTCTCATGAATCTCACCTTCCCTCAAAGTCCAGCAGCTAGCATTCGTGTGATGGTGATTTATTTCAATTCTGTTTTTATTAATAGCTTCTCATATTTGGTCAAATCAAATCCTTTTTGCTGCTGCCCAGAATGTTAATATGAGGCAAAAGCAGAGGAGCTGGCTTGTCAGGGACAGACACATATGCATATATTTAAAGCCAAAGGACTTTATAGAATTTACACTTTGCACTTTAAAACTCCTTCTGCATTTAGCTCAGGAAAAGAAATGTGTTTCAGCGAGCTGCTCTACTGCCCAACCCCCCGTCATTGCTTCTTGCACATCTTTTAAAACTCAAACTCACCTTCTTCACAATATTTTATTAACGTCTTTTTCTATTCACCTCTTTGGGGAGATTTTCCATCTCTACAAGTCAATTCCCTTTAAGTGAGTCTTGAAGATTTGTATATTTTTAATAGCATATTTGGAAAAGAAGGGGATTTGTCAGTTTATTGATAAGAATATAATACACACAAATGCTCATAAAATATTTTGGGGTCTGGAGGACAAAGCTCCGCATTTGGTTTTGCTAGGTCTTTTCAACACAATGGAGCATTCGGGTTTTCTTAACTGGAATCCTGCCTTTGTTGATTGTGTTGCTTCCGGCTCAGCCCTTGGAAAGGGCTCACCAAAGCAGGAGACACGTGCTGCAGTATCTCCCTTATCAACCTCCGCCAGCCAGCGTGTTCATGAGGCCACAGCTGGGAGGGGATGTGTTGCATGGATCAGGACCAGATTGTGTCCATTAGAAGGCACTCCCACCAATTTCAGCTACACAAAAGGAGTTTTAAACTGAGCTGCGATCAAAGCCTCTTTCTCTTGCTCTTAATGGGACCCATGTCCAGACTGAAGACCTCCCTCCCTCACATGTACATCTGCTTAGGCAACTGCTCTTCATCTCTGCTGGTGGAGGCTGGCTGCAGAACTGAGGTCCCCACATCATTTATACATGACTTTGGAAGGAAGCAAATGAATTTGGTTCTGATAGAGCCAATTTATTTTCTGGATTACTTGCTGTTGCTTAGCCTAATAGACCCCATGTTATTAAAATGAGGCCACACAGGCAGGGATGACCAACAAGGGGATCTAGATAGGCAGGGAAGAGTCAGACTGGAGAGAAAGAAGTTCCCAGCTCAGACACAAAGTTGACGTGAAGAACATAATTGAGAGTGAACCCAGAGCAAGTCGGGGAGGCATGTTTTTGTTTTGTTCTTCTCAGACAATTTTTTTTAAAAATCGTGGTAAAATGCACATAATATAAAATTTTCCAGCTTAAATGTATCATTCTGTAGTGTTAAGCACATTCATATTGCTATGTAACAAATCTCCAGAACTCTTCATCTTGCAAAACTGAAGCTCTGTGCCTACTAAACAACCCCTCACTCTCCTCCCCCCAGCTCCTGGCACTTCTTTTCTACTCACTGTCTTCTCAGAACATTTTATCTTATGTATTTTATTAATTTGATTTGCAATGCTGAGTATCGAACCCAGGGCTTTGCAATTCTGAACAAACACTCTACCCCTGAGCTACTTTCTTAGTACCTAAGGACTATTTTAAGTGCCTATGCTGCTTAGGAATCCTTCAGTCAAAAGTAAAGAAGTCCTAGGACCTGTTAATACAGGAGCAAGGGAATTCAAGGAAGGGCTGAGCAGTCAGTCATAAGGAAAGCAGGAATGGGCCTGCCAGAGGAGGCCAGGCCTCAAATGCCATCAAACTCTTACCCTATCCTGGAATCTTGCTTCTTTCTCATGTCAGCTCCATCTCCCCCTTGGCAGAGGGGCTTCCTCCATAGAGAACATGAGAACAACAGCTCCATATTATCTTCATCCCCCAGAAAGACATTGAATTGGTAAACTCTTTGGTTCCAATACAAATTCCTCAGGAAGGATCTTACTGAGTCCAATCAGCCATGGCCAGGACGGTGAAGTTACTGTCATTGGCCTAGCTTAAGTCAGGTGCCACCATTTTTTTTTTTTTTTGAACCAGGGATTAAACTCAGGAATACTTGGCCACTGAGCCACATCCCCAGCCCTACTTTGTATTTTATTTAGAGACAGGTTCTCACTGAGTTGCTTAGGGCCTCGCTAAGTTGCTGAGGCTGGCTTTGAACTCCCGATCCTCCTGCCTCAGCCTCCCAAGTCGCTTGGATTACAGGCATGCGCCACCTTTGACCAATCAACTATGGCTAGCGGAGAGACATGTAAGATCATGGCTTCCATGGAAACCATATGGGTCAATGAGAAGGTGAAGGAGTTCCCAGCAAAAAAAGTCAATTGTGCTGGTCAGGATGTAATAGAAAGTATTCACTATTGTGTCCTTTACTTCCTTCCTACACCACCTAACCTTGTATCTTAGAGCTACCTATGCACTGCTTTGCTCCCACCCGGTCACAATCACAGCCTTCTCCAGGAGATACCCCTTCTCTGGATCTTGGAGATAATGAGGTCATCATCTGCATAGTGCTTGGCACATGCATACACTGTTCTCATTCCCTTTGTCCCTCCAGCAAAAGATTATCTGTTAGGATTTTAAAGTGTGATTTTCCCTAATGGTATTCTTGTGTTTTACAAAAGAGACAAAAGATCAAAAAATTTTAAAGGCTCTTGACCCCAAATTCACAACTGCAGTGAAATCCGAGGCATCTGGTCACCTAATCTCCCTTCCCTGAGCCGGCCCAGCAGCACTTCCCAGTTGGAGCAGATACCGAGTCGCTGGCAAGAAGACAGAGGGCGGTTTTCTCCTCATTCTTGTTATTATCCTAATTCCCTTGTTTTGTGACATTTAACTAGGCGGGCTCCATCTGCGTTTTTATATTGGTCAGATTATCCTTCCCTTTAAAGAATTGTCTCGGTATTTGGGCTGAGCAGATTTACAGGCAGGCAAATACTTCATCTCCACAGCATATTAGCTGAAAAGTAAAATCCAACTGTGTGCTGAGTCCTCCATCCCAGACTAGCTAGGGCTGTAAATCAGTTGCATCGGTGTCCCCATAGGGATCCCCAGAGAAACATTGTCTTCACCTGCCTCTCAAGGTAGAACAAAGGCCTACCATGGTGTCTACATGAGAACCTACATAAAGTAACAGCACCAGGTTGGGTCAATCCCTCGTGCATTTTAAAGACCATTAGCCTCAACTGTGTTCCCAAAGATACTTTCAAGGTCTGCTGCTCAGTCTGGCTGTTAAGTGCCATGCACAACTCTGAACGTGGTCAGAGAAAGGTTTTTAAAAAGCTCTTACATTGCATTTCTGTCCACAAGTATTGCCCTAGGCTTACCCGCCTAAGAATCATAGCATCTAGAGTCAAGGAATTTTTAATGATTTAGGGTTGGTAATAGCCAGAGTTAATGAAAAATCATTTATTGAACACTTACTATGTACTCATAGTGCCAAAGAGTGTGCTCAGAAAAGCACAAGATGTGATCTGCACCCCCAGGAGGCTCACAGTCTACCACAGTGGAGTGGTCAGGACAGCAGTTGTTCATTTCCGCTGAGTATACATTTCCTTTATGCTATTTACAAACATTTGATTTCTTTTGGGGAAATATCCCTACTCCACTCTTGGATCATTCGGCCCCTTCTCCAATTCTCCCACTGGTCACATGATTCAGGGCTAATTGATCAGATTTTGCCATCTTCCTGATTGTTTGGTTTTTAAGTGGCATATCACCCAAGGTTGGACAATCACATTGTCTTAGTCTGCTTCTGATTGCTGTGGCCAAAATCGCCAACCTAACAATTTAAAGGAGAAAAGGTTTATTTTGGCTCATGGTTACAAAGGTTTCAGTCTATGGGCACCTGGCTCCATTGCTCTGAGCCTGAGGAGCAGCAGAACATCTTGGCAGAAGGGCAAGGTGGAAGAAAACTGATGGCAACCAGAAAGTAGAGAAAGAGACAAAGAGTAAGAGTGGGGGACAAGACATAGCCTTCCCTGGCCTACACACCTCCAGGGACCTACTTTCTCCAACTAGGTCCTGCCTCCCAATAGCCCATTCAGCTCAATGGATAAGCCCATTGATGAGGTCAGAGCCCTCATGATTCAATCATTTTTCAGAAGCCCTGCCTTTGAACTGCTCATTGGGGACCAAGTCTTCTTGGTCCCCAATGCTCATGTGGGGACACATGAATTTTGGGGGGATACTTCATATCTAAACCATAACACAGACTAATTTGGGGGACTTGAACTTGCACTGAAACTATTAGGAAAGAGCCTTGCTCTTTATGTTTGATGTTTAGAAGGTAATATGGTGGTTAGGAGTGTCTGGTGGTCACACACTTCCCCATTTTACAGATGAGGGAGCTAAAGCACTGAGAAATTAAGTAATTTATCTAAGGTTAGAGAGTTAACTGGAAGAGCTGGGATTCAAATCCAAACAGCCTGATTCTAGAATCCATGCTCTGCTAGCATGCCTCCCAAATAATCCAGATACCTCTCATTACCTACCAATAAGGTGCTCTTTGCCTCCTCCTACCTCTTGCCTCCAGAAAAGACCCTTCCCAGTCTCCCAGGTATACCAGGACCAAGTATCTCTGGCTTTGGTGCACACTTGGGTTAATAGGGCTGATCTCTGGGTAAAGAACCCAAGCACCACAAAAAAAGCAAACAGCCTATTAGAGTGTCTAAAAGGATTCTTCACCTTTTTGAGTTCCTGTCCCCTTTGAGAATTTGATGAGATGTATGGATCCACTCCCCCAAAGTTCATATATATGTAAGGGTCATATATTTCAAGGTGCTTGTGATGGCAAATGGCAGAACTCAATTCAAATCGGACCATCAAGGGGAAAATTTTGGGTCATTTACCTTGTGTTAAAAGCAAGGATGTATTTGGACCCACAGGTAACTGGAACAGGGACAAAGCCTTTCATTTATGTATTGTTCTTGCCTCTTTCCTAATGTAAGATTCATTATCTCTGACCCCTGGTAAGCAACATGGATGAAATTAGGCCTCATTTGACATTGAGGAGCCCCATCTTTACTCCAGCTCCCACTCAAAAATCTCCTCGAGAGAGACTCTAATTGCCACGGATCGTGGGCCTACCCCAGTGACCATAGGAGCAGAAAACTGAGATGAGTAACAGCTATCCAGGAGAAAGGTGATACCCTCAGAAGAAGGCAGGATATGGAGCAGACACAACAAAGATGACTCAATAGAGAACCTAGGGAAGACCCTGGACCTACAGCCTAGAACTGTTATCTATCTAAATGCTGGAGAACTGAAGATCTCATATGAATAATTCAAAACACTGGTCTCAGGCTCAATTATCTGACTAGTTCATGGGAAATGTTTTGACCCGGGTGACCTGGAATCTTGCCTCCAATTTTCCTTTCTTTGGCTAAGAATTAGTAATACAGCCCATATTCCCATGCCCTGCCAAAGAGAAAATTACTTTAGAAAATAAAAATAAGATATGAATTTCCTACTGGGAAACATAGGGCTCTGTGAACCTGAGGTTTCTTCTGTTTCTAGATTTTAAAAAGGAAATAAAACATTAGATCAGATTGGTCTTGTTCAGGCTTTCTATATCTAACATTAATTGTACAAAACAGGAAATGCTCAAGTGGGCTTTCTAAAGGTATCCCCAACTCCAATTAAGCTCCTTTCAATCTGTCCTCTGCACAGATGCCAGGCTAATTTGCTTAAAGCACTACTTCATTATGATTCTCCATAAATTCCTAGTGCTCAAAACCACACATAATGGGGATCTCCCTAAGCTGTTCTCATCTCCAACTACTCCATCTGGGGTTGCTTCCTCAACCCTTCAAAGTCTTATGCTTATGCTCATCTCTGGAATCTTCATCTTCTCCTTTTAATTCACCCCAGCCAAACCTCCTCCACTGTTTAATACTCAGCTCGATGCTCCCCTTTGGAGAGGACTACCACGCCCCATAGAATGTGCTAGTCGTTTACCTTTGGCTCTCCATTTCATTGCCCTCTTTTTTCTGTTCTTCTCTCTCTGCAGGGAGCCAATCCCCGTGAACTTAATTTCCCAGTCTTTTTTGTGAACTAGCTTCCAGGTAATTTCATCCGATGGGAGACAAGAGACCAGAGAACATCTCCAAGGAGTGGAATCTGTGGTAGTAACTAGTTTCCTCTATGGTCCTCTCACTAAACCTGTTTGACTTCTCAGGTCCTCTGATACCTCTGTACCATTGTGATGAACCCCCCACACCATATTAAATTCCCTTCGTTTAGCTGCCTGTATGGACTAATTTTTTTCCCCGTCTGGCCCAATCTGAATATGGGATCATCTCTCTAATTGCTTTCTTCTCTGACTTCCCTAGTAACAGACAACATACATGTTCATTTGTTTCAATAATATTTCTTAACTTTAAAAAAAGGGTACAGTAGTATAAAATAATGAGCACTAAAAAGAGAGTTTCCTTCTCATTCTAGATACACAGTCCTCTGTTTAGAGTAAACTAGAATTAATATATTGTTTATCTTTCTGAAAATTTGTATGCATGTCTGTTTGTACATTTTGAACAATGGGAGCATACTAATCACATAGTTCTGCATCTTCCTACTTTCATTTAATAACATATTTCGGAGCACTACCCTAAGGGTATATATATAGATCTACTTCAGCCATTTTATCAGTTGCCTCGAATCTCCTTGTATGGAGAATTGGTTTGACTGTTCCGTTCTTGATGAATATTTGTGTTGCTCCATATATTTTGCCATTATAAACTATTCATGGACATTAACTTTGTATATAGTAACAAACTCAGTAAATTCTTAAAAGAACTGTTAAGGTAAAGTATGTGTATATTTATATATGTGAGGCCTAAACATATTGTCTCTCCAAGAAGTTGTACTATTTTATATTCCCACCAAGATTATGTTAAAACACTGTACCCACAACCTTTATAAAAATTTAAAGTTTCATATTTACCAATCCAGTAGGTGAAAAATGCTACCTCATCTCCAATTACTCAGGTGGGATATCTTTTGAGTTCTTCAAAGCTGTTGTTTATTTTAATGAATATTTATTTACTATATATTATTATTGTCATTACTAATAAATACTCCCATTTTTTAAGACTTTCTATATACCAAATCCTGTGCCATGAGCTTTACATGTATCTTCTCCAAATTCAACATGCCTACAGGAAGATCTTGTCCATATTTTACTTCAGGAGAAAATAGAAGCTTAGAGAGACCCAAATCCAGGGATTTGCTCCAGGCCTCACAGTTGGGAGGTGGAACAGCTGGAAACCTAACACGGAAGAGTTTCTGATCTTTCCACCATGCTCTGTAATCCACTGAATGACAAGTGACCTGGGAATGTTAATCTCCTATTTCCAATATGGTTGTCAACCTTTTCAGCTTTTTAAAGTAGGACAATGTCTTATACTGCTTGGTAAATGATTGAAGTGCCAAATACTCAGTTCAAATCTGTTCATCCAATAGAATATTTGTTGTAAGATACCACTTACCCACAACAGCGTTTTATGAATTGTGAAATGTTTTATAAATCACTACTTTTTCTTCCTCCAACTGCAACTAAAAAGCGGTGGCTGAATGAATGAATAAAATGACTTTTTGGCTGTGTTTAAGCAGCTTTTCTATTCTGAAGATGACCAATGAGCTAGAAGATTGAATATGCTCATATCCCATGAAGTCCCAATTATCTCATCCTGGATTCCCCAAAGCCATCATTTACGGAAGTTCTTAGATTTCTCCCCCAAATCAGGCAGAACTCACATGCAGAATGTATGCTCAGCTCCTTCTAGACAGACTGGACAGGTGCAGAGCTAAAGGAGGCAGTGATGTCACACAAGTGGGAACCACAGGAACCCCGGCTGACTCTGGAAAAATATCTGCACCTCTGCTATGAGAGTAGAGTGAACCTCTCAGGAACCCTTGCATCCCATATAAGTTAGCAAGAAGCTATTTATCCATAGATTTACTTACATATTGTCAGCCTCAGCCTCTGCCCAAGAATTTACCACCTGTGTGTACTACAAGTCTTTATTAAGTCTTTTCCTGAAAAAAAAAAAATTTGTTTTTGGTGGTGGGGTTTTCTGGTTTCTTGAGTCTATTCCTATAGTGTCTTAACTCTAAAAACCATTTCAAATTTTTAATTTTCATGTGAACTATTAACTTTATTCCATGGATCAGTCAGCCAATGCTTACTCATTGAGCCTCTGAATGAGCTTACATTCCAGAGTAAATGTGAAGAAAACAACAAATGGGTCTGATTAGTGCTAGGAGGAAAATAAAAGAGGGAAATGGGATTAAGAGTGACTTGGGGACCTGTATTAGGCAGGTGATGAAATAAAGCTTCTTTTAAAAGGAGGTAGCATTTATGTTGAAGTACAACTATCTAGTTGGAATACGAAAGAAACCTGCATGAGAAAATCTAAATATCCAAAGGTTTAGAGCTGTACTATCCAAAGTGGTAGCTATTGTATAAAGAAATTTAATCAATTAAAAATTTTAGTTCAATTTAATATCCAGTTCCTAGTTGCCATAATCACTTTTTAGGTGCTCCATAGCCTTGTGTGGCTAGTGGCTGCTGTGTTGGAACAGCAAAGACATGGCATTTCCATCATCCTAGAATGTTCTATTGAACAGCACTGAAGGAGCAATGTTCAGGCATAAGAAAAGATGAAAGCAAAGGCTGTGATGGGAATTAACTTGGCTCTGTACTGGCTGAAAAGAAAGGCAGTGGACTGAAGGAGGGGAAGGAGATTAAGCGTTAAGGTGGAGAGTCAGGCAAGGGCAGGTGAAGCATGCTCCTGAAGGCTGGGAAAGAAGTCTAGGCTTTTAAGCTGGTTGCTATATGGAAATCTATTGAGGTAGTTTTAAGCAGGGGTACATATTCTGATTCTACTTAAGAAAGATCTTTCTGGAGGTTTGGGGTTCGTTTTGGTTTGTTTTGATTTGTAGTACTGGAGATTGAACCAAAGTGTGCTTTACCACAGAACTGAGCTACATCCCCAGGCCTTTTTAGTTTTTATTCTGAGTAAAATTGCACAATCTGTCCTTGAACTTGCAATCCTACTGACAGCCTCCAGAGTAGCTGAGATTACAGGCATGTTTCACTATACCTGGCTATTTCTGAAAGTTTTGATAGAGTTTATATACCATTAATCCCAAATAAGTTTTTATTTCAGTTGCAACTTCCTCTTTGAATAAAAAATTTTATTTTGAAGATAGTTTTTTCTCAAAGTGAGACTTTTTTTTGAGATTGTTGTGTGGATGGGGGTTGTAATTTCACTGATGTATCTGTTTACTCACTATGGTCTGAAACAGTGACCTAAAAAGCTTATATTTTGAATAATTAATAAGGCTTTCACTTATTTATTTATTGTTTTGTTTGTTACCAAGTAAAGGACCAATTTTTAGAAAATGGTTCACAAGCATAAGTAGAAAAAAAGAGGAGGGATATATGTTCTCTATTTATAGGATATCAAATATATTGCAAGATTATCAATTATGTTATTAATTCCATTTATATACTTTTAAAGTTTATTTGATCTTTCAAAGTCGAATGGGGTTATGTCAAAGTGGCATGCCAATACTGATATGGTTATCTCAAAAAATTATTTTATTTCTAAGTGTTTCTGCTATATGTATTCTCCTGCTTAGTTATTTGTTGCATATGGATTCGTAGCTCTTATTTTCTTCTTTGTCTATCTTTTTTGCTAACAAAAAATTCTATTGCTAAGAAAAAGTTACTTCTCTACTCACAACACTTCTGACATCAAATGTGTGGGTTTTTCCCACACCAAGTAATTTTCCAGCTCTCTGCAGATACCAAAAGAGTGTCCTACAATTTAATTCAATTCTGATACTAACCACCTGGAGTCCCCACAGGTTAAGGGCTCCGTCCCACAAGACTGCCCCCATTCAGACATTCAGATCCAGTTATGAATCTGGACTTCCTGAAGTTCTGATCAGCCAGATATAAACCAAGAGTTCCAAAAACACCCTTCTCTGATTTGAAAATCTGCTTGAATGATCCCCAGAACTCAGAAGTCACTACTTACACTTGCTTATTTATTATACAGGACACAACTCAGAAATAGTAGGGCAAGGTTGAAGGAGGTAGGGTGTGGAGTTCCCATGCCTTCTCTGGGTACACCACTATCTAGCACCTCCATGTGTTCACATCAAATCTAGTTGTTCAAGTTTTTATAGAGCTTAATCCCAAACATCCCTAATTCCTACCTGGAAGTCCAACAGGCCATTCCAAACCCCACCCTAAACGAGCTTGTTAACATAGACTCAGATGTGAGCTATAACAAGACACTTTTGCCACTCAGGAAACTCCAAGGGTTTTAGGAGTTCTGTGCCAGGAGCTGAAAGCAAAGACCAAAGGTTTTTCTTATTCTACCTCATTCCTTTTAATGCCTTCTGCCTATTACAGTCTCTGTAATGACTGCATATTCATAGTATGGGCTATATTTGTTTAATCTTTCCTCTGTGGAAAGATATTTGAATTGTTTCCAATTTTTGGTATCAAATGTTCTTTATCCTAAATCTCCTTAGGCATATTACTTTCAATTCTTCCCTGATGATGAAGATGAAGAGAAAACATAAACCAATTTGTGTGCAGATATTATGAGATATTTCTATTAGTCAGGATCCTAAGAGGTAAGTATGATGCTTTTTAAAATCAAACTCTTTTTCCCCTTGTTGATTCACCTCTATAGTACCTGACACTTAGGAATCAATTTTACTACCATATCATCAAAACTAGAAGCAACAACATAAATTGTTGGAAATTTAATACTAGTGATAAATGTACAGAATGATTCACCAGATAACTCAGTGCAGAATCAGAATAGAAGAAATCTTGCGGCAAGTACAAAGACAACTTTGACATTTAATCCAACAGCATAAAACTGTATGAGATCAAAGGGACTTTGAAATTACAGTTCCATATGGCTGCTGTTAGAGAAAATCACCAGGGACTGTTATTGAGTTTGTTGAACACTGCTTATAATAAAAAATTATAATCATCCAAGGACGGAGGAAAACTCATTGATTGCAAAGGTAGACTCTCCATGGCTATAACTCAAACAAAATGACTGGCACATTTGTCACCCTGTAGAGAACACCATGTCCAGGCTTTTCCCATTGAATTATTAAGGGGGATTGGAGATTATTTGATAAAAGGCTGACAGGGAAGTACTTGGAGCAAAACAAGTGTCAGTGACACTCGGGGAAGCAGGTGTTGATGAATAAAACATGGCGGCAGTGGAGTACAATGAGGTGTGGAGATGATTTGGACACGCAGTGTGTGTGGATCGATTTGAGTGACACAGCCCATTCTGGGTGAAGAAAAATAAAACAATTGTAGGCTTCAAAAAGGAGACTTTCTGCCAGAGAATCTATAAATGAGATTTTTATTTTTGAAATATGACATTTTATGCCTTTTGAGATGCAACTCAGGTCAACAAAAAATTCCAAATGAGAATAGAAGTGGCTCTGGAAAAAGTATCTGCCACCTTTTTATGATGGGATAAAATTCTATTAGACTCTCCCTTTGCATCAGAAATTTCCATGGGTTTCCATAGTCAGAAACTGCCATGCCTATCGCACACTTATTAGGTGAAAGAAACAGTCCCCCCTAAATACTAATAGGAAAATGTACTTTCCAACCAAATTGTTTAATGCCCAAAGTCTCTGATGGGAAGAAATTTCTCTGACTTGTTGAAATCCATGTCATTTTTTCTTTATTGGATATAAATTGCCTCTTTTTCTTACATAGTTGAGTTAGTGTTATGTTTTGGTTGTTAGGTGTCCACCAAAAGCTCATGTGTGAGACAATGCAAGAAAGTTTAGAGGTGAAATGAATGGGTTATGAGAGCCTTAACCCAATCAATGAATTAATCCCCTGGTAGGGATTAACTGAGTTGTAACTGAAAGCGGGTAGGATGTGGCTGAAGGAGGTGGGTTCTTGGGGGCATGCCTTTGGGGATTGTATTTTGTCCTGCTGAGGAAAACTCTCTGCTTCATAGTGTGATATCTTGTACCACTTCCCTCCATCACACTCTTCTGCCATGATGTCCTGCCTCACCTTGAGCGCCAAGAATTGAGTCTGCCTTCTATGGACTGAGACCTCTGAAACTGAGCCTCAAAATAACTTTTCCTCCTATAATTGTTCTTGTAAAGTCTTTTGGTCACAGCAGAGAAAAATTTGGCTAAGACAGTTAGCAATCATTTATTTGCAAGGGCTATGTGTTTGAGATGCACCTTTAAATTGTGGACCATGGACCACAGTGCATGGACCATTCCAGTCCTTAGGCAGTTCCATCACCTTTTCCAGCTATAGGTTCCCAGGTGTAAAGGCTTGAGTGAACTGAATAGACTAAAGGCTTTTGTAGATTTTATACTCAATAGTACTAAGAAGCTCCTCATTATATAAATAACCATTTCCTTCTGATATCAACCTCTCTCTACTCTCAATGTTGAAAAATCTTGAGCTATTTTGGTCAAAAACCTGTGATTTATTTCCAAATGTCTTGTTAACTTGTTCTTTTCAGCAATGTTAACACTGCTAGATTTCCAAACAGAAAGAGTTAAAAAAAAATGTGAACAGTAACCCATTTTCCCATATATATCACATGATCCTTACAATGCTCCTTTTATCTCAGTTTTGTAGATGAAGAAAACAAGGTTTTAAGACATAAATAATATGTCTGAGATTATATAGCCAACAAGTGAGGAAGCCAGAGTTTGAACCCAAAATGGACTGTGAAGGTAGTATTTCCCCGAGACCTCACCACTTATAAAAGGAGGTGGACGGTGGTACAAATAGCAGTGGCTAACTTTTACTGAGGAGTTTCTATGTGTCAGAAACTTCTAAGAGTTCAATGCATCAATTTCTTACCAAAAACTTGTTAGGAAAGAGGTATCATTGGCTCCATTTTACAGAGGAGAGCTAGAACTCAGAACTGAGGATCAAATCAGGCAAGTCCAGTTGTTGCTGGAGTTTTAAGACAAAGGCTCCAGCTACAGATGTCCCCATGGACAAGGTTCTACCACCCACACCAAGATGTCAATCAAAGACACAGGAAAGGAACTTTAATCAGTATCACTATACGGAGAAGACAAGGGGACCAGGGTCCTCAGATCTGTCTTTAAAACCAACATGAGCTTCAGATTTAAATAGGGAAAGGAATAAAACTAGGGGATGAGAAGTATGCATGGGTCAGCAGTTTGGTCAAACTGTAGTGTGGTTGATCATTATCTCAGGATTAGTCAGGCAGGGCTTTGTCAGCAATAAGAAAGTTGTTGCCTGGAGGGTAGTTTTGACTCTTGGCAGAAGGTGTTTATCCATCAAAACTGTTGTTCCTGAAATCCATGGTGACCACAGGAAAGAATGACTCAGAACAAAGGAAATATATATGAAATGGAGGCTTTTTATTCTGCTTTCAGTTACCCATCCAGCATCTGCAAGTGAAGAATCAGGGGTTTTTTTTGCAAAAGCAGCCTCTAAGTCCTTGTTTCGTGGTCACTGAACCACTGAGTCATGCTGCCTCCTTCCCAAGATGAGGAGAAAGTCAATAGTTTAATCTGCTCTCCAAAACACCACAAGGCATAGTGTTTTTACATCAAATTCTTCCCCAAGGGAAACTGGTCTTATTCTCGTGGACAATTTCCTGAAGTGATGCTATGTTGGCGCTGGTCCTGAGAAGACAGCCTCCAAATTCTCTAACCCTGAGGACACACTGATGCTGGGAACACAAGGCTGAAATGCCTGACTTAGACCTCAGCCCCGTGAATACAGCACACAGTCGCAGTTCACTATTTCTTAAGGAGAAAACACCACAGTGGAACTTGAGAATTTCAAGAGAACTACACAAACAGAAAACCAAATGATTAAAGGTCATTGAAGAAGTCTGGTACATAGGATACATATTCAGTTGGAAACAAGTAAGGCTGAGAAAGGACATGACTGAACTAGATGATGAAAATTGCCTTGGCAGCCAAATCCTGTTACAAGATGTATGGAATTCTCCAAAGCCTTTGAAAGAAAGTCTTATTCTCTAGTCTTGCCCCTTTTGAGACACGTGTCATCTAGTTTTACAGTCTGCAAACCTTTTTACCAGCCTCATATATGGATGACTCTGATATTTGACTTTATGGTTTGGGTGTGAGGTGTCTCGCAAAAACTCACATGTGACACAATGCAAAAAAGTTCAGAGGAGAAATGATTGGGTTGTGAGAGTCTTAACCCAAACAGTGAATCAATCCCCTGATAGGGATTAACTGAGTGGTAACTGAAGTGGTGGGGTGTGGCTGGAGGAGGAGGGAATTGAGGGTGTGACTTTGGGTGTATATTTGTATCTGGCAAGCGAACTCCCTCTGCTTCCTGATCAACATGTGAGCAACTTCCCTCTGCCACACTCTTCTGTCATGATGTCCTGCCTCACCTCAAGCCTCAAAGAATGGAGCTGGTTGTCCATGGATTGAGACCCCTGAAACTGTGAGCTCTTAAATGAACTTTTCCTCCTCTACAGTTGTTCTGGTGGGATCTTTTAGTCATAGCAGTAAGAATGCTGACTAAAACATGAACCGTCCTTTCTCATGGCTCACCCCATTGGACCAGGAGTTGAAGAGCTCTGTCTGTCCATGAAATTCTACCTTTTAAGTAGTTCACTCAGCAATCCCCCACCCCACCACACCTGTTCTTCAACCTCATGGAGATCCCTGGCCACCAACCCTTATCATCTTTCTCCCTCTCCATCAGCCTCCTCTTTTCACTTTCTCTCCCTATGCCGGCTAGACTCTTAGAGTTATAACAAGTGCCTACACTTCCCTTCTCTTCTGTCCTACAGAAGCATCTCCCCTGACTTGAGCCCCCAAATGAATTTGATATCTACTCCTGTTATATTTTGAATCTAAAAATATCCTCTAAAGAGCTCATGTGTTAGGCAATGTAGGAATTTCAGAGATGAAAAGACAGGACTATGATAGCTATAACTTCATCAATAGGTTACTCCATTTGATGGATTAAGAATTTTAATGGGTCACTGGGTAGTAACTACAGGCAGATGGGGTGTGGCTGGAGTAAATAAGTCACTGGAGGTATAACCTTGGATTATATTTTGTCCCTGGCTCCTTTTTCTTTCTCTCTCTGCCTCCTCTCCCATTCCACCCCCCACTTTCTGGCTGCCATGAACTGAACTGCTTTCCTCTACCATGCACTTCTGCCATGATGTTCTTCCCCACCTCAAGCCCAGTACTATGGAGTTGGCAGACCATAGGCTAAAACTGTGAGTCCAAAATAAATTTTTCCTTCTCTAAATTGTCCTCATCAGGTATTTTGGTGAAAGGGACAAAAAGTTGACTAACACACTCTCCAGGGCTGTATGTGGACTGCTGAGTAGACTGCAGAAAATTACACAGGTGGGTCCTGCTGTGCCTCAGAAATTGCTACCCCAAAGTATAGCACTTTGGCATGCTGAATGCTGAACTGAAGAAGCAGCCTCAAGGTCTCTCTGACCCACCCCAACTCTTCACTCTCCCAAAGCACAGAGAACAGCTTTCTCTGAAGGAATGTAATTATTGATCTTCATGGATCCCCTCCAGGGAACCAGAGAAGATTAACTGGCAGAAAAAGACATTGATATTGAAAATATCACACCCAGAGTCCAGGTAAATTTGTCTGAGGTTATTGTCTGTTCTTCAGTCTTGTTGTCTCCCCTAAAAATCAATTCCCCTTCATCTAAAATTGCCTACATCTTCTACTTCCCTCTTCCACATGAAGAGGTACTTAAGCTTCACACCCTCTGGCCCTTCTTTGAGTATCATACATTGTGTAACTCTCTTGTGCTTTCATGTTAATGCATTTGTATTCTTTTTCTCCTTTTAATCTGCCTATTGTCCATTTGTTTCGGCAGATTCTATTTGTTTTCCACATTTTTATCGGTGCATGATAGTTGGATATAATGGTGGGATTTGCTGTTATACATTTGTACATGCACACAATATAACAATATGATTTGGTCATTATCGTTCCCCAGTGTTTTCCCTTTACCTCTTATCCTTCCTCTCTCTGGTCCCTCTCTTCTACTCCACTGATCACTTTTCAGTTTTCATGAAATCCCCCCACCTTTCTTTTCCTTTTTCCTCTCTAGCTTCCACATTAGAGAAAACATGCAACCCTTGACCTTTTGAATTTGGTTTATTTCACTTTACATAATGTTCTCAAGCTCCATTCATTTTCGTGCCAATGACATAATTTCATTTTTCTTTATGGCTAAATAAAACTCTATTGTGTATATGTAACACATTTTCTTTATCCACTAATCTGTTTATGGACATTTAGGCTGGTCTCATAATTTGGCTGTTGTGAATTGTGCTGCTGTAAACATAGGGATGCATGTACCTTGAGACTTTAATTCTTTAAGATAAATACTGAGTAGTGGTAGAGCTGGATTGTATGGTGGTTCCATTCCTAAGCAGATCTAGTTATTGAACCTGCAGAGGAAAGAGAGGAAATTCCCTTGATGCCATTAGAAACTCAAGGTCATCAACCTCAATTCTTCAGGAAACCTACTGTTTTCTTGATAAGTTCAAATTCCTATTTTTTGAACTTTTCTCGTATTCATAAGTCTCAGATTCTCTTGCCTCCTCCACTTATTGCTTATCCTTGAAACCAAATATCCAAAAGATCCTTTCCTAGCACTATAGCATCTGCTGTTACCCCATCCATCTCTGTTACAGGTAAGGGCTTTGAGAGTTGGCACTCTTCTCTGGAAGATTACACTTGAATCATAGAATCTGCCTCACCCAGAAATACCAGGGAGGTTATGCACCCAACCTCACTTTCGAGAGAGTCGCCAGTGGCTAATGACTGTCTAATGCAGGGAAATGGAATTCAGCTCTCTTGCTTCAAGAACAAACTTTGTGGAAGCTATTCACACTCCAGAACTCTCTGAGGAATCAGGTCAAAACTCTCTCTCAGACACCACACCTATGCCTAACTTTTATGCTGCAACATCCTGCTTCCCACACTCTCTTATACTTTTCTTGAGAACATTCCTTCATCAATCATTTGCACACAAATCTCCATATTGGGCTCTGCTTGGCCTAAGGCAACCACCTACCTTTTTTTCCCTCCTTCGCTCCTGTTGGAATGGAGTGACCCCTGCTCCTCTTCACCAATGCCTCCTCCTGCGCTCTAGAGCACATGCTGTTCTATCTTCCCAGGAACCTTGCACAATCAATAATCCTTTTTTATTTTTATTGGCTCCTTCCCATCAGGATTGAAATATGCTCAAGTTTCTCCCATCTTAAAAAACAAACCTTCCTTTAACCCCTTCTGCTTACCAGCTGCTGCCCCCATCTTCTCTTCTACAATCAAACTTTAGCATTAATTTGGAGTTTTTAAGTTCTTTAAGTTTTTAAGTTGGAGTTTTTAAACAGTATTTTTCATGTTTACATGGTTCTTTTATTTTCAAAATATAAAAAAGTCCCCATGATGAGATTAGAGATTTTGGAAGGACTCAAGATATGGCAGAAAGGAGCCCTTTAAGGAAGAGCCTGCCACTCTTGCTGTTATTTTGAGTTTTTCTGGCATAAGAGTTGGTGCAAGCTGCCCCAGGGTGCTGTTTACATGCACCTCCTCCATTTCCTCACCTCCTACTCCTTTCTCAACCCACTCCAATCTGGTCTCTTCCCCTGCCACTTCCCCTCTGACCTCCATGTTGCTAAATCTAATGGACACCTTTCAGTTTGCATTCTACTTGATTTCTCTCCTTCATTCCTTGGCACTTTCTCTTTTCGTGGTTTCTCTATCTTTGTATTTCTCTTGCCCTTCTGGTTGATCCTTTTTTGGCTTTCTTTTCAATTCGTCTTTCTTTAAATATCCATTAGATATTGGTATCATTCAGAGATCTGTCTGGACCCTATCTTTTTTTTCACTCTGCATGTACCCTAAACAATCTTATGCATTTCCAATGCTTAGATCACTGTCTCTGTTCAATGGATTCCCAAATACCCATCCCAGGTCTTTCATGTGAACTCCAGATTCATATTCATCTGCCTTTGCCACATCTCTATATACATACTTCAAATATATTCTATAACAGAATGTGGCTAGAATTAAATGCATAATGTTTCTACCCAAATTGCTCCCTAACTGTTCCCACTTCAGTCTTGGTAGTCTTAAGAAATGGCACTACCACCCACATAATTTCTCAAGTCAATAATTTATGAGTCAGGTATTATTCCTTTCGAACCTTGCATTCAATCCATCACCAAGTCCCACTAATTCATTTTTTAAAATCTCTCAAGTATATCCCTTCTACTCATTCCCCCCTGACAGTTTGCTAGTGTAGGTCATCATTATTTCCTGTCTGAAGTACTTCAACAATCTCTCTATCAACTGGGCGCTAGTCGTAGGAAACAGAAATCACTTTACCTTTTAAGTGTAAAGGGATTTAATACAGGGAATAAGGAGCTTGCACAATCCGGGAAGGACTGGGAGGCTCTGTGAGCTAAGCTTCCCCTAATAACATCCAGAACAAAGCCACAGAATAGGCCCAGCAATGAAACTGATACCCTACCACGACAATGCTTTTAAAAGCACAAAAATCAATCATGAAATTCTTTTAAAACTCACTGGTGGTTTTCCCATTGCTTTAAAAATATGATCTAAATTCCTCATCAAGACCTACAAGTAGTGTTTATCATGTGCTTAGTATATGCCAGGCACTGTGCTAGGTGATTTTTGTGGGTTGTCTTACTTAGTATTCAAAATAAGCCTAGAAGTCAGGTATGTTATACTAGTTTCACAGATGGACCAACTATAATTTAGGGAGGTTAAGTACCTTGCCCAAGGGCATCCACTTAGGAAACAAGACACTCAGACTCCCTGACTCCATAGTCTATGCATTTAATACTGCTGTACCATTGTCTCAGCAAGATAGACACCGGTAATGTCTCCAGCCTCATTTTTTCCCACAGTTTCTCCCATTCCCTGTGCTCTGCTCATCCTGGCTATCCTCAAATCCTAGAATATGTGCTCTCTCTTGCTTCCAAACTTTTGTACTGATTGGTTCCTTCTCTTCCTCCTCATTTTTCCTAGCTCATGTCCACTCATCACTTGGGACTACTCAATCAAATACCGCCTCCTCTGAGAGAGCCTCTCCTGAACCCTCAGAGCATTCTGAGCCTCCTGATGACCCCATCTGGGGTACTCCTTCCCCACATCTCCTTTACTGCAGCACTTCACACACACAACTTTGTCAAATTACAACTTTGTCTACTCTATTATCAAATTAATCACCTAATGTTTGTTTCCCCCAGAAAACTACATGATGGCAGCCATTGTGCCTGGGTACTCTCTCCTAGGTACCTAGAACTTTGCCTGCCACAAAGTGGGCCCTCAATAAATATTTATCAAGTGAACTCAGTATTAAGGGGAAAGCAATTTTTAAAACATTATCTGAAACAAGAGTGACAAAATAAAAATCTCAGCAAAAAGTGTGGATAAGTCCCCATGAGAAGAGAAAGAGGGGTGTAAGCAGGTGGGTATGGAGGAAATGGGAAGTAAGGAATATTTGCAGGACTTCATCAACCTCCTGCGTTCATTTAGGTGCACCACACAGAGAAAACAGAAATGGGACTATGGTGTAACAAGATTCCCATGCATAGCCCTGGTTCTCACCTCCTGCCCACCTTGAAATGATGGAATTCCAAAAATGAAAAATTAAGTCTGAATCTACAGTGATATACTTCCAGGAGGTCAAAAGATTATATTTCACACCATGAGACATTTCTCTTACATATTCCCTTTATATATCATTTCTCCCCAAAGTCCTCTCCTGATGCCAACCAATGGTCCTTTTGCTCTTTTAGAGTGGCCCTTCCACAGCCTCAGCTTCCCTAGCCCTGCCACACATGGCCACTGGTCCACTTACTGGTCCCTGTATTCCTTGTGTCACCATCTTCCTTGATTTAGGTAGGGTAGTGGGGTTTACCTTCTTTGGGGAGTATCCTCACATTCAGTCCTTGCTCAATAGTTAAGTTTCTTCCTTGGGATCCACTTCTCCTAGAAAGCAGGGTAGATTGAGAATATAATGAGGACAATAAACCAGTGCCACTTTTCTCATTGATAATCCTTTATTCCTACTATCATAATGTCATGGTTTGGATATGAGGTATTCCCCCCAAAACTCCTGTTAATGCAGAAATATTCAGATGAAATAATTAGATTATGAGAGTTATAACCTAATCAGTCCATCCTCGTTTGAACAGACTAACCGGATGGTAACTGCAGGCAGGTGAGGGGTGGCTGGAGGAAATAGGTCCTTGGGGTAGTTCCCTGGAAAGGTCCATCTTTCCTGCAGCTCCTCCCCTCATCTCTCTCTGCTTCCTGGCTGCCATGAGCACAGCAGCACTCCTCCGTCATGCCCTTCTGCAGATATTCTGCCTCACCCGGGGCCCAGAGCAGTGGAGTCAGCCAACCATGGCTGAGCCTCTAAAACCCTGAGCCAGAAAAACTTTTCCTCCTCCAAGTTGTTCTTGTCAGGTATTTTGGTCACAATGATGAAAAGCTAACCAACACAAATGAATCCCCACATAAAGGGGTGTGGGAATGTCTGCATGCTTGAGGTCTGAAGCCATTTCTTAGATGGAGAATGCCTGCCTGGCATGTGCTAGGCCCTGGGTTCCATCCCTAGCATCAGTTTTGTTTTTGTTTTTGTTTTTACATGCCTGAGTGATTCTGATTCTTCTGTGATATAGAAGAGACACTGCCCCCTTTGCTCTAAACACTGAGTCATGAGACTCAGCGCCCTGAGAAATAGACTAAGTGCCTTCCAAAGAGAAAACATAAGATGAAATGCCCCATTGATTATGGTGAAATGTGGGAAGAAGTCAGGTGAAAAGTGAAAGGTCATGTGTTCCCATGTTTTCCCTCACTGAATGGAAACTTTGCTGGAGTTGGTAGACATACCCTGACAGGTGAATATGTTAAGGCACTATTCCAATATCCCAAATAAAAACTCCAGGCCCTTATGAAGCAAAAGACAAAGGATTTATTCTGGCCAGGACCCGGGAAGCAGAAAGCAAATAGCTCTGCAGTCTCTTAACACCCGCCTGGGGGTCAACTGCTGCTTAAAAACTGGAAAACCACAAGAAAGGGGGAGAGAGGGTGAGAGGGTGGCAGTTACAACCACAGGTTACATAGCAAATTTCTCAGAATCATCAGCACATGTTCAGAGGGGCAAACTTACATTATACGAGTTCAGGATATTGTGGTCAGGGTGTGAGTGGGGGAAGGTGGAGGTGTTAACTGCTATGCAAGTGGGCCCACGAAGAAAGACAAGGGGGGCTGACTCTTACATAAGGTGAAATGTCTGAACAAAATGGAGTTAGCTCAACTCAACCTGTAAATCAGCCCATAACAGTTAGGAGCCAATGTCATTGTGGGGCTGGAGCTGAAAGGTAGCATTCTTCGGTGGGCATAACCTGAGGGGAAACTACATCAGCATGATCACGTCCAGTGCAGCAGCCCAGGTGGATAAGGCAGCATTTCAGAGCGAAGCATTAGATGGGACACCTGTGGTGTATTCCTGGCTCCCCAGGACTATACATGGACTGCAGGGGACCCAGAAGTTCCCATAGTTCCTGTGAAAATGATAGATACAGAGAGGATCATCAGTGCAGGAGAAGCCTGGGTCAGGAAGAGGGGACCATCAAAATGAGACTTCAGTGACCAGAGACAATGACAGTGGTACCTACACTATTCACTATTTCAGCCATCATGCCAGCTCAGACACTCAGCAGCAAGCACTGGAAGAGGACAGCATGTCAAATTGTCATGACCTCCATGCCAGGAAGACTCAAAGTTTTCCTCATACCAAGAAGTCAGGCAGGAGGAGGAGAAAAGCCACAATGGCTTTGAATTGGCCAAGTATTTACCCAGCATAGATTGTTCTAAGCTAAAAGAGATTCTAAAGAATCTATAGGTGACTATAGGTGGAAAGATCGATATTCGGCAACTTTGTCTCTCCAGCTAAAGAATATGAGCTCAACTCAGCAGAGAAGTCTGGAGTCTATGGGGTCTGGGAGCCCAGAGTAGCTGGGGATGCACGAAGAGACTGGGTCCTCAGAACCAATGCCTAAGTTACTGTGACAAATCCGAGTGTCTACATGGTCTCAACAGGGATTCCGAGGGAGGACATGATTGAACTCACTTCCTGACTCTACCTGAATAATCCAGTTACTAACAAACAGCAGGCCCCTTCAGATCCTCCACAATAATTGCTGCGATAGCTGGAAGACTGCTAAAAACATGCCCCAATCATATGATTGTTTTTAGCAGTGATCCTCGCCATCCCAGCAGGTGATAAAGGAAGCAGTCAGCGGCTGGTTCACGTGGAGAACACAGCCAGCCAAAGACACACAGCAGGATGGAGAAGTAAGTCAGAAGGCCGTCAGGATGCAGCCTGTCTGTACACAAATGAGAAGGTGACATTGAGCCAACACAAGCCAATCAAGAGTAAGGAACCCAGCTAGAGGCTTGGTTTTAATGCCCTTGCCGGGATCTCTCAGTGTGGTCTTTGAGAAATGGTGGGTGAGAGTAGGCGAAAGAGTGGGTATAGTTAGGAAGGGCTGAGTTAGTGGAAGAACTAAACTGCCAGGGGCGGCAGCTTTGGAAGAGCCACTTCAGCTGTTTAAATGCTATGGTTGGTTGTACAAAATGATTGTTATCTTGAGGCCTAAATTCTGCTGATTCAATTGCTCTTATTTGGATTTTCGAATTATTCCTGACAAGATAATAAGTCTCTTTCAAAACATTAAATCGGATAAATCTCTCGGCTGGAGGTCTCGAGTTCGATTTAATTTTCTGCAGATTTTCTAAGGATCTAATGAGAAATCAAAATGAAAGGGCTTAATTGGAATTCCTCTAATTCCCCAATATGAGGTCCCGTGTCACAGAGTGGGAACGTGGACCTGCCGCAGGATATTTCCTTTCTCTCTCCCTCTCTTTGTCTCTCCCTCCCAGTTTAGCTAAGTCCCACTCCTGACCTTTAGACTGTCTTGCTAAACTTCACAATCTATAAAAGGCTGAGCATTAATTATAGAGCTTGATTTTTGCTTGTTTCTGTGGCCAATTTTAATGCACTCCTCAGTTTTCTTTAGGACTATTTAAGGCTGTATGTTACATTTTTCAGCTGAGCCGCATGGACATAGCAAGTCAGATGGGAATTTTCAGAGCTGCTGTTCTGCAGAATTTGGAGGGCAAAGGATTGAGCTTGTAATGTCCCCCAGAAAATGGTCTGCCAAGGTTGACTCCTTCACTTCTCAGGAGTTTCCCCAGAAAAGTTGCATCGGGCACGGTTACTATACATACTAGGTAACAACTACCACTCTTTATTGAGCACTTACTTTGCTCCAGGCACTTTGATAAGCCTTTGATATTTATGTTTCATTTAATCCACCTCCACACAGCATCCCAGTTAGGTAGATGCTGATCTTCCCCACTGGATAGATGAGCAAGTAATCTCAGGGAGATGTCATTTATTTGAGGCCATATACTTCGTAAATGGTGTCTGTGTTGTGGGAGGGAGAAATCGTTTGGCTCTTGACCTGTATGCCTCTCAAACTCTCGTTGCCACAAGAATAGTTAACATAAAAAATCGCTTTTAATGAGGCTTCAGAAGAGCTTGATATACTTGAGACAACAGCATCATCTTCATCATACAGTTACTCCACACGCATTCATAGACACTAACTCTTCAATTGCTTTCAGGACTTTTTCAAAGTGGGCAATGAGGCAGGAAGAAGGGAGAAGGCTGTTATTTCCTGGAAAATGGGTCACAATTTTCTCACCAAAGAAACTGCTGTCACCAGTTCTGGGAGAGATTGACATGAGAGTAACTAGCTTCATGCTGCCAGTATTATGAGAGAAGACAGAGGAGTGACATGAGAAGTTTTTGGCAAAGATCCTACCTCATTAGAACTGATATCGGTCACTTCAATGGTCCTGGGACAAATGGAGAGTGACTGCCTCACTAGAGAACCAGGTCAGCAGGCAAGGAACACCTATCCCTGGGCTTTATTTTCTCCTCTGCTTGTTACCTGGGATGCCAGTTTCACCTTCCAGATAACAGAGGCTTCTGTCTTCTGGTCATGGTCACTGGTCATGATGACACTGCAAAAGAGAAGCTCTGGCCAGAACTGTCTTCTAGACTGGGTTTGCTCACAAAATTTCACTATAAATCTATGCCCCTTGCTTTTAAATCCGCAGGCAAGGAGTGTAGGGAACTTCAATTTAGGAGACAGTGGCTTGTTTGTAAGTGGGTAACAGACCTCAGAGGGCTCAGCATCAGGCGTCTGGAGCTGTGAGGCACCTGTCTGCAGCTCTACCCTTTTTCAGTCCTGCACCCTGATTTTCGTTCTCCACTGGAACAGAAGGCAGTGAGATGCAAATAAGTTGAAGGAAATTTCCTTTGAGAAGTTCAACTGGAGTGCCTGGAATTTAAACTCCTCAGGGAGGGAATAGTTCCACCTAGTTCCAAATGTCTACCCAAGGAGCAATCAGAGGAGAAATAATTCAGAGTATCAGCACAGCAGGCAGGGAAGATGCCCAGGGGGACACTGTCCTTCATGCCTGTGCTATGATGCTGTGGGTTGGGGCTTGATATCTCTGGGATTCAGGTCATGGCTGGGACAAACTCCTTATGAGCCATTTATTTATACCCCCTGGTTTTCAAAAGACATAAGGTAGGTCCCAACAACAAAAACAACAAAAGCAAAAACAAATATACAAACAAAAAACCAATAGAGCAAAATGATGACATCAACGTTTGATAAACTAATGAAACAAGACTCACCCAAGAAGAAATAGGCATTGAAAGGGGCAAAATAGAAAATACTATTGTATTACACCTTGGCTGCAATAACTGGAAAACATTACTTTGAGTTTCCTGACATCCAAGGAGAAAAAGAAACCATGGCAGATGCACGCTTTTCAACATTTGATTTTAAAACAGCAAATTTGTTACAATGTAGGAACCACATAGCTTTACTGTGTTCTGTGGCTGACCCCTGCCCTCATGGCCCAAGCGGAGGTCAGACAAAGCAAGAGCTTAAGAGATCTGTTGGGTAAGCCCGCCTGCCTTAAACACAACTTAATGAGGCCAAACTACACCCTCTCTCAAACTGTGGATCCTCTGGTCATTTCTCTTATGGGGATGATTAGAGCACAGGTTTATTTCTTGATAAGCCCTCAGTAGACAGAGGGGAGGTATTAATTAATTTCATCAAATACCCTTGCAAGAGTAGAAATACAGTTGTCTGACAGCAATAACTGAAGCTCCCCACTTCTGAATGGTAGAGAAAGGAATGAGAAGAGGTTAGCTGTTATTTCCAAAGGTCTGGTTACAAGGAGATATGACAGTGTTGTAGAAAACACTGAGATGGGGGTCAGAAACTCTGGGTTCTTGTTCTAGCTGGATATCTAACCTGTGTGATGTCAGGCAAGTTTCTTCCCCTCTCTGATCAGCATCTTCTCCATCTGTACCATGTGAAGGATGAAATAGTTGAGTGTTTCTCAACTCTGAGGATTAGGGTGACCTGGGGGAGCTTTCAAATTTGCACATGCATGGCCATCTCCACAGACCAGTGGTGGAGCCCAGGCCTCAGTCTTGTTAACGTATCTTAGGAAGTTCTCAAGTGCAACCCCCTCCCAGGATGGGGTTGTCTCTGAGACCTCCAAATCCAGGCTTCCATGGAGACATTCCTATTCTAAGGGGTCCCTCAGTTAATGAATCTCCTGGGTCCAGAGCCCTTTCTTATAGAGTTGACTAGGTTAAAAAGAACACACCAGGAAGCTTCTTATAAATCATGCAGAACGAGCAGCCTGCTTATGCAGCTGCAAGACAAAAATACCTCAGTGCACACGTCTATTTTCCCCTTCCTGTTGATGATAAACAGCACCCTCTAATGCAGGGCACGAGCCCATCATCTGTGACCTCAGTCTACCTCTCTGGCTGCCTCTCTTCCCACGTGGGCTCTCTCACATCCCTCCATGCCATAGGTCCTTCTCCAGCAGATACTGAACAGGAACCGAGAGCAGCGTGAGTTAAACCTCAAGGATTGGTTGAGAACATGGGTTAAAAACACTAAATAGTTACTTCCATTTGCATTTTGAGTAAACATTAATTCAGCATCTACGTGGCAGAGATTGTTAGGCTTACAGTCCCATTTTAAATATTTTATTGGCATTTTTAGAAAAGAGGGGATATTCCCTCCCCTCCTGTCTGTGCATCACCATTAAAAGAACAGCAAGCATCAGGCAAGGAACAGATTTAGGAGGAGACTAGGTTCAACACTTCAGGGGGGCTTCTCAAATGGCCCTGAGGGACTTGGTTGAGGATGGAGTCTGCAAGATGGTCCTCTCCAGGAACTTGGTTAGCCAATGGCAGCTGTAGGTACCCAGAGCCCACTTTGCTATAGCTGTGGTTGACCAGCAGGCTGTACTCCAACCCTTTACCCACATATCTCAAGTAATTTAATCAGATTCAATCCAAACCTTTCATCCATTGGTCTAAGACTTTTGCATTAGTATTTTGCATTTGCTGGGCCATTTGAAAATTACCCACATGGTATCAGTATTCAGACATTTCCACCTACTATACCTGCCCTCTCCCTCTCCAAACACTAACATCCTAGAAAACAGTGTAAGTGCTATTGAAAAACACTTCTAATGCCTATTACCTCATGTACATATAGGACTGCATGACCGATGTGATCCTACAATATGACAATCAGAAAAATGAGAAATTATACTCCTTTTATGTGATTTATCAAAATGCATAAATGTATTCTACTGTCATGTATAACTAATTAGAACAAATAGAAAAATTTTAAAAATAAACATTTCTAACAAGAATTTACTAACATAGAATAAACACTAAATTATTGAGAGGCTTGTAGTTGCAGTATAGAACATAAACATATCACACCTTGATAAATTGAAAACAGTGTACCAACAAAAATTGGGAGGTAAGAGGAGAATGGACACAAAATCCTAAGCAGGCTCATAGACTCATCTATTATAAGAAGAGTCAAAAGACACTTCTAAAATTGAAATAGAATTAACAGCAGTAAAGTCAATCATGAAAGAGTTTCTAATAGAGTTTCTTGACTGTAAAGGAATCTTTTTGAGAATTATGAATACATGCAGTTTTAAAAATGTTAAATAGAAGTTCAGAAATTCCTTCAGTTTTTTAATCAGTTCTTTCCCTTCTGTTGGATTCATGCAAAATTAAATGTAAATATTTTTACTTTTTTAAAAGCACATATAACACTATCCTCACAGGAGTATTGTCTTTTGCTCCCTATTTATTCATTCAGAGATGTCTGGGAATGTGTTTACTGAGGATCGATACTAGCAGTTTCTAGACAGTGAGAATTTCATTTGTTGTTTCAATATCTGTGCTTTTCTATCTTGTTTGCATTTTTCACCATGAGCATGTACTATATTTATATATTAAAAATTTAAGTCAAGGACTAGAAGTGGTTTCAAGATGAACTCAGAAATGATTATATATGTGTGTGTGTGCATGCACATTTCTTTTTCTGGAGAGTGTGTCATATGTTACTCAGATTATCAGAAATGTTTCCAACTCCAAAGTGCAGTCCTGTGCCTTTTCATTTCTTATACCTTCAGTTCTTACCCTTCTGGATAATAATGTAACTATCTTTGACTGTCAACCAAGTGCCAGGCCTGGACCAGGAGTTTTGTTGTATTCCTGTTTGGTCCTCACACAGCCTCATAAGGGAGACATTTTCATGTCCACATTATGGAAAAGTGAGAGTCCACACAGCAGAGGCAGAGCTAGTAATCTGAACCCAGTTCTGCCTGGGTCCAGAGTCTACACTTGGTCTACTATGTTCTGCTCTCTTGACCAACAGGTGACTGGAAGTGGTTTACCTGCCACTGATAACCCACAAGGGGCCGGCCATGGTCCAGGTCCAGCTGTGAACATGTGACAAAACCCTTGCTTTCCCTGAGCTGACATTTTAGGAACAGGCTTGACACAGTTTCAAAATAAGTTTCTACTATTGCATTTAATCATTACAGCAATTCTTTCAGGCAAACAGGTATGAGTGCTTCCTAGACAAAGCACCTAAACCTGAGAGAAGTTAAAAGATTTACCCAGGTTATGTAGATATTGATTATGGATCCAGAATATTAAACTTGACAGGGTTGTTAAGTATTAGCCGTAAGTTTAAAATATGCATACATTTTAAAATTAATCTAACTCCTAGTAGCAAATAGTGATAGTGATAGAATGCAAAAATTATAGTAAGTTTGTCCTCATTGTCCCCAGCCTGACTTGATGCTGTTGGGCATCATGAAATATTTAATTTGTTTTTTACCTCACTCCTATTTTACCTTTCATGGTCCTTCTCTCCAGTTCTGATGTTCCTAAATTGTCACCCACGGTCCTCAATTTGCTCTCAATTGTTTAAACACAGTTACCTGTTCTACCTGCCCTGTTTCTGTCCCCAAAGATTAGACATCAATAATACTTGGCACATTATTTCTACTCTGCCACTGATTATAGAATACCTGGAGCATGTTGGGCATGGTATCAAGTGTGGGTGGGATATATAAAGAATAAGACATAACCTCTTTTCCTCCCTGTAGGGACTTGTATTAACAATTTATAGTGGGATTTGTTAAGTAAGTGTAAAAGACTCTAAGACAAAAAATGCATCTCAAATGGTGGATTTTCAGGTACTTTAAAAGACATGTTCTATTGGAATCACTTATAAATTATCCCTGGGCTTGCTATAAATGCCTATTCCCAAAATCCATTCACAGATACTCTATAGTTCCCAAGTGGTGTCTAGGAGTCTGCACATTCAGCAAGTTTCCTGGGATCTGTGGACAATATTTTTGAAAAGTATTGAAGTTATTGTGAGAATGTATTAAATACCCACAATAGGAATCTCTATGTCATGGCTGCATTCATAATACTTCTGTCAAAGCACTGTCATATCTTATAGTGATTGACAGTGTACTACCAGACAGGAGGACCCATTCCTATTTGTAGCCCAGGTTTTTGGCATATAGTACCCTGCCCACAGTAAATGTGCATCAAAGGTATAAAGATGGGTCCGACTCCACATTAGTCTCATACACATGCATGTGTCCATGCACACACATACACATCATCATCATCATCATCATCATCATCATCACCCACTATACTCACATGGGGAAGGCTGATCCAGCTCTGCCCCAAAATAGGGTTCTTGGGATGAATACTTGCCTATGCAATATGATAAGAAAGAAGACTTTCTACAACCATAATTGAGTTGGAAGCTGGATAAAAGTATATTGCAAGAAGAAAATTAAACTCTTGATTCATTCCCATGTCCATCAAGCAAAGAATGAAAAGAAGTAAGGAATGAATGAAACTTGTAACAATGAAATGGAGCATCTTGGTGAAGGTCACAGAACAAGTTGCTCAAATCTAGGACTAGAATTATAATATTCTAGTGGTCTGCTCAAACCTAAAAAATCCAAACAATTTTGATTTTATGTCATTACAGTAAAAGTATAATGAAACATTAGTAAAACCTAATTTCTTGTATTGTAGATATAATGAATAGAACTAGACTTTCTAATTATGCATACCAACGGATTATCTCCTGATCATGCCACTTTGGGAATCTCAGGACTGAATCAGTACCTCTGCATTAAAACAGAAAAATCTTATTTGGGAGCCAAAGGAAAGAATTTCTAACAATGATATGTATAAATAAAAATGGAAGGATAGAAAAGAGAGATGAAGAGTAAAAAGCAAGAAGGGAGGGAGAGAATGGAAGAAGGGAAGGAGAAGGAACAAGACAAAAAGCAAGAAAAAAGGAGGGTGGAAAGGGAAGTGAGGAAGGGAGACTTCTGAAGCCACACATAGCTTCTTATTGGAAGTCAACTGCATTGCATGAACAAGAGGTCATTTTATGAAGCTCCTTTTCCAACTCATAAAGCAACAAGCTTCCATCAGTCCAAGGGGCATCAAGATCAGATTTTTACCACATTTCCCTTATTCTAATTTACAAATTAGTGACATTGGTAAGACACAGAGTAACAATGACCCATTTTAATGGATTGCCCTATGCTTCTGAGAGCTCATGAATATATTTATAGCCAATATCTCTCCATTCCAGAAGGCAGCCTAGAAGTACGATTTGTTTTTCTCCAGTTTGCAGGACTTGATGGAATAACTCCAGAACAATGCAGCCCTGATAATAGAAGAGATAAGGTAATTATTATGTTTAAACTGAGAAGATCCATTTATGAGCATGCCAGAATGTGTCTTAATTGTACAAAATAAGGTTGCCACTATTGTGAACCCAGAGAATCTATAAAAGTGCTCAAAGTGTTTAAAACATGTTGCTCTGTAATCTGTACATTTGGGGGGAAAATTAAACATCATCAGGTTCAATTTTCAAGTTAGAAAACAAAGTCACTTTATCTTTTGAAAGGACCTCAGTTTCTTCATCTGTAAAATGACAATACCGGACAAGCTGCAGTTTCATGTTTCATTCTAGTTCCAACTTATCATAAGTCAAGAAGAATATCTAGGAGCAGCAGTAAGCAGTCACAGACTCTGGTGCCAGGTCAAGTGCATCAAAGAAGAAATGAGAAAAATGACTCTGTTCTTTCCTCCAAGTATCAACTTAAAAATGCTGACCTTAACCGTGTTTAAAGGGATCGCAGTCTACTTGCAAAGATATATCTAAAAATATAAACACTTACATTTCTTTCAGAATGGAGAAGGGTTAATTATAGACAATGATGGATGACCTTTTATTTCCATGATTTTATCTCACTTCTAACCAAAAGTGCAGCCTCAGTGAAAGTGTCACAAGGGTAGTAAAGTTTCCAAAGCTAAAAAAAAAAAAAAAAAAGGAGGGGCAGATTTTCTCAGACTTCCACAAATGCTAATTACTCATAATGACAAGTCATTACCCAAATCCATTTCTGGAAAGTCATAAGGACTCAATGGGTCAAAGCAAAAATGTCATCCCAGGATCCAGCAGAACACTCTTCCAAATTAACCCTCAGTGTGCTCATATTTGCCACTCTCTTTTTCCAAGAAGAGAGAAACAAATATAGAGGAAGGTTCAACCCCTTGGAGAAAGGAAATCAAGTGGAGATTCAAGCTATGTGCATGGGAGGGTGAGGGAAGCTCTTGAGCTCAAGTTGAGGGCTCATATCAAGGAAGCTCTGCAACATAATTTAAATTACAAGGCCTAACTGTGGCCTTCTTAGGAGTGGAGGGGTGTATGGGACTGTCATACAAACAGAAGTGCAGCTCTCCAGAATTTGGAGGTGGGAATTTGGGAACATAGAGCTCATGAGGACAGACAGGAAGAGGTAAAGAGACTCGGCTGCTGATAGCAATGGATCTTATAAACAAATGGTTTATAATCTAGTTCCATGCAAATTCCTATTAATAAATTCACTTTTAGTTTCATTTATGTTTTCAATCATGTACTCAGTCAACAAATACTTTCTGAGTCTCATTTTTTTTTCTTTTTTGCCAATCACTGTTCCAGGTTCTAAGAATACAGGGGTGAATGAAATCATATTCGACCTCATTGAATTTCCAGAAGGAAAACAAACAGTAACTTAATCATCATGCAAATAAGAAAATATAATTAAATGACACACTTTATTAAATATGCTGAAGAGAATGAACAAGGGAAGATGAGAGATTTGGATAGACAATTTGATCTAGTTAGGAGAAAGGATGTGGATAGTAAGGCAGAGTCATCCAAGTAGATGGGAGAAGAGGTGAAGGGGAGGAATAGTAGCGTTCTAGGACAAAGGTTCTGAGGTGGACCTTTGGAAAAGAGGCCAGGGAAAGAACTAGGAGGAACTGGAAAGAAAGGGCAGTGTGGTCAGAACACAGAGCAAGGAGTGAAAAAAGCAGAGCTTGGAGGACTGGATGGGAATCTCTGGAAGAGAAGAGAGAGCAGAAGGTAGGAGGCCACACCTTTCCAAGCAGAGTGGGTCAAGCCTGGCACAGAAAAGAAGATCCCTAGAATAACAGAGGTTGTCTGAGGATCGTACATACTGAATAAGCCACGGACAGTCTTGACAGTGAGGGTTTGGACCCCACCCCCAATCCAATGGGAGGTCTCTGAAGTATTTCAGTTGGAGAGCGATATGATCTGATTGTTTTTAGAGAACACACTGGGGATAAATGGTAGAAATAAAATAACAAAAATTACACATAATAACATGGAGTATCTTAGAGAGATAACAAATTTGAAAAGCAACCCCGACAATTACACACTGTGAGATGCCATCTTCATAAGGCTAAAGAACAAGCAAGATGAGGCGATGCTTTCTTTGGGGATATAGATGATCAGAAAAAATATTTTAAAAAGGGAAATATAAACATGACATTCAGGATAATGGTTTTCTGTGGAAAGAGAAAAGGGGGCAGGGTAGGGGACACAGGGAGTTAACAGTTTGTGTTTCCTTAAGTTAAATGTTGGATAGTGGGGTTTTTGAGAATTCAGTGTATAGATACAAATATTAGTATACAAATATATATATGCACATAGGATTATATGTATCAAATATTTTATTTCAGAGAAAAATGGTCATTCTGGCTATTGTATGGAGAATGGATTATTTTGGGGAGACAAGTTAGGGGCTGTTTCAGTCTCCCAGGTGAGAGAAAAACAACCTTCCATTGTACATATTCCAGGAGGCTGGAGGTGGAGCCCACTGCCCACCAGTCATGCCTGCCTAACACCTGGCACTGCTCTGCAGACGTAGTAGATGATTTTACGAAGTACCATGTTACTTAATAAAATCACGAATTTGTAGGTAGAAAGAGCAGTTAGGTATATTAACACTCAAGATATAAGCTCATAACTGTTGTTGAACTGTTAACTCCACAGCACAATCATCTTCTGTCCCACCACACCATCTCCCCGATTCTAGAAGACCCATCCACACCTCATGCAGGAGGTAACAGCAAGGCAAAGGTTGACGGGAATGGAAACCCTTCAAGATGGCAGACTCTCTCACTAATGCCTCTCAAACACCAGACATAACATGAAAATTATCTTTTAAAATTGTAATCTTTATAGTTTATTACATGTCTATATAGGGACACAAACATACATGCAGGAATACACATCATTTCTTTTGCATATGTGTCCTCTACATATCATCTAATTCTATATGCTCATCTCCAACAACTTCGTCAGCTCTTTAAGGGGAATTTTTAAGCAGTCTCTCTCTCTCTCTCTCTGCAATCTGTAAAGTGTTGAGGAGGTGAGCATATTGAGGTTCTGCCCCCTCACTCCATAGATCACCAGATTTGATCCACTTAACATACTCTCCAGTTCATCCATTTGCCAGCAAATTCCATAATTTCATTCTTCTACATGGCTGAGTAATATTTCATTGTGTATATATGCCAGATATTCTTTATCCATTCATCTGTTGAGGGGTTCAGTTCCATAGCTTAGCTATTGTGAATTGAGCTGCTATAAACATTGATGTGGTGGTGTCACTGTAGTATGCTGAGTTTAAGTCCTTAGGATATGTGCTGAAGAATGGAATAACTGGGTCAAATGGTGGTTCCATTCCAGGTGTTCAAAGGAATCTCCATACTGCTTTCCAGAGTCGCTGCACCAATTTGCAGTCCCACCAGCAAATGTATTAGTGTACACTTTTCCCCACATTCACACCAACATTTATTGTTACTTGTATTCTTGATAATTACCATTCTGACTGGAATTACATGGAATCTCAGTGTAGTTTTAATTTTCATTTCTCTAATTGCTAGTGATGTTGAACATTTTTTCATATATTCATTAACTGATCATATTTTTCTGTTAAGTGTCTGTTCAGTTCCTTTGCCCATTTATTGATTGGGTTACTTGTTTTCTTGGTGTTAGGTTTTTTGAGTTCTTTGTATAACCTGGATATTGATGCTCCATCTGAGGTGCAGGTGGCAAAGATTTTCTCCCATTCTGGAGGGCTCTCTCTTCACACTCTTGATGAAATTCCTTTAAAAATTCCAACCATAGAAATGAAAAGATGTACCCCATTTGTGCACAATGAATCAAAATGCAGTCTGTAAAAATAAAAAAAATTCTAATAATGTTCTTCACAGAATTGTAGGACTGGGATTGTGCCTCAGTGGGAGAGCATTTGCCTCCTACTGGGTTTGATCCTCAGCACCTCATAAAAATAAATAAATAAAATAAAGGTATTGTTTCCATCTACAGCTAAAAAAAATAAAAATGAAAAAGCAATCATGACATTCATTTGGAAAAATAAGAGGCCCTGAATAGCCAAAGCAATCCTTAGTGAAAAAAGTGAAGCAGGAGGCATCTCAATACCAGACCTTAAATTATACTATAGAGCTATAATAACAAAAACAGCATGGTTTTGGTCCCAAAACAGGCATAAAGACCAGTGTAACAGAATAGAAGACAAAGGGGAAAACCCACATAAATACAGTTAACTCATACTAGACATAGGTGCCATAGACATACATTAGAGAAAAGGTAGCCTCTTCAACAAGTAGTGCTAAGAAAACTGGAAATCCATATATAGCAGTATGAACTTGAACCCCTATCTCCTACCCTGCACAAAACTCAAGGACCTAGGAATTAGACCAGAGACCCTGCACCTACTAAAAGAAAATATAGGCCCACTCTCCATCATTCTGGTTCAGGAACCAACTTCCTCAACAAGACTCCTAAAAGTACAAGATGTATAATCAAGAATTAATAAATGGGATGGTATCAAACCAAAAAGCTTTGTCATAGCAAAGGAAACAATCAAGAGTGTGAAGAGAGAGCCTTAGTTGATTCTTTAGGGACAGGAGTCTTCCTGAAGACCTTAAACACCTACTGAATTTGTTTTATTTATTTTTTTATTTTTATTTTTTTCAACATAAAAATTGCTAGAGCATCTACTAAGATTTATGTGCCAGGTACCAGCATAGGTCCTTGACAGGAGGACCTTAATCTGCACCATATATATATATATATATATATGGCCTACCATTGTTTCCCCCATTTTGCAAATAAGGAAAGTGAGACTTGAAATGAAATTATTTATCGAGGATCACATAATTATTGGGAGAAAGGATTGGCAGAGATGGAGACAAGTTGAGCTGGATTTATATCTAGACAGTTTCGCTTGACTAGGTAAACTTCTCAGACTGTATCCCTGAGCTTAGCAGATCTCCAACCTCCACCAACCCTAAAGCTAAGGACTCTGAAACCTGTGGAGAGGTTTAGTCACTCTGCTGTAGCCTCCCTATCTACGTTCCCACCAGTGAAACTGGTAAATATGATGATATATGAATTTCTTTCATTCTGTGACTATAAAAGTTATGGAAGAGTTTATAAAACTCTTCCACAGTGGAATATTTCTTTCAGAGTAATTTGAGTGGTCACTTGTATTTGGTTTGGAACGAACTATTTCCTTATTTCCTTTAACAAATAAATCTCGGGCTGGGGTTGTGGCTCAGTGGTAGAGCATTTGCCTTGCAAGTATGAGGCACTGGGTTCAATCCTCAGCACCACATATAAATAAACAAATTAGATAAAAAAATATTGTGTCCACCTACAACTAAAAAAAATGTTTTTTTAAAATAAAAATTTTAAATAATCTAAAAAAATAAAAATAAAAAATAAATAAATCTAGACAGTTTGACCTTCAAGCTACCCCCTTTGGCAACAGTTGATACTACTTTCAGGTGAACCTTTGTCTTGAGTTCCCTTTAATATTTCCTGACAACATTCATATTTAGAACAGTTAAAAATGAGTTTCTGCTCATCTGACTTTGATAATTGAACATTTTCAAGATAACTGGAGAGAGCCTGGACTGAGAACCACTGCTTTGGGCAATGGAGAGACCACAGAGGTGGGAATGTCAAGATTCCGCATCCCTGAGTCCTCTGTGGAGGATTCAGTGTCTCTGTTATGACCCAGCCCTCACGACTCTCAGGCCCCGCAACTTGGAAGGAGTACAGTGGCGGCAGGAGTAGAAGACACGGGAGGACAAAAGTGGAAGCACTATAACTCTGATTTTAAGAACTCAAGGCACCATAAAAATTCTATTTCTAAAGATTTATATTCTCCTTAAAGCCACGAGGAGTTGAGGTAGCTAAAAAAATCTACTTGTAAAGCAAATAGGATTATTGGATTGTGAAATTGAGAGCCATAAAATTTAGAACAATTTTATATAAAACTTCAACATTTTTTGTATTTCAAAGTAAAAGAGTCAGACAGTGTCAAGTCAATTTGAATCTCAAAGGAGAGAAGTGGAACAAAGGTTTCTCTTTGCTGAGCAACTGAAAACCCACCATTAGTCAGGGGGGTGACTTAGGTTAAACATCTGCTCTGGGGCAGAAGCCTGAACTTGTCCCTGATTCTTGCTGTGTAAGAGTGGAGAAGAAACCAGCCATCTCCTATTTCCAGAATCTCTCTCAGTGTCTGCAGAAGCCTCCTCTTCATTTCTCCTATGAAAAGTCTCTTCTGATTTCTGTGCCTCCTTGGGCCTCTTCACCACATGGCTCCCAACTTCACACTTCATCAGGCCTTGTAAAGCATTATCTTTTCATGTTGTTCCTTTGTATTAAATTTCCTTTTCCATTTAAAGAGTGATGTCTTTTGGTGCAAGGGCAATTTAGAGGCTTCTCTTATTTTCCCTGATCTTAAGTGGTAGTTTAGTGCAGTGATTATGATTTGAGTTTGAATCCTGAATCTGTGTGATACTGAATAGGTTACTTATCCTTTTCTTCCTCTGTAAAATAAGGATTAAATGGGCACAAAGCACTTAACCTGGTACCTAGCACATACAGGTATTCACTACACAGTAGCGTTATTTGTCATTATCTCGTATTGACCGGGAGAAATGACTTCAGGCCTGACACCCAGCTGGGCACTCTAATGAATGCTATCCCCCTTCCAGCCTCTCTGGGTTCATACATACCATTCCTCCCTTTTAAAAATGAAAAACTGAAGCTTTCTTGCAACAGCCCCCACCCCCACTACTACAGCTCCTCTCCATCTGATTTGAGTGTGTATTATCATCTCATCACGACACCACTTAGACAAGGCCTTCGAATGTGGAGCTGCAGAAGGGGCTGGGTGTCGGCTGGGGCAGAGGACTGGCCCATTAACATTCAGTCCATAATGGAGACCATTATCTTGGCAGCAAAATACCCCAACCGTAATGTCGGGAGGAAATGGGGGTGGGTTACCAAAGCAACAGAAAGACTTGAGCTGCACTGTTTCTATGGCAACAGAGAGCAGGCACGAGAGCACGCTCCTCGTTCAAAAGATGGTTAGACTCACCAACAGCACCCGTGACTCATCAGGTGGATTTCGGTGCAGAGGGCAAATTAGTGAAAGGGGTCCTCTCAGAATTTAGGACAGAATGCAACCTGCAAAAGAGCTACTAACTTCAAGCTGGCACCCAGGTCCTCTGTTAGGAATCAGGGTTCCCTTTTCAGCTGAATAAGTCCTCCCTTTTCCCTCAATTTTTATTTTATTAAAAAAGAATTCAATTAGTACTTGTATCTAAAAACATTAGTTCCCACCCATATGATACCTCCTTCCTCTCCTGACCCCTGGAGGCAATTACTTTTAGCAACTTTAGCTGTATATCCTCTATTTACTTCCATATTTTAAGTATTTTCATATAAAATACAATTTCCTATTTAAGTAAGAAGGTAAAGCTCTCTCACACACCACCTCTCTTAAATTCAGCCTCCTAATATGATGGTATCACAACTTCTGAATAAATCCATATTTATGGATTATGTTTTCAACATTAAGGGCACAGATATTGGCTCTCTGCTGAGTCAATTAGGGAACTTCAATGACAATCATTTTGCTTGGGCAGGGGGTTGAAGTCCTCCTCATTTGAGATGCAGAATTTCTTTTTGTTAATATTTCATTTTTGGTTAACATGTATTACCCCATGTACATACATGGGGTACAGCATGAAATTCCAATACAAGCATACAGTGTGCCCTATCAAATGGTGTGCCCTCTATTCACCCCTCATGTTCCACCCCTACCATCACTACTGTATATTCAGGTCGACCCTTTTTTTTTTGTTTTCACATATGAGAAAAAACATACAGTACTTGTCTTTCTGTTTCTGGCTCATTTCACTTAACACAATGCCCTCCAGTTCCATCCTTTTTGCTGGAGATGACAGGATTTCATTCTTCTTCACCATAGAATAAGGTTCGATTGTGTATATACACCACATTTTCCTTATCCATTGATCTGGTGATTGGCACCTTTGCTGATTTCATCTCCTAGCTATTGGGAATAGTGCCACAATAAACATGGGCATGCAGCTATCTCTTTGGTATGCCAATTTCATTTCCTTTGGGTGTATACCCAGAAGTGAGATTACTGGATTATATGGTACATCTATTTTTAGTTGTTTGAGTATCCTCCATACTGCTCTCCATAATGACTGAACTAATTTAAATTGTGCATAAGAATTTCTTTTCCTCCGCATCCTCACCAGCATTTATTTATTTTGATAATAGCCATTCCCTGAGGGGGGATGACACCTCAATGTAGATTTGTGTGTGTGTATGTTTGTGTGTGTACCTGTAATTGAACCCAGGGGCACTTAACCATTGAGCCACATCCCCAACCCTTTTTAAAACATTTTATTAGAGACAGGGTATCACTAAGTTGCTTAGGGTCTCACTAAATTGCTGAAGCTGGTTTTGAACTCTTGATCCTCCGGTCTCAGCCTCTTGAGCCACTGGGATCATAGTCATGCACCATGGTGCATGGCTCACTGTAATTTTAATTTGCATTTCCCAGATAACTAATGACAGTGAACATTTTTTCACAGATTTGTTGGCCATTCCTATTTTTAATTCTGAGATGCATCAATTCTTTTTAAAATTGGATGACAATTTTTAAAAACGTTTTTTGAGTTCCTTGTATATTCTGGATATTAATCCTTTGTCAGTGGCAAATGTTTTCTCCCATTCTGGAAATTGTCTTTTCACTCTGTAGACTATTTCCTTCACAGCATGGTAGTTTGATATAATTCCATTTATCAATTTTTGCATTTGCTTCCTGTGCTTTTGGGGTCATATCTGAAAAATCATTACCTATACTAATGTCTTGACATATTTTCTTCTAGTTGTTTCATACTTACCGTCCTTACATTTAGGTCTTTGATCCATTTTGAGTTGATTTTTGGTACAGGATGAGAGGTAGGGGCCAAGTTTCAATATTCTGCACATGGATGTCCAGTTTTCCCAGCACCATTTATTGAAGAGGCTGTCCTTTCTCTGATGTGTGTTTTAGGTGTCTCTGTCAGTAGTCAGTTGGTTATCAGAGATACAGACTTTCATCCAGTCTCCTGGATCCTATTCTGGCATACCCGCCCTCCTCTGTGCTTGCTGTCCCCATATCTGGAGTCTGTTCAATTTCTCTAGAGAATTATCTCCAGTTTTGGGGCAGTGGTACTGGAGATTGGAGGATTCGGGCTGTGTTTTACATAGACTTCCACTTGATGCCCTCGTTTCCTGCCTCCTGCTCTTGCTCCCCTTCAGCAGTAGCTGGGGCCTTACACCCCTGGGGCTCCACCCATTGTCCTCTGCTATACAGTGAAGTTCTGAGTCACAGATGTCTTTCTTTTTTTGTTACCAAGGTTTGAACATAAGGGTGCTTAACCACTGAGCAACACTCCCAGCCCTTTTTTGTATTTTATTTAGAGACAGGGTCTCACTGAGTTGCTTAGGGCCTTGCTAAGTCACTGAGGCTGGCTTTGAACTCACGATCCTCCTGCCTCAGCCTCCTAAGTGGCTGAGATTACTCGTGTGCACCACTGTGCCTGGCAGATGTCTTCTGGTATTGTCCAAAATAAAGTTGTATGTCTGGCTCTTATTCCCTTGTGACTTTGAAGTGGTTTTGATTCAAAAGGGCAAACACACCCTTGCCTTCCTCAATCTGGACATTTCTTGAAGAGTGTGGCTGCCTGAGCGGTAGCTTCCTCCAGAGTGGTTTTGCAAAAGAGCTAAATTATATAAAATACCTGAAATTTTTTAAAATTACAGTACCATTATTTTAAGTGTATGACTACCTAAACCTAGCCAGAGAATGATTTTGTTTAAAAAAAATTTTTTTAAGGAATTTTTAAAAAAAATTTTTCTCTCTGGTACATTAGAGTCAAAGTGAGGTGATTTTACCTTTTGATTGAGTGAGCTCACTTTTGAGACTATCTTAGCAAAATAACTCAAGACAAGCATTAAATAAGATTGATCATTGCTATATTAAATATAATTGTGAAAAATGGAAATTTATCTAAATGTCCAATGAGAAGCAAACTGTGATATACGAATGCAATGGAATAATCTTTGAAATAGAAAAAGCACACCATAGTACCTAGCAAAAGAAGCTGGATGCAAAGTTCACTTTATGTGATGGTTACAAGTGCATAAAATATCCTTTATGATCCTTGCATTGCAAATCTCCAACTGTGAAAATGGGAGAGTTAAGGTATGATTATATCTGTCTTGTTCAAGACAAGGTAGGAAAGACGACCCTCAGAGTTGCCATGAGGATTAAAGGAAAGAACACCCCTAAAGACTTAGTTCATGCCTCACATATAATAATTATGCAATAAATGTTAGCTACTATTCCTACTGTTGTTTTTATGCACTACAAAGGTATATGTATAAAGGATATGGATTTATGTGTGTTACAGTCCCATTTTTCTTTTTCCAGTATTCCTGTTTCAAAAAATAATAATTGACACATGTGGGTCACATCCCGCATGGGCAAGGGAATGGGTAACTGTAGGAGGGATGGGCTGGCTATGAAATAAAAGCTATGAAATTTAAAAAAAAAATTTTTTTAAGTTGTTGATGGACCTTTATTTTATTTATTTATACATGGTGCTGAGGATCAAGCCCAGTGCCTCACACATGCTAGGCAAGTGCTCTTCCACTGAGTCACAACCCCAGTCCAAAAGCTGTGAAATTTATATATCACAAAATAAGACAAAAAGGCAAGTATATTTCTAAAGTGGGGGCATGGCCAGTTGAGCCATCCAGAAGGGTCTGGCTCTAACAAAGGAAGTAAACTTCACTTGCTTTATTTCGAGCAGTATAGATCAAAAGGGATTGGTAGAGGCTTCTTTGAGAAAACAGGATAGGGGTGGGGGTAAGCAGACTGACTCTAGTGGGTCACTCCCATCTCCAATACTTGTGCTTGAATCTTGAGTGATGAGCTACAACAGTTACCACTTGAATCAAGCATTCTCAAATAGTGGATATCCACCTGTGAGTTCCTAAGACCAGGCTTCCCTGTCTAATGTCTCAAACTTCGCTTGATTCTCACACCATTCATGGATGGCTTCCCATAGACACACAAAATTATCTTCTACAACAATATAGAAACATTTCTATTATAATGGAATTTTCGTAAGCATTGAAGACCTCTGACTGTTGGTATAGAGCAGTGGTTCTGGGGTTCTAGGACCAGAAGCATTAGCATCACCTACCAAGTTGTTAGAAATGTGAAATCCTGGGCCCCACCCCAGACTTTCTGAATCAGAACTGGTGGAGGAACAAACAATCTGTGTTTTAACAAGCCTCCATTTTCGTCTTTCATTATACATCAGAATCATTTTAGGAGCTTAAAATTAATGGCATCTGCTCCCACCCAGGTTAATTAAATCAGACTCCTGGGTTAATGCTTCAGCATTGGTCATTGTAGAAGGCCAAGGGATACTCATGCACAACCTAGACTGAAAGCCACAGATTTAGAGATATTACTCTACAGAGGCCAAGTTAAATGGGAGGCCAGTAGTCTTTTGGACACTCATTTAATTTTATTCCACCATCCTTGGTTTCTATAGGATTCTCTTGGGTTTATTCTTAATTGATTTTAAAGCCCAGGAGGAAGAGGAATAATTGATAGTGGTAGTATAAACCCATATGACATGATTCTCCCTACATTTGGGAAAACTACCTGTTTGTAACGTGAGATCTGGATACATTGGTCCTAAGGAAAACCTGGTGTTTTCATAGCAGCCAAACTGGAGACAGTCTCAAATCCCCTGTTTTCTATTCATGCCTCCATTTCCCTGTGATATTCAATGTCCCATCAAAAATCCAAAGAACAGCCTATAAGAATAAGTTTCAGTTCTTGGCAGATTTGCTGGGTTTCGTCTTAGTGATTTGCGGACACATTTCTACCAGGAAATGTCACAGAGATAAACACCCTGGGTTTATTTTATTCTCCCTTCACTCCCATTTCCTTGCTGTTTGCTTTTAAACCAGTGAATGTTACATATTTTTATAATCCCCCTCAAATCCTGTTTTAGAATTCGTTTGGGTAAAATAAATAAGAAGCTATAAAAGCCAATCAGTTATATTCTACACTTGCTTTTTTTTATTGAATCCTTCATTTATTCAATCAGTAAGCATTTATTCATTTTAAGAAATTTCTATTGAGAACCTCTAGGTGCACTGTTAAAGTTACAAAAGAACATGAAGTATAATGCCTTTCCTTGAGAAATTTATTTACCATTGTTAGTAGACAAAAGAGAAACATCAGAAACAAATAAAAAAACTGTATGTGATAAATTACTGAGCTAAATACAATCATCTATGAGAGGGAACTAAGATGTATCCAGTGCTTACTACAAACCAGGCAGCGGGCTAGATGTTTTCTATACATTATCCCACATGTTCCTGGCCCAACCCTCTGAACAGGTGAAAAGGACAGTCCAGATTCAGGGCTCAGAGCCAGGGCAATGTGCTTGACTTCTCTTTCCTTCAGGGAAAGATGGGGATAATCACAAGTCTATTTCAGTGGGATGTCAGGAGAAGCAAGTTCATGCGGAACTCACTTAAATATTCCCTTTATCTTAATGACTGAATACTGACTGAGTGATGACTCTTCATTGCCTGCTGCAGGGAAGCCATTTATCATCCATCATTGGATGACATTTACTTCCATTTTAAAGGTGAGAAAACTGAGTATGAAACAGATTGTTATCACGTTATCCTAGCATAGCTACACACCAAAACCTCTGTGCTTTCTTCTCTTTGCTTGTAAAATCAAGTGCTAAAGTATCTAGGATGCCAAATGATTTGCTATTTTGCTTGTGCTATACAAATTCTTACCAAACTGAAGGTTGAACCCCACAAGCTCAGTTTTATTTGCTTCTCAATTTTTAATAAAGGATGTGCTGTAAGAAATATTAAATTCCTCCTTGGCTAACACACCTACCCAGACTTGCCATGGTATGAAATCTAAGCCTCCATGGGATCCATTCACTGGGCCTCCTGTGTTATTTTCCTCCAGCCCAAGGCAGACTCTCTTCCTTCCTCTCTCATTTTCTCATCAAAACCTGCCTCTTTCTCCTCTTCCTCCTGTTCTTCCTCTTCCTTGTCCTACCCCTTCTCATATTCCAGGGTCCAACCTGGGCTGTTTTCCCTGGGGCTCCACCTCCTCCTACCCTCTCCTTTCCACCTCTCAGAGTCCACACAGAGTCCTCAGAGTCTGAGGTCCTGGAACTGTGTAGCACCTCACCCTCTGTTATCTCATTGAATTCTCAAAACCATCTTGATTTTTATCCTTGCTTTCCAGATGAAGATACTTGGGCTCAGAGGGCTTCAGAAATAAGTGAGAAGTCCCACATCTAGAAACTGGAAAAGCAGACTCTAAGTTCTCCAGGTTTGTGCCACAATATTCAGTTCAAGCCTGAGCGTCGTGGTCCTCCCAATAGACTGAGAGTTCCTTGAATTCAGTGAGCACAAGAATGGAATCGTGTAGAGCTCAACATTCAGCTACTAACAGAGAAGCCCTTCTGACAGAATTCTGTGCTCTGATAGAATTTTCCTGCCCATTGCAAACCCAGTTTATACAATCAAAGAAACCCCATTAAGGAGAGACTGCCATTGTGGATTCTATAAAGACACTGATTCATAAAAAACAGGGGCCACAGTGTCCCCCATCCCCACACCAGATTTTCTGAGTAAGCTGTCCCCTTTCCTCTCTATTTCAATCCAGAGTCTAAGGTTCCATGGAGACTAGTCTGGTCCAAATTTTGAATGGCTTGAGTTTCTTTCAGACTTCCATTTATTTTTTTTTTATTTAAAAATCTTCAGTGAGCACCTTCCATGTGTAGGGTCACTGTGCTAGGTGCTGCAACAAAGTGATGAACAAAAAGAGAGGGGGTCTCCACCCTCATGGCATGGAGCTAAGTAATTGAAGAATCACACACATCCATTATAGGTGCTGTGGTCAAGAAGGGCATGGGACTCTGAGAGCACTCACATGTGGACTTGATCCCTCTGGGAGGGAAGGGAAAGCCTTCCTTGAGGAAATGAGAATGAGCAAAGATCTGAACAAGAATGAACAATATCTAAGTACAGGAAGGGGTGGAGAAGGAAGGTCCCCAAAACATAGGCAGAGCGATGGCAAGACAGGAGGCATGGTTGGGAGGCCAGGTACGGTCAGACTATGAATGGCCTTGTGCACATGTTAAAGATTTGAGTTCTTATTTTCTAATCAACTGGAAAACTGAATGTTTAGAAGCAGAAGGGAAATATATTTATGTTTCAGAAAGCTTGAAACATGGGAAACATATTGGAGTCACGGACAAAGTAGATCAATAATCTCAGTCAGAAAGAGGATGTGGGCCATGGTGCTGATGATAAAACTCAAACTAGTGGACCAATCTGAGATATTCAAGAGATAAAATTGCACTGACAGATGATAGGAGATGGTGAGAGGAAGACATGTCAAGGGAAACTTCACTTGTAGAGATGAGAATCCCAAAAACTTCTGGGGAAATTTTTGGGTTCAGATTTTAACAGGCTAAGTTTGAGAAGACTTTGACACATCCTCAGGGGGATGTCAGGAAGGCAGTTGGGCATATGAGTTTGAGATTCAGGGGACAGGTTTGGGTTCTACTAAGGAGATGTCTGTGAGTCATCTGCCTATGGAAGATAACAAAAAGCAGGGCACAGAGGAAGTTCCTAAGAGAGTAAAGAATATGAACAAAATAGGAACTAAGTCTTGAGATTCCTCAGTATTTTATGGCCAAGAATAACCTATGTAAAAACAGAGATAATGGTCAGAGTGGCAGAAAGAAAATCAGGACAAGGAAGAGGATATTTCAAGGATGGTTTCACAGCATGGAGTTCTCTGGAATCTTAACCTGAGCTTTGCAGTGGAGTGAAGCCAAGAGCAATAGAAATTGCATCTGTTGTCATCAGTGAATTTCATGGACATGAATGCCAGAAACCCAATGCCGCAGCCCCCTCCAAATACTAATAACCTTGGTCTTGATATTTGGGTTCAAGCCAAGCTGCTTGAAAGGAAATCCACTCATCTGTTCAACTAACATTGCAATCCAGTAGAAGAGAAAAGGACAGAAGAATATGAATTTGTTGACCATCTTTGATCTAAGGGTCAAGGCAAGAAAGGGAGTAATTATCTGCTGCTGAAATCAAATCTCTCTTTCAACCAAAAAGCAGTGAATTCCCAGGTGGATGCAATGTGCACCTAATGAAGAGTCCATCTGTTACAAGATGAATTGTGGCAAAGCTCTGAGAGCATCACAGCAGCCTATGACAAGACCACTTTGTCCTTTCAAGCATGTTATAAAGACTTGGGAAAAGCTTCATTTTGCACCTGACATTAAAGCACCATTAAAGGATTCTGAATACACTCTCAAAGCCAAGCAATTCTGAGGATGGCAGGAGTCATGAACTCATCCCATTACTTTTAGAGGGAGAGAAAACACAAAGAAAAGAACAAAGTTCTGTTTAAAGAACAGAAAAGCCCAGGAATGAAAGAGGAGGAATGTAACTGCCTGTGGAATCTCAGCTTAAAAATAGCACACAGTGTGCCTAGCGTCCTCTGAGGTCGCCACAGCTGTGAGGGCATCTGTGCTCAAACATGCTGTCATGTGGATGTGAGGTTTGAGCCCTTCTTTCCCAAACTCTGGGTGCAGGCAATTACTACCATGCTGGGGTGGGCGAGGGGGGGCTCTCTGTCAGTCATGCTTCATTTCTAGTTTGTTCTGAGGTTCTGCAGTTCACACCCAATTCACACAATAATTGGACCAACACTGCTTCTTGCCTTTGGGTAGTTAATAAGCTCATCTTCCATGATGGAGCAAGGACAGAGGTTCCATGGTAGCAGTGGAGAGGGTTAGGGAGGGAAGAGAGGCAGATCTATTGCTGCTCTATCATAAATAATGATACAATGGCTGCCATCTGTTAAGGGTCTACTGTTGGTCAGTGACTACAAAGCACTTTATGTATGTTATCTCTAATCCTCCCAAGAACCCTGAAAATTAGGTACTGTTTACTTCCATTTTACAAATAAGGAAATTGAGTCTAATAAAGATTGAAATTGTCCATGGTCACCCAACCAGTAAGTGATGCAGCCAAGTGTGTCTGACTTCAAAGCCTATCCTCATTGGTCCCTGGATCCATTTCTGGTCATGGATACAGATTATAGGGAGAAGGTACTGGAAAGTAAACCCCAGGAAAGAGACATCCATTGTTGTCTGCTCATTCACATCCATTGTCCCTTTTAGGGTCCCACACTGTGTTCAATTGTGCTGGAAAGGAAATCTGGTGCCTTTCCACTGTGAAAGTTAGAGAAGCTTCCTCTACCAGATTTCTCCTCCATTTCCCATAGACAGAGGAGACAGAGGATTGGTTTCTGGCATAAGCTCAGGCAACAGGATTCTTTCTCCTGGGATACTGACTTCTACTGAGGAGCAAGGACAGAAATAATCATAGAGTTCCTCCAATTCAGCAGCAGAACCTAGGAGACTTCACAGCATTTCCTGCTTATCCCAAGCCCTATTCCTCAATCATTCCAAGTCCAATAGGTGTTCTACTGTTTCAAACACTTTCTGTTGCTTAGAATTTAAGAGCCTTAACTGAAAAGCTTAGTATGTAAAGGAGTTCCAATATTTTATAAAAGAAGGAGAAAATAGGGAAACTTCTTCAAAGACCATATTAAGGAAGTAGGAACATATGTGACCTTGATGGGAGGGTTGACCAATAGAACATGGCAGAAATGACACTGAACTGGTTCTGAAAATTGCCTTTAACTGGCTTGTAATCTTCTGTTTTTAGCAAAATGGATACTTCGTTTTGTAACCTAGTCATAATTCCTGGAGAAGTCCAAGCCACATGGACTTTTCCATGGGAAGGAAGTCCAGTCTGCATCCCCAACTGAGCTCTCAGCTGCCAACCAGCACCAACTGCCCAATCAGGAGTGCACCATCTTGGATGTCCAACCGTGTGAACCCTTTGGTTGATTGTGTCTCCAGCTTCCCTACACCTACAACTGTATGAGAGATTCTCAGTGAGAATCTCCCATTCTGCCTACAGAAGTGTGAGCAATAATAAAGTGTTGTTTTAAGCTACTAAGTTTTGAGGTGGTATGTCTTGTAGTAATACAAGACTGGAGCAGGCTGCCTGGAATTATGGTTGCTGGATGGAAGGAAAAGTATTCTTATAATTTTGATAGATATTGCCAAATTCTGCTCCCTGGAGACTATACCAATTCACTTTTCCAACAAGGGTAGATGATAATAAAGATGGGATTCTGTAGCCAAGCTCCTCATATTTTTCATAGCTATAAGAAATCAAGGGCAGTCATTCATCAACTCCTCGCATTCATGATTTCAAAATTGTTGTCAAGAAAAGAGAATGGGAGAAAAGAAATTTGAAAAGAAAGACAGGTTGTTTAGTGTTTCTTTTAACTCCTTAAAATATATTTTAATCCGATTAATCAATATACTGTGGGTCTTGGTGGTCAATTGTGCTAATATTTGTGACAAAGGTAACTAAGCAGTGGCTTCTAATTAAATTTCATTTGTGCAACAAATACTTAAGAGATAATACTCTGCAAAATGCTGAGGGCCACAGGGATGCCTAGGCAGGAAGAAGCAGAATGGACAGTGTTTCATGAATAACTCAGTCTTGCTTTCTCTTTTCTGCAAAATCAGAGAAACCCAACATTGCCTCAGCACCTCATTCCTGAAACTAGGTCATCGGATGTGTTGGAATCTTTATCACCTTTGTCTATTTGAGGAATCGTCTCCCTTTCTTTTAGCTTCATTTCCTACCTTCTTTAAAACACGACTCTGCCAGAGTCCTACAATTCCTTCTTTACATCTCAGAACCCTTCTGGGAGGGTTTCATTATTATTGTGTGTGTGATTTCCAGACGTTGAGATTCCTACAACTCTGAAAGAAAACTGGAAATTGAAGAAGTTGGGACAAAGAAGAGGATGAAATCAGGGAGAAGAAGGGAAATGAAGAGAAAAGAGGCGATCCCCATATCAGGAAGTCAATGGTCCCTTCACTTAATGCCAGTTGAAAAATCTTTCTTGTACTTAGTAACTAGAGAATTCTGCAGGACCTGGACCATGACACTGTCCTTGACAACCTCACTTTTGATGTCTAAGTTCTTGGTCTGCCTTTAACAAGAGTCCCATTAGGCCAGTGTCATGGACTGAGTATTTATGTGCCCTTCCTTCCCCTTCACTCAAATTAATATGTTGAAGAACCAACCTTCAGCACGATGGTGTTTGGAGTTGGAGTCTTTGGGGGTAATCGAGGTTATATATGGTCATGAGGATGTGGCCCTCATGATGGGATTCATGGCCTAGGAAGAACAGGATTTCTCTCTCTTTCTGTCTCTGTCTCTCTCTCTGCCTTCCCTTCCCTTCATTCACACACTGATGAAAGTCCATGTGAGAAGGAAGCAAGAAAGCAAGCAACCCTGCAAGTCAGAAGAGAGCCCTCAGCAGAACCTGATTATTCTGACACCCTGATCTCAGACTTCCAGTCTCCAGAACTAGGAGAAAATAAATTTCTGTTGTATAAGCCATCTGGTCTGCTGTATTTTGTTATGGAAGCCTGTAGGCTGACTAAGACAGTTTATCAATAATCTCCCCATCCTTGATGGGGGCATTGAGACACTCTGTTAGTAACTTTTTATCTGCCAAGCCTGTCACCCTGTTCCTTGGCCACAAATCCCTGCTTGTCCTTGCTGTATTCTGAGTTGAGCTCAACCTCTCTCTCTGCTATTACAATATCCCTATTTCTATAACCTTAAGAAAAAAAGCCTTTTTCATTATCTTAACAGGTGTTAGAACCATTTTTTTTCTTCCATAAGTACATATTAAAACTATGGAAAGTCCATTGTCTCCTTACACTTGGCAAAGCTTCATCCATCCTTAAATTCCAGTGTTACATTATGGTTGCTGTTTTTACACAATTATCTTCTCTAAGCTCCTGGAAAGTAGCCTGTATCTCCAAGTCTTTGTGTCCCCAGCACCCAGCACAGTCCTGGAACACACAAGAGAAAGTTCATTCTAAAACTTTGAGCCAGGGGCCGTGCCGCACACTTGTAATCCCAGCTGTGTGGGAGTCTGAAGCAGAAGGATTGCAAGTTCAAAGACAGCCTCAACCACTTATTGAGACCCTAAGCAACTTAGTGAGGCCCTTTCTCAAAAGGAAAATAATTTAAAAGGGCTGGGGATGCAGCTCAGTAGGTAGGCATCCCTGGGTTCAATCACTGGTACCAAAAAACTATTTAGTTGAACTGCTTTACTCTAGAGTGGAGTCCTTCTCAAGCACAGAGAAATTTTCAGGGCTGAGAAAGTCGGGGAGGACTCCATGTAGGTTGGGAAGTGCTCAGAAAGGCAAAAAAACAATGAGAAGGACACAGCTGAATTGGGAGCAGCATTAAAAAATGGGACACAGTGAAATAGTCAGCATGTAGTAAATGTCTCATTGAGCACCATTTGGTGTCTAGAGATAGCAACCCACTCAAAATTTAAGTAATTTACTGTATATAAACCACAACTCAATTAAAAAGTGCATTTATTCTAAACAGATCTGATAGCCAAGTTAAGGACACTTGGTTGGTTGTTAAGACTGGAGCAAGCACCTGGAATGCTAGAAAGATCCCCAACAGATGGCATCTTATCTTGACCGCTGGTCTCCATTTCCAGCTTCTCTCAGATCACCTACATGGATCCAAATGGTCCAGCCTGGATGCCCCAAGTTACCCCTGTAGGCCCCCAAGTCCACAAGACCTTCCACCTTACAAATAACTGGTATCTCTGTGAGATGCTGCAGGTCCACTCCTGTTCCCATCAGCTGTGCTTGTAGGAAGAGGGATTTCTAAGACTGGTGGTCAACTCCCAAGGTGTTGAAGGAGCAGTTTTAAGGGAAGACCTGTGCTAGACAGAAACACCACGTGTGTCAACTATAGGATATACTAAGGAGACCAGACTAAAGGGATTATTTTGAAAATAATTGAGGATGGATATGGATCATTGAGGTTGATCAGCTGATGGCCCAGGAAGGCAATGACAGGATGTTTTAAGCAAGAGAGTCTCTGCTATAGAAATGAATTAATATTGCACTCCATGTTCCCTGTGCATTCATCATGCACCGCTACTAGAAATGGGTTCCTAAGGACAAGGACCAGAGAGAGCAAACCCAAAGCAATCCAGGCCTCAGCTGCAGAACCCTTTTCGATGTACAGAAGTGCTATTGTGAGTAGTTTAATGACCTGCCTCCTCTCATTAGAAGTTGCCCTTCCTTTCCACCCAGAGGAGCAGAAACCTCCACATCACCTGACTGCAGCGGCCAGGTACATATTGAGATTTATAGGCCTCCAGATGGGGTTGCACTGACTGGCCCTAATTGCCATTTTGAGAAGTGGAACAGACCTGTCTCATCCTGAAGGGCCCCACTGGGAGGTGCAGTGTCTGCATGCTCCTTGGCTGCCTCTCCTAGAGATGGAGCATTAAAACAGCACCCGGAGAGGGCATGAGTGTGCTGAAGGGGAACTGGCAGGGTGAGAATTTAGCTGTCATGCAATCTTGGAGTATCATTGCATAAGTACAACTCTGGCTGTAATTAACAAAGTCTCACTGGAGTGGGCATTGGCAGAAAGGAGAAATACTGAGAAGAATAAAGAACTATTTTAAGGAACCCCCTGGGGAAGGAGCTCGGGGGCTTCTCCCTCTGCTCCTTATCTCTGAGTCTGTCAGTGTGCTTCTTTCATTTCTTCTTCACTCAGTGAAAAGCCAACTCTACTTCCTTGTCCATAATGCAGTATGGCAGTTGGGAACAGATACTGGGTTCACCTGGCCTCCATTCAACAAAGCAGCCTAGCTGAGACTTCCATTTTTTAGTTCCCATCTGTGTCTAATAGGAAGTGACTGGTCCAGCTAATACTGGTCACAATGGACCAACCGTCAACTGGCCTGTGGGATATGGCCATGCTATATGAACATGGTCCTACCACCATGAGAAAGAAGGTGGTGTTGGGGTAGTAGGTGGGGAGGACACAGTTATCAGAGAAGGAATAATCACACAGTGAACTTGGAGACAGTCCTGAGGTTATTCTCTATGATCTTCTATATATAGGTACTCAGCACACAATATTCCATTTGTTAATGTCACCAGATGATTCTTCTGTGTTCCCCAAACTTCAGTCATTCACAAAACGTCTCAAAAATTCTTGCCATCTGTGAGTACCATCTCTCTAGTTATCTACACAATTTTTTTCTACATCAACCCACTGGTTTTACTTAAGTCAAATCTGGCTTTCACTTAATCAATAGTAATCATAAAATGTTGGGCTTGGTGATTTTTTTTTAAAATTTATAGCATAGATTATAATTTGTGCACACCAGTAAATAAAAAGGATTTGCCCATGAATTCCTGAAATAATTTTGCATCTCCCAATAATGTGAGCAGTGCACTTTGGGGCTATTGCCCTCGAAAGCCTTTAGTAAAGAAAGTAGCAAAGGATGGTGGTTCTTGGAGACAGGCTGACCTGAGTTCAAATTCCCTCTCTAGGCCATTAATCTGGCACATCTCTGTGAGCCTCAGTTTCTGCATGTGTAAAGCAAGAACACAGCACCTATGCTGTGGTTTGGATCTGGAATGTTCCCCAAAGCTGAAAGTGTTGGAAGCATGGTCCCCAGTACAGCAAGGTTCAGAGGTCAGGCTTTTAGAGGTGATCGCATTATGAGGACTGTCACCTCACCAGTGGATTAATCCATGCAATGGGTTAATAATTTGAATGGGATGTGGCTAGAGGAAGTAGGGAGGGGCAGGGCCTTGGGGACAGTATCTGTCCTTGACCCCTTCCTCCCTCCCTCCCTCACCACCTCCGCTCTTTCTCCTTCCTGGTTGCCATGAGCTAGACAACTTTGCTCCCCCAAACAATTCCTCCATGATGTTTTTCTACCTTGGATCCAGCTGACCTCTGAAACTGAGGTCCTCTGAAACCATGAGCCAAAATAAACTTTTCCTCTCCTAAGTTTTTCTTGTTGAGTATTTTGGTCAGAGACGTCAAGCTGACTAACACAACTTGCCTCAAACAACTATTATAAGGCTTAAACAGGATAGAGTTTGGAATGTGGAGGGGGGCACAGTGCAAATGTTTCAGTGGTTCAAAACCACAGTTGCTTTTCAAGGATCCCTGAAATATCATCATTGCTACCCTGCTAGGATCTGAGCTTAAATGTTCCCCCAAAGGTCCAGTGTTAAAGGCTCGGATCCCAGCAAGGTACTCTTGGGGAGATGGTGGCATGTTTGAGAGCAGGGCTCAGGGGAGGTCCTTAGGTCATTGGGGTGTGATCTCAAAGGGGATTTGGGGGCCCCACCCTATTCTCTCTTTTTTGCTTTCTGGACATGAAGTGCGTGGTTTTGCTCTGTCATGCACCCCTGCTATGATATGCTGCCCTACGACAGGTCCAAAACCAAGGCCAACTGATCATTGACTGGACCTTCCAAAACCATGAGCCAAAATAAACACTTTTGCTTTATGAGCTGATTAGCTCAGGTATTTTGTTATAATAACAGGGAGCTGACTAATATACCCACACAATTCAAAAATCATCCCTTTACTGAGGGTGAACCAGACTCCTGGGTGAAATTCCCCCAGGATTGCACAGGAATTGCTGCCTAGTAGAGTGGTCAAAGGGTGGGAGTTGGCAGAGTCAGTTTTAAATACCAGTTGTAACATTAACTGGCTGAGCAAGCTTGGGAAAGTGGCTCAGCTTCTCTGAGTTTCTGTTTCTTCATCTATAAAATGATGACAGCAATACCTACTCCCAAATGGGTTTTGTGAGGAAGAAATCAAAGAGAGTGATCCTCCACAGTCTTTCATCTGCCTTTGTTCTCTGCCAGCAGTGTAACTTCAGCAGTCAGCTGCCATTAGCCACTGTGACTGTGATATTCTCATATAGGCCTTGACAAGAGCTGCTATTTCAGGGATGTGACAAGCTGAGTTGGCTGCTGGAGAGGGACTCCGTGGGAAAACAGGCTCGACCATCAGCTCCATGAGTTCTGACAGTAATGTGTCTAGCAATGAAAACAGTCATCATTTCCCACAGCAAGGGGAAAAAAAAGGAGGAGGAAAAAAAGCGTCTCCCAAACCTTGTAAATGAGAAATAATTCATGCATGAAGAAAGTCATTCCAGGGAGATATTATTAAAATTCTGCCCTTTCTTGCTATTAGGACAAAATAGGCAGAAAGAACCGAAGGAGGAAGTCGGGGAATCTGAAGCTTCAAAATAAATCAGAAATGGTTTCTTTTAAATTTTGACCCTATGTTCCTTCTCATTCAAGACCACTAGAAAAAGAAAGAGAAGTCTCCAATCTACTCATGGAGACCCATTTGTGTTCTTTTTTATGAAACCTCAGGGGTGGTGGAGAGTGGGTGGGAAGCTTTCTTTTCTGTTGAAATATAAAACTGACCCTCTTGATTTGGCCTGAGGCAAGGAGAAAGGGGACATCTCCAAAGTGAAGACACCCTTGGGGGAGCCAGATGGGACACTGCACGGGAGCTCCTTTAAAGAACTCAAGATTGGAGCCCCACATTTAAATCAGGGCTACAAACTTGAATGACAAGGAGGTTAGGCAGATGTCTAAGTTCATTTTTCCATTGCTATAACAAAATACCTGGTGCTGGATAATGTATAAAGAAAGGAGATTTATTTAGACTGAGGTTTTGGAGGTTCAAGAACTTGCAGCTTCATTTGTTTGGACTCTGGAAGTGATCACGTGGTGAGACAAAAAGCCAGAGAGTGGGATGGAGCCTGCCTCCCTATTTAATCACAACCTTCTCTTGAGAACTTACCAGGGTCCCACACTAATTCCTCACTAAAGCAGCACCTGCAATGACTCCATCACCCTCCACTCGTCTCCAACGCTTTAAGGTCCCCACACCTGAAAGTTGTTCATACTTTCAACCAAGCTTCCAACACAAACTCTTTGCAGCACACTCTAAAACACACCACATCTGAAACACAGCAGCCCGTAAGTTAAATGAGTAAAGAACATAACTGTGCAGTCCACGTTCCTAAAAGGGGGTAGCTGCTACTCAACTCAGCCAACCCCATGCTGGAAACTCAGAATTGCCAAATCTTTCCATATTCCCAAAGAAGGCAAAAGTATGAATTTTTATTTACAATTTCTTTTTAGTTCACAATTCAAATATTTTTTAAACACTAAGCTAGCTAAAATCACACACACACACACACACACACACACACACACACACTGAATCTAGCGGAAGCCAGTTTGTGACCTCCACTTTGTCCTTTTTGCCTGGCCCACCATCTCTCTTCTGGAATGGTTCCAGATTGTTCCGATAGGGCAGTCACACTGTGTCTTCAAGAAGCACTGCCTTGTGACCCACGTGCACAGCGCTGAACAACACCTGCCCCCATGTCAACAAAGAGAAGGTTGACAGCCACACTTGCCTACCAATGCTCTAGAATAATTTTTCCTCAAAACTGTTCAATTTTTTTTTTTTTTCAGGAGAAACATTTTTCAATCTCAGATGTGTTCTCAGCCAGAATGTTCTCTTCCACGCCGTCATAATCTACTGTGACACCGCCTGCTTGCTTGACAAACGAGGAGACAGGGAGTTGGCAAACAGGATAGATCCCCAGCCGCAGGCCTGGCCCACTGCTGCCGGGATCCCCTGGGGATCCAGAGAGCTCTGGCCACCTCTCCCACCCCTCAGTGGTTGCCTGATACACAGCTCTCTCCAAGATGAAACTGTTTGGCTTTTTACTATAAATCTAAGAGCTGTATTTTTCTGTTTTAGTCATTTAAACTTGCAGTCTAGAGATGGTTGCAGCCTCCCAGGAGGGCGATGTGTTTTGACATCCATATTTAGGGCTGACATTAGAAGTCTCCTGGAGAAATAAGCCACGGCGTGAGATCCCTTGTGAATGGCTGACATGTATGTAAACTGCTCACGGGCTTGGCTTCTTCTTTTTTTTAACTGACAAACATTTGTGGCATATACGGACACTTTGTAGAATGGCTAAATCAAGCTCGTTGACAAGCACATTACCTTGTATTCTTTTTGTGTGTGGCAAAACACTTAGAGTCTACTCCTGAACAACGTTCAAATATACAATCTATGGTTATGAACTCTGGTCATTGTGTTGTAGAAGAGATCTCCTGAACTTACTCCTCCTAACTGAATGTTGGCACAGCTTTTTATGAGGACTATTACTCTAACACTTATTTAATACTTTAAATAAGACTTAGGCATCTTATAGAATATAAACTATTTGAGAACCAAAAGTGCCTCAGTAAACTTGACAGTAAAATAGGGCTAATGATGCTTCTTCTTGGAGTCCTTACTGGGATGAACTGAGAGAATGTGTATCTAATATGTAGTTTTACAAGAGAAGAACGAGTATTGGCTCCATTCTGTTTCCTTACTTAAAAAATTGTAGCCCCAATCAATAGACCCCTTTGGTCTATTGATTTTAGACTTTTAATATTTTTTACCTATAAAATTTTTAATTTAAACAGTTTAAATTTTATTACTAGATTTTGCAAAAATGTCTTTTCCTACAATCGGGATTATCTTGGGTTTATCTAGCACCTTTCTTCACAAGGATCCCAAAGTTCTCATGCTATTTCATTTATCTTTACAGGGTAACAACTAAGGAGACGCCCTTGAGAGTGTGGTTTATTTTCTCCTAGTTCAGTTTGCTCATCTGCAAGCAGGGAGACTTCAGTGCTCTATCTAATGCCCAGGATTGGTGGGGGAAGGGAAGGGTGATAAACTGTGTGAATGCACTTTAAAGAACATGAAAATGATGTATGAGTTCAAGATATTAATAAATGTGATTTCCCAGCTCCTCTGATATTCCCCAGAGGTCCCTTGACCTTCCCTTACACACCTGGTGTGACTTGCTGGGGAAGCTACTCAGCAGCAGCAGAGGTAAGGAGACCCTAGGACACTGAATTCTTCTCTGTAACAAAGCAGACCAGCTGGTGGGCCCTGGGATAGGGAGCAGATGGAGTGTCCTTGGCAGCACACCTGGGCCTCAACGCTCCCGACCCTTCACCTGTCCTTGGTTCTTCTCTTTCTCTTGCATCCCACCCAGTCTCTCTCAGACTTTGTTGGCGTTCCCTTCAAAATGGGTCCTGCTACTTATCACCCCACTAACAGCCAAATATTTTTTAAACATCTTCCATGACAGTCTTTTTACTGGTCTCTTCTTCCCACTCTCTCCACATAATCTATTCTCAATGAAACAACCAGAGTCATTTTTCACAATGTGAAACAGACCTGCCCCTCGTCCCCACCACCTGCTCAGTTACAGCCCCCTGGTGTCCCTCCACCATCCTAAGACTAAAAGCCAGGTCTTGCCGTGGACCTCATGGACCTGCCTGCACCGACCCCTGGCTCCCTCTCTACCTCACTCCCTCCAGCCACAGAGCCCACCAAGCACTTTATATTCAGCACCCCCATGAGCAGCAGATGCATATATTTTACATTTATGTTTCATTTTACAGGCAGGAAACATGGTTTAGAAACCTCCCTTACATCCCACAATTAGAAGTGGTAGAGTCAGGATTGGAGTTTCAGCATCCCTTTTACACTGATCTTATTTCTTTCTCTCTCTCTCTCTCTCTCTCTCTCTCTCTCTCTCTTATGTGTGTGTGTGTATATATAATATACATATATATATACATGGTAAGCCTACTGTGCCTATGGGATCTGCATCAGCAGATTCAACCAACTTCAGGGCAAAATATTTTTTTTCTGCATTGAACATCTATAGACATTTTTTTCTTGTCATTATTCTCTAGATAATAATGGGTAACAATTATGTTATGATTTGGGTATGAGGTGCCCCCCAAAACTCCTATGATAAGGTAGGAATGTTTGGACAGAAAATGATTGTATCATGAGAACTGTAACCTAATCAGTCTATCCTGGTGTGAATGGACTGACTGGGTGGTAACTATAGGCGGGTCGGGTGTGGCTGGAGGAGCTGCGTCACTAGGGCCCAGCCCTGTTTCTGCTCGCCAGCAGCTTTCCTCTGCTGGGCCCTTGCACCATAATGAGCTGCCTCATCTTGAGCACAGAGCAATGGAGTTGGCCATCTATGGACTGAGACCTTTGAAACCATGAGCCCCAAATAAATTTTTCCTTCTCCAAGTTGTTCTTGTCAGGTATTTTGGTCACAGTGATGCAAAGCTCACTAACACAAACTATTAACGTAGTATTTACACTGTGTTAGGTACTAAAAGTAATCTAGAGATAATTTAAAGTATATAGGTTACAGGCGAATGCTACATTGTTTTATACAAAGGACTTGATCATATGCAGATTTTGGTATTTGCAGAGAGTCCTGGAGTCAGTGACCAAGGGACACCAAGGGATAACTGTAGTTTATAAGTTACTTCAAATCCACTTTGGAATTAGTAGGGAAGATAGGGGAAAAGACACAGGGAAGGCACACTTTTGGGTCCAGGACTAATCATGTCTCTAGACCAAGATTTTCTGAAGTTCAGAAAAAATATTCCATTTGCTTAAAATCAGGCTGGTAAAATCAGTCTAAGTGATGTCACCAGTGTTTACAAAATGTTTCAGAAATTTGCAGACACAAAAGGAGAAGGCATATTTCTACCAGTGGAGAAATTCTGACTAACCAGGCCAGCATTCAAGTTAACGGCACAGAAAATGTAGTTGAGCCATCAGAAAACTGTTTTAATGTCCAGTGTTTCTGCTATTGTGCTGCCATTAACATGGTGTTAATGAAATGTAATAAAATGTGGTTTGGAAAGGAAACCCATCTGCTCTGAAACTTCAATTAATATGATTAAGATATAGCTTTTACACAATAAACTCGCATCTGATGCACATTCTGTGCTTTGTAGATTATTACAACAAAGCTCATGCAGTCAAATAAAGTCAAGTTGTGCCCAATTAAACATTTGCAGGCAGCTCTGTAGCCCAGAGCTTTGCTGAGGAAGAGGGAGTGTAAATGCTCTGGGTTTGATTCCCTCCCTGAATGGCATGTCATCTCCGCTCTCCATTACTCTAGCAGCACAGCACCCATTCTTCTCCATCTTCTGCTTCCCTCCACCTCACAGCAGCCAGCAAAATGGGACAGGCAGGGGAGGTGGCCATGACAGTGCACGTGGCCAAGAAACTGCAGGGTTCTGGGATTGAAAGAGGGGCTTCCTCCTTGCTTCCACTAGAAGGGAGTGAAAGCTGGTGGGCAGGGGTGCCTGCCTTTGCTTTCTTCTTTCAATATTTTACCATCACACTCAGAAATTCCTGCTGAGCGTCAACTATGTGCAAGTCAACAGGGGAGAAAGGAACAGATAGGAAGAGAGAAACGTCAGCCTTCCTCCTCAGCGAGCACGGTGAGGCTTTAGGAGCAACACTGACTCACTATGCAAAGGTCTGATAGGGGTCTTAAACTCCTTCTCCCTTTCTTCAAATTCCAGCAGAGTTCAGCTGGGCCTGGGAAAGGTGGCTGATACAGGAAGCAGAGAGGGAAGGTCAGTCTTTCCTTTCCTTTAGTAGTAAAAATACATAAAAAAATAAAAATAAAAAATAAAAACAGAAATCTGAAATGGACATCTGCCCCAGTCTCAGTCCTTACATCTGAAAGGGGTTGACCCCACCCTGTCTATGCCGCTGCTTTGCACAGGCATGACCAATAAGGGCAGTACGTACCTCTGACCACAGTGATTCACTCGGGGATGCGCCCATGATCAAGTCAGATAAAGATCAGACCTAGAGCCTGCTCCGGGAACTACTGGGAGAGATGTACTCTCCTGCCACTGTGACTGCTAAGCTAGAGAACATAGGCCTGGAGCTGGAGGGCTCTGTTTGCCAACATGGCAGAGGTGGGGGGGGGTGCTTGCTGAGAAAGTAGGCAACTGAGGAAGGCAAAGCCAAGCCATGGGGACAGACAGAGTCCCAAAGACACAGTTTAAGCATCTAGATCCAGCTATGCCTGAAGGCCATTTACCCCATTTCTGCCCACATGCCATATTTATGAATTCATCTTTTCTAAATCTAGTTTTAAGTTGGCCCTGAACCTGATACCAAAACAGATGTCACAGAGGTACCAGAATTTTCAGAGCCCTGGTGCTGCAGAAGGGGCTTCTGCAAATCTCAGGAAAGTTGCAGAACTGAGCTGGGGCCTCTCAGTGGCCAGCTGATTCTTCCGGTCATTGGGTCCAAGCAGAGGCTACAGTTTCACAGAGCCGGGTGTCCTCGGTTCTCACTCCCCCCACCCCCACCACCCTCTTCCTCAATTCTGCCCTGTGGAAATTTCCCAGCAACCTTCAGAATCCTTGCAGGGACCTGACTCCAGTTGATTCACATTCTGTGCTCCCATTTTGGCCTATACTCTCTCACTCAAGCCACACTTTCAGGAGGCTGGTAGCCTGTGAGCTCCAGAGCAACCTGGGCTGCCTTCCTTGACTAAGTTTTGCCCCGCTCATGGCCTAGTATCCAGGCACTGCTTTTGATTTTCTTCCAAATGCACATTGATAGCTCACAAAGCTGAGTGAAATAGGAAGATGTAGAAATGAGGAGAGATGATAAAGATTTTAATATTAGATAGACCTAAGAGCAAACCCAGTTTTGTCTTACACATGTTTGATCTTCACATGTGTAGGTATATCTTCCCCATACCTCAATTTCCACCTTGGCAAAATGGCGACACCTTTACAGGGTCATCGTTAGGATTTCAGGAGCTTTATCTTAGGGCCTGACACATACTAAGCTTTCTGCAAACTCAGATTTCATATTCTAGGCACCAAGCTAGGAACTTTCTTATCTAACTATCACAAAATCTCTGTAGATGATATTATTATTCTTGACTCATAGGCAGGGCTATGTCAGTCAGACTTTTGGTTGCAAAATACAGGAACAGATTTGCTCTCTCAGACAGAAAGGGAATGTAATTAAAGGCTAACAGGGATCAAAGAATCACTGAGAGGTCAGAGGACCAGGTTGGGGTGGGCTGTGCAGCAGGACTGTCTGGCTGGTCTGTGCGCCCTACGACCAGGGTCAGGGCTCTGACTCCTGGCTGGCCCTCCTCCAGCTTTTACCAGTCATCAAGGTCACAGAATAGAGCAACTGATTGACTGATTTACATCAAATTACTGTCCCGGGCTGAGATGGGGATACAGGAAAGATGAAGGAAAGATTTGAACCTCCGAGCTGTCCTTCAAATTGTACCGTGGGGTACCTCTCAAATGGAGATCAAGATCAAGGTGTTAATACACTAAAGCATCTTTGTTTTTGTTTTTGTTTTTTTTTTTTTTTTTGGAACTGGGGATTGAACTCAGGGGCACTCCACAACTGAGCCACATCCCCAGCCCTATTTTGTATTTTATTTAGAGACAGGGTCTCACTGAGTTGCTTAGGGCCTCGCTAATTTGCTGAGGCTGACTTTGAACTCACAATCCTCCTGCCTCAGCCTCCCAAGTGGCTGGGATTACAGGCGTGCGCCACTGCACCCACTGGATAAAGCATCTTTGATTAAGAGCAATATAGAAATCCAGAGGATCCCTCAAAGGAAATAGAGATGTTTCATGACTTAATTATGAAACACATGTACACAGCACACACACACACACACACACACACAGCAGATAATGATGATTTAAATCCATATTTTGACCTTCTTATCCTTTTACCCTATCTTCTAGGCCAGACTCCTACAAAGCGAGGCAGAGGCAGTAAAACAAACATGGACATGGAATAGGTCAGATAATCCTCACAACTGTACCAAGGAAGACCTGAAGCTGGCCAAACCAGCACAGCTAAGGAGAGACAGGGGAGGCTTTCTGGGCTGGGCTAGGAGGGGAGAGTGTCTCCTTCAAACAGCAGGAAAAATAAAGAGAGAAATTCTGGAAGTGACATGGGCATGGAGTAGGAAACAGCACACTTGGGGTCCCGGGTTGGGACTGTGACTACAAAGACAGTCAATGCCCAGGAGGGGCAGGCTGCCCTCGGGGTGCTGAGTCAGTGTAGCCTGGAGCAGGTGCTCCTTCAAACACAGCAGCTCATAAATCACATCTGACAGGGTGGGTCTTTCTGCTGTGCATGACCTTTGTTTCAGGGACAGATGGCCACTGGAATATGCATGTGGAATTTGTGTGATTAGAGAAGTACATATGCATGGCAGAGTGGTTATTAAGCCAGAGAGCTGAAATAAACACAAAAAGAGGTCATTTCTGCCCAACCCGCCTTGGGCCACAGCAGTGCTTCCCAAACATAAGCTTTAGAATAACAATCGTACTGTTACTTAATGAAGCCGTCCTTTTATTCAGACTCACTTTTTAATCCAAATAGATATATTAGGGAATTTTAGACTTTCTGTTCCCATTCTGGCATGTATGGAGCTTAGAAGTTGCCAGTCCGTCCCATCAACAAATAAGAAGCTAAACAAACTGAAAAATCAAGACCTTTTCTTAGACCCCTAATAGAAGTAAGACCTGTGTCAAACTTCTGCCCACCAAGTTGAAACTAGGTGAATTTGGAGAATTTCAGAAGAAACCCATGAGTGTAAACCTCCACGGGGAGCAGTATGTGGGTAGGAAAACCCGAAGTGTAACTTGTCAGGTCGAATTGGGCGGCTGCAGGGGGCAGGAGCAAAGTCACCTAGCAACACACTGTGCCAGAAGTGACCAATGAGGCAGACCTGCTGACCCTGATGTCCACCTTGGGTCCACCTTTTCCTGGGCAGGACCCTTGACCCCTTCCTCTGCATAAACAACCTGAGCAGCCAAAGCCATGTGCGATTTCTTCTGGCTCTCCCACCCCGACTTTCACCCCGGGGGGCTGGAGATTTTGCCCAGGACGCAGACTCCAATAAATCTCAAGCCACTACTTTTGTCTGACTCTGGTGAACCCTCCTGGCGAGCTTACTCCTTTTGGCCACCCGCCCGCTGCATTTTGGGAGCTTTACATAACTGATAAACTGCTAGAAGCTCAGTGTGGACAAGTCTGCGAATTCATCCGGTGGGACCAAGTCATAGGGGCTCCCACATTTTTGTGAGTTTTACCTTTAGCAGTTCTATAGTGTATGTTGAGAAAAAATCCCCTTATCCTTCCAGCAGGTGCAGGGGACCATAGGGGATTCTGCCACATCCAGCATGGGTGAGGGAAAGAGTTTCTGTCAGAGGACAGTGCCAGTTGTAGATTATCACTAAGAAACTTATTTAATTGAATAAACACAGGAGCCAATTATCTTTTTAAATGGAAGGGGGTGTGATGGATTGAGCCATACCAAGATCTGGTCTCTAACAAAGTGGAGAAGCCCACCTTCCCTTTATTTATAGTCGTACAGGCAAAGGGGGACTGGGAGGAGCTTCTGTGAGGAACAGGATGGGGTGGAGTTAGGGAAGTCATCGGCTTTAGCGGTCCGCCCAGAATAATTAGCATTTCCTCAGGCAGTGAGCCGCTCTGCACAGTCACATCCCCCAGGCTGTCTGAAACAGTTCTCATGACTGCCAGTTCCTGGGAGTCAGACTTTTGTGTCCCATGGTTCAGCCAAGCCTGATTCTGCAAGTCATGGATGGCTCCCCACAGGGAACAGTTAACCATTGAACTGTTACAGAGCATTGCATTTTTCTTAAAATGTTCTACCCTCAAGGAAACTATTTTATCAAACTATTTTTGAAGTTTCATTAGAGCCTAATTGAGCTGGGGGAAGGGAAACACCCAACTCCAACCCCCTTTGACTTTTCACATACTCCGTCCGTCCTCTCCCAACTCAGAGTGGGAGAAAGGACTGAGAAGCACTTGCAAAGTCTGAAGTCCAGACTCAGGCTCAGCAAAAGATCAAGACCTATCACAGAGGTGAGGGGAGGATCCCAACAGCAACAAGCATAGTTAACACAGAGATCTTGGTTTCCAAACACCCTTCTCCTCTAAACAGGATGCCTTGGAGAAATGGCCGACTTCAGGGCTAACACTGAAGAGCCTGGAGAATCTTGTGCCAGAAACAAGAGAGTGCTTAGAGAGTGACAAGGATATGTCACAAGGACAGAAGACAGAATAGAGAAGCTCTCACAGGTCATATCTGGGATCATTTGAGCATTAAAAGAAATAACAAGCATAAGAAATTATAATTAATTGAATAAAATAGCAATCAGAGAGTGCATTCAGATATAAATAAATAAACAGGAAAAAGAAAGCTTTTTCTCCCAGCAGAATGAATGACAGAACGTTAGAATCAGACATTCGCTGTTTGGCAACCATGAGAGTAATGATTAATTCATCTAAGAAACATCAGTGGATGTTAAAACTAGTTCTTAAATTTGATGAGAGACAGAATATTTACATAGTATCAAAGTACCTCACTATGAAATGCTTATTAATTACAAAGGATGAAAGAGTATTTTTCTTCATAGTGGAGAAACCTGACAGGCTCCACCTTCCTCCAGTAATTGGAGTTAACATTAGCGGCAATGGTCAAATCAGCATGGTGTGCCATTCAACAGGATGCAACGAGAGGAGCCTCACTTCTGACATTTCGCAAAGATGCATAACCTGAATCTAATCATAAAGAAAGGTCAGACAAATGAAAATTCAAGGCCTAAGTCATGAAAGTCAAGGAAGACCTGAGAAACTGTTACACACTAAAGATGACTCAAGAACTAGAACCATTTAATAGAAGGATCCCAGGTTGCATTATTGTGCTAGCAAGTTCAATTTGTGTAATGGGTGAAACTCAAATAGGATCAGCGTCTTGAATGGTAATTTCCTAATTTTGAAGGTTGCATTGTGGTTGTGACGAGAATGTCATTGTTGGTAGGAAAGTCGGTCAAGCAGTCAGGGGTGATGGGCATCATATCAGCAATTTACTCTCCATTGGTTAGTGAAAAATATTCTGTAAATTTCTTAAATTTTTCTGTGAGCTTAAGGTGGCTTCAAAAAATTATTAAATTATCTTCAGTGTTGAAAATGAAAATAACTATAGACTAAATATAATAGAAACAATAATGTTATTTAACTAGCTAGATTTCATTGCCTACCAAAGGCTGAGAACTATAAAGCTATTCTCTGTTTGAAATGGAGCTTAGCAAGCATTTGCTTACAACAACCTGAGAATTTCTTCATCAGAGAGGGAAAAAAATTAGAAAAGGGGAGCCAAGATGGCAGACTAGAGGGAGGCTATATTCCTTGCCCCTCCGTAACTCAGGATTCAAGCAGAGTAAATACTTTCTCTGTGAGGCAGTCATCACTGCCCACTGATCCCTGGCTGTTTACCCCATTCATCTAACAATCACCCACCATCTACCAGCATATCACCTGCCTTTTGAGTGCAGATCCCTCACTGACTGCTGCCTATCATCTGCCATTTCCCTGTTTCTCCGCCTCTTGCCTGCCGTTGGCCCACCTTTCACCTACCCATCACCCACTGCCCAAAGTCCACCCACTGATAGTCCACTGTTAGCCTGCAGACTACCCACAGACTGCCTGCTGCCCGCTGTTACCTGGAAGTCCATTGTCACAGTACCCGCAGGTTGGGTTACACATGGCTGCTGCCCTCTTGGGACAACAGCCAGGGCCTGCAGGTTTGTTGCCACAGCCACTGCCATCTCCAGGAGTGGCCACCTTGGTCTGGGAACTCAGGCCAGGGCCTGGAGATATATTGGGGTATGTGCAGGTCTGGTTGCACCTGAGGTCTTTCTGCTTGTGGTAGTGGCTGCCATGTGGCTGCCTCTTTGCAGGGTCGCTCCTTTGTGTGAGCGCATCCCTAGTGGTCTCTCTGCAAGTTGAAAGAGCATTGAGATCTTGGGAGTGTAGCAAGGCAGGGCCTGGGGAAGCAGAAGCCCAGTTCTATCAGATTGCAACTGGGTTTGTGGGGACCAGTCTGGGTCTGGCAAGCCTGTGGAAAGCTAGGGACCAGGGGCAGTTCTATGGAGGGAGCACAGGTTGCAGAAACTAGAGAAAACTTGTCTCTCTCCAGCTCCCTGAGTCCTGAAGTGTGCAGAGACAGTTACAATAGGCGGAAAGACTGTAAGAGGGTGTGGGGCCATCATGCTATTGGCTTACCCACTCAACCTGTCCAGCACCCACTGGACTGGAGCTAACATCAAACTTCAGACAACCCAATCTTTGAGCAGAAAAGGGAAGCTGAGATAATTTTTGAAAGCCAACAGAAGCAATCAATTTTTCATTTGAGACTTTCCTCCTTTTTCTTTTTGCCCTCTCACACCTCTACCTTCTATGAATCCAAATAGTTTTTGTGCATCAATTTATTGAGGAATGGGATGTCTGAATAGTATATGACAGTTTTATTTTGTATTCTTGTATTTTTACTTTTTTAAAATCTGTACATATTTTTTTCTCTCACCTACCTGTCTCCCTGGATTCTCTTTCTCACTTCTCTCATACTAACAGCCAACCTCTATTAATTCCTCCCTTGCTCTTACTATAAGTTTTACTTCTTTCTTCTCTCCCTCATAAACATCACATCTTATACTACTTCTGTTCCCCCATTGTCCATCATTTGAAATAGTAAACCCTTTTAGCAAATTTACTGTTTATATTGTAGACAATATTTGAACACTTCATTTCTGTCTAAAGTGACAAAATTGTAAATGCTTTAATAGGAGCCCTTCAATTTAAGGTGCTATATCATTTGCATTGGTTGCTGTTAATATTGATTTCCCCCTTAAAGGTGAAGAACTGGACGCCTTCAGTTAGGGTAGAACTGGATGACATTAGGGTAGAATCTGTACTGCCTCAGCCCCATTCTGCTAGATGAGAAGACATACAAACAACATGAAAAAACAAGAGAACAAAGTGCCTCAAAAAAACCAAGATGTTCCAACAATAGAATCCATAGACAACACAGTAGAAGAAATGTCAGGGAAATAGCTTAGAAGGTTAGACTGATCTTTGAAACAAAGGATAGCATTGGAGAGAAAATACAGGAAGTGAAAGATCACTTCAATAAAGAGGCAGAGATTACAAAAAGGAATCAAGAAGAAACCTTGAAATGAAGGAAACAATAAACCAAATTAAATATTCAATGGAAAGTGTCACCAACAGACTAGACCACTTGGAAGACAGAACCCCAGATAATAAAGACAAAATATATACTCTTGAAAATAAAGTTGACCACACAGAGAAGATGGTAAGAAACCATGAACAGAACTTCCAAGAAATATGGGATAACATGAAAAGAACAATTTTAAGATTTATCAGAATAGACAAAGGCATGGAGATACAAACCAAAGGAATGCACAACCTTTTAAATGACATAATATCAGAAAACTTCCCACATCTAAAGAATGAAATGGGAAATCAACTACAAGAGGCTTATAGGACCCCAAATATACAAAATTACAGAAGATCCACACCAAGGCACATTATAATGAGAATGACTAACATACAGAATAAAGACAGAATTTTAAACACTGTGAGAAAGAAATATCAAACTACATATGGGGAAATCAATTCGGATCTCAGCTGATTTCTCAGCCCAGACCCTCAACACCAGCAGGTCCTGAAAGAAAATGGATGCCAACTGAGAATTTTATATACAACAAATGAAGGTTCAGATTTGAAGATGAAATAAAAACTTTCCATGATAAACAGAAGTTCAAAGAATTCACAACTAGAAAGCCTTTACTATAGAACATTCTCAGCAAAATTCTCCATGAAGAAGAAATGAAAAAAAAAAAAGCAATGGAAAACAGCAAAGGGAGGAACCACACTAATGGAAATAAAAGAAAGGAAAAAACACCTCAAAGATCACTGTCAATCAACAGAGAAACTAAGTCAAGTTAAAAACCAAAAATAAACCAAAATGACTGGGAATAAAACTCATATCTCAATAATAACCCTGAATGTTAATGGCCTAAACTCATCAATCAAAAGTCATAGACTGGCAGATTGGATTTTTTAAAAAGACCCAACAATATTCTGTCCTCACAAGACTTACCTCCTAGGAAAAGACATCCACAGACTGAGCATGAAAGGTTGGGAAAAAACATAACACTCAAATGGACTACATAAACAAGCAGGGGTTTCCATCCTCATATAAGACAAAGTGGACTTCAAAACAAAGTTAGTCAGAAGGGATAAAGAAGGACATTTCATACTGCTTAAGGGAATCATACACCCACAAGACATAACAATCATAAATATATATGCCCCAAACAATGAAGCATCTATGTACATCAAACAAACCCATCTCAATTTCAAGAACCAAATAGACCACAACACAATAATACTGGGTGACTTTAACACACCTCTCTCCCCACTGGATAGATCTTCCAAACAAAAACTAAACAATCAATAGAATTAAATAATTCAATTAATGATTTAGACTTAACAGACATATATAGAGTATTTCATCCATCATTGAGCAAATACACTTTCTTCTCAGCAGCACATGGATCCTTCTCTCAAATAGACTGTACGTTATGCCACAAAGCAGCTCTCAGCAAATGCAAAACAATAGAAATACTACCCTGCATTCTGTCAGATCACAACAGAACGAAACTAGAAATCAACAGTAAAATAAAAAATAGAAGCTACTCCAACACCTGAAGACTAAATAGCACACTATTGAATGATGAATGGATAAAAGAAGAAATCAAGGAAGAAATAAAAAAATACTTAGAGGTAATTGAGAACACTGATACAACATATCAAAATCTCTGGGATGCTATGAAGGCAGTGCTAAGAGGAAAGTTCATTGCATTGGGCTCATACATTAAAAGAATAAAAATTCAAGAAATTGGTGACCTAACATTACATCTCAAATCCCTAGAAAAAGACACAGTCAACACCCAAAGCAGCAGAAGACAGGAAAGAAATAAAATTGGACCTGAAATCAATGAAATCAAAACAAAAGAAACAATTCAAAAAGTTGGTTCTTTGAAAAAATAAGTAAACTTGATAAACCCTTAGTCACACCAACAAAGAGAAAGAGAGAGAAAACTTAAATTACTAAAATTCGTGATAAAAAAGGAAATATCACAATGGATACAACTGAAATACAGAAGATAATTAGAAACTATTTTGAAAATTTATACTCAAAATAGAAAAACTTGAGGACATTGACAAATTTCTAGACACATATGATCTACACAAACTGATGGAGGAGGACAAACACAATTTAAACAGATCAATTTCAAGCAATGAAATAGAAGAAGCCATCAAAAGCCTACCAACCAAGAAAAGTCTAGGACCAGATGGATTCTTAGTCAAGTTCTACAAGACCTTCGAAGGTGAATTAACGCCAATACTCCTCAAAGTATTCCATGAAATAGAAAAGGAGGGAACCCTTCCAAACTCATTCTATGAGGCGAGTATCACCCTTACACCAAACCAGACACATCAAGGAACTAACACTCCAGACCAATATCCCTGATGAACATAGATGCAAAAATTCTCAATAAAATTCTGGCAAATCACATACAAAAACATATTAAAAAGATAGTGAACCATGATCAAGTGTAGTTCATCCCTGGAATGCAAGGTTGTTTCAACATATGAAATCAATACATTTAATACATCACATTAGTAGACTTAAAGACAAGAATCATATGATTATCTCAATAGGAGTAGAAAAAGCATTTGACAAAATACAGCACCTCTTCATGTTCAAAACACTAGAAGAACGGGATAGTAGGAATATTCCTCACCATTGTAAAAACTATCTATGCTAAGCCCATGGCAAACATCATCCTAAATGGAGAAAAATTGAAAGCATTCCCCCTAAAATCTGGAATAAGACAGGGATGCCCTCTTTCACCACTTCTATTCAACATTGTCCTTGAAACCCTAGCCAGAGCAATCAGACAGACAAAAAAAATTAAAGGGTTACAAATAGGAAAAGAAGAACTCAAACTATCACTATTTGCCAACAACATGATTCTATATTTAAAAGATCTGAAAAACTCCACCAGAAAACTTCTCGAACTCTTAAATGAATTCAGCAAAATAGTAGGATATAAAATCAATACCCATAAATCAAATGTATTTGTATACATAAGCAACAAATCCACTGCAAGAGAAATTAGGAAAACTATCCCATTCACAATAGCCTCAAAAATAAAATAAATTCTTGAAAATCAATCTAACGGAAGAGGTAAAAGATCTCTACAATGAAAACTACAGAACACTAAAGAAAGAAATTGAAGAAGACCTTGGAAGATAGAAAGATCTCCCATGCTCTTGGACAGACAGAATCAATATTGTCAAAATGGCCATACTACCAAAAGTTTTATATGGATTCAATGCAAATCCCATTCAAATCCCAATGACATTCTTCACAGAACTAGAAAACACAATCATGAAATTCATTTGGAAAAAAAAGAGTTCCAGAATAGCCAAAGCAATCCTTAGCAAGAAAAGTAAAGTAGGAAGCATCACAATACCAGACTTGAATTATACTACAGAGCCATAGTAAAACAAAACAAAACAACGGCATGGTATAGGCACCAAAATAGACATATGGACTAATGGTACAGAATAGAAGACACAAAGACAATCCCACCAATACAGTTATCTCATAGTAGACAAAGACACCAAAAACATTTACTGGAGAAAAGATAGCCTATTCAACAAATGGTGCTGGGAAAATTGGAAATCCACCTGTAACAAAATAAAGTTAAACCTCTATCTCTCACCCTGCACAAAATTCAACTTAAAGTGAATCAAAGACTTAGGCACTAGAACAGAGACCCTGCACCTAACAGAAGAAAAAGTAGGCCCAAATCTTCATCATGTCAGCTTAGGACATGACTTCCTTAACAAGACTCCTAAAGTGCAAGATGTAAAATTAAGAATCAATAAATGGGATGTATTCAAACTGAAAAACTTCTTCTCAGCAAAGGAAACAATAATGTGAAGAGAGAGCCTACAGAATGGGAAAAAAATCTTCACCACACACGCTTCATATAGAGCACTAATCTCTAGGACATATAAAGATCTCAAAAAACTTAATGCCAAAACCCCAAATTACTCTATTCAATAAATGGGCTAAGGAACTGAACAGACACTTCACAGGAGAAGAAATATAAATGGTCAACAAACATGAAAAAATGTTCAACATCTCCAGCAAGTAGAGAAATGCAAATTAAAACCACACTGAGATTCCCTCTCACTCTAGTCAGAAAGGCAATTATCAAGAAAACAAGCAAAATAAGTGTTGGCAAGGACGTGGGAAAAAGGTTCACTCATACATTGTTGGTGGGACTGCAGATTGGTGCAACCACTTTGGAAAATAGTATGGAGATTCCTAAGAAAACATGGAATGGAACCACCATTTGACTCAGCTATTCTACTCCTCAGTTTATACCCAAAGGGCTTAAAATCAGCATACTATAGTGAAGCAGTCACATCAATGTTTACAGCAGCTCAATTCACAATAGTTAAACTATGGAACCAACCTACCTGCCCTTCAACAGATGAAAGGATAAAAAAATGTGGTACATATACACAATGGAATATTACTTAGCCTTAAAGAATGAAATTATGGCATTTGCAAGTAGATTAATGGAACTAGAGAATATCATGCTAAGTGAAATAAGCCAATCCCAAAAAACCAAAGGCCAAATGTTTTCTCTGATAAGCAGATGCTGATCCATAGTTGGGGGTGGGTAGGGGAGAATGAAGGAACTTTGGATTATTCAGAGGGGAGTGAGAGGAGGGGTAAGGCAGTGGGGATGGGAAGAATGTTAGAATGAGACAGACATTATCACCCTACATACATGTATGAAAAAAAAATTTAAATAAAAAATTAGGAAAAGGAATAATCTCATATGTTTGCATGTTTTTTATGTTCTATTTGTATTTACCCCAAATCATTCCATATACCATTTGTAATATTTGGTCCACACTAGGAAATACTAGAAAGCAATTTCCAAAGGATTTACTTAATAAATGCTTATGCCTGAGTAGATGCGCAGGATAGCCTGCTTGTGTAATATTCCACAAAGAGTTTCAAGTAGAAGAATATAGGCAGAAAGAACGCTGTTCCTTGAAAACCCCAGTTTATCTCAGACTTGACCCTATTTATCTCAAAAGTCATTCACATCTATGCAATGTAATGCTTAGTATTCTCTTTATGCACAGTCTTGGAAGCCCAGAGTGTTTATTGGATGTGATCTTTTTTTAAAATTATTTTTTATTTTTACAGACTGCATTTTGATTCATTGTATATCTTTTCATTTCTATGGTTGTGCATTATGTAGATTCACACCATTCATGTAATCATACATGTACATAGGGTAATGATGTCTGTCTCATTCCACTATTTTTCATACCCTGCCTCCCTCTCATTTCCTTCTATGTAATCTAAAGTTCCTCCATTCTTCTCTCTCCCCCTACTACCCCCACCCCCATTATGTATCATCATCCAGTTGACAGGGAAAACATTTGGTCTTTGGTTTTTTGGACTTGGCTTATTTCACTTAGCATGATATTCTCTAATTCCATCCATTTATTGCAAATGCCATAATATTATTCTTCTTTATGGCTGAATAATATTCCATTGTGTATATATACCACAGTTTCTTTATTCATTCATCTGTTAAAGGGCATCTAGATTGGTTCCACAACCTAGCTATTGTGAATTGAGCTGTGTTGATGTAGCTAGTTTTAACTCCTTTGGGTATAAACTGAGGAGTGGGATAACTGGATCAAAAGGTGGGTCCATTCCAAGTTTTGTGAGGATTCTCCACACTGCTTTCCAGAGTGGCTGCACTGATTTGCAACTCCACCAGCAATGTAAAAGTGTCCCTTTTTCCCCACACCCATGCCAATTAGACCAGAGACCCTACACCAAATCGAAGACAAAGTAGGCCCAAATCTTCATCATGTTGGCTTAGGACCAGACTTCCTTAACAAGAATCCCAAAGCACAAGAAATCAAAGCAAGAATCAATAAATGGGATGGATTCAAACTAAAAAGCTTTTTCTCTGCAAAGGATACAACCAATAATGTGAAAAGAGAGCCTACTGAGTGGGAGAACATCTTTTCCACATGCACTTCAGATACAGCACTAATCTCCAAAATTTATAAAGAACTTACAAAATGTTATACCAAAAATACAAAGAGCCCAATCAATAAATGGGCCAAGGAACTAGACAGACACTTCAGAGAAGATGCACAAGCGATTAATAAATATATGAAAAAGTGATCAACATCTCTAGTAATTAGAGAAATGCAAATTAAAATAAGTCTAAGATTTCATCTTACTCCAATTAGAATGGCTATTATCAAGAACGCTAGCAATAATAGACATGGGATGTGTCTGAGCTCCAGACTCCAGCATTCAGCTGCCTACTGGCATCTTCATATGAGGTCCCACTGGCATCAAGCTAAGCATTTTCTGTCCGCAATCCCAACTCCTAAATCTGCTCTTCTCCCCCTCTTCCTGCCATGGTCTCTTTATCCATCAGTTTCTCAAACCAGAATCTTGGACATCTTGAGTGCATTTAGCTTCCTTTTTCCTCCAATGTGGTTCCTCTCTATAATCAAATCTTGTGATTCCGCCTCAGAATGTTTTTTATTGTTGTTGTTTTTAGTTTTGTTTTTTGCGGTGCTGAGAACTGAACCCAGGGCCTTGTGCTTGCAAAGCAAACACTCTACCAACTGAGCTATATCCCCAGACCTCAGAATGTATTTTTGATGCATCCACATTTCCCCACGTCCACTGTCTTCAATGCAGCCTAAGCTTCCTGTCGACTACTCTACCACCATGATCCCTCCAAATCATTCTCCAAACTGTAGCTGGAGTGATAACTTTGAGAGGATACATCTGATCTTGCAACTCTCTTCCACAAACCCTTCAAAACTATGCCAAGTGACTAATAGCACTTGTGACTATTTAATTAAAATTAGATAAAAGTGAACATTTAGTTCCCCCATTGCACTAGCCACATTTCAAGTACTCCACAGATAGTCACGTGGCTAGTGGCTACCACACTGGACTGCAAAGATTATGGAATAAAGATACTACCAATGAGTGTTGCTTCAAAGGTTTCTTACTGCTTGTAGATAAAATCTGAATTTCTTGTGAAGCTCTACAAGGCCTGGATCAGCACCCTTTCCAACCTTCCCACCTGCATCTCCTTCCACCAAGCACCATGCTCCAGTACCTGGACTTCTCATTTCCTCAAATAAATTGAGACCTTTACTACCTCAAGGCCAAAACTGCAGGGTTTCCCCTGGTGGAACATCTCTCCCAGTCTCTGAATCCCCTAACCCCATCATCCTTAGGATTTCATCTTAAATATCTGTCCATCAAAGAGGCCTTTCCTAATTTCCCAAACTCAATAATTAACCTATTATACTCTCTTGGTTCCCTGTATTTCTTCTTCTTTGTTAACTATCATATATCACAATAGTGATATATTTATTGGATAGTTTAATATCTCTCCCCCTAACTTTAAAAGGAAAAAGTCCCTAATTTTTGTCTGTTTTGTTTTGGTGCCAGAAATTGAACCCAGGGCCCCTTAACCACTGAGCCATATCCCCAGACCATTTAGTAGTCTATTTAGAGACAGGGTCTCTCACTGAGTTGCTTAGGACCTTGCTAAGTTGCTGAGGCTGGCTTTGAACTCTGAGATCCTCCTGCTTCAGCCTCCTGAGCTGCTGGGATTACAGGTAAGCTCCCAGCAAGAGTCCCCAATTTTGTTCACCACTTTCCCTCTGTTGCCTCACCCAGTACCTGGCACATAAAATTTGCTCAAAGATTGTTTGCTGAACACGAGAGTGATTTTGTAGGCATACAACACTATCAATCTACAGGTCTCTTTGGGAGTCAGGCTGGGTGTGGTGCAGTTTTCTGTCCATCTTTCTACTTTACCACTTCTTAACCATGGGCCCTTGTCTTCAGGATAAATATTTTCCATTGATGCTATCCAGGATATTTTCTTCACTTGACTTCAAAATCCAATAACAGTTCCTCATCTGTGAAATGGGGATAAATCTTCGCTGCCTCGTGTCTGGGGCTGCATAAGCAGATCCTTCGAGAGCCATCTCTGTCCCAGTCTGTAATTGTGTCGTTCTCTGTCTAGGAGGCTGGTTTCTCCCACTGGCAAATTTGGAACTAAGTAGCCTACTCCAGAGGTTAATTGTACAGAAAATGTAATTCGCGGACCATCAACTTTTTACCCCTCATGTTTCTGCTATTAGGCTGCCATTAATGCTTAGTTTTATAACGTCCTGAAAGTATCAGGAAGGAAAGAAAAACAATGAGAAACCCAACACCTGAATCGCCCATAAACTGGATCCGCTGTCATGACAAAGAGAGTGAGATTGATGTCATCAGAGAGGAAGAACTAAGTGGAGTCCTGGGCACACAGCTCAATGAAACAAATACTCTCCCCAATCGCAACTGCCACCCCACAGGAGAAATAGGACCCTGGAAGATCTCGTCTGGATTCATAAAACAGCAGAGTTGGAGCGAACATTGTGATCCTCAAGTCCAAGCATGGTTGCTCACATTTGCAGAAGCAATCCCTCGCTCTGACTCCACCAGGGTCCTCACACTTGCAGTCCAGAGCCCCGCGCAGCGCCAGATACCAAGGGGCCAGAACCATTTTCCCACAAAGTTTCCTTATTGCCTTCTCTTCCAAGGTTGCCCCATCCGGAGTGAATGGCTAGGTACATGAGATCGTAACGCGTCATCAGGGTGTCAGGGGAAAGCTTCAATACAAACCCACCCTGAAGGCCTGTCATTGGAATCAAGTCAGAGTCAGAAGTGCTCTGCTTTTAAACTAAACACCCACATCAAACCTCTCTTTCTCATCCTCCAGGACCGATTGTTTCTGCTCCAAATGAGTGAGGGCATAAGGTCCCCACTTGTCACAAATCTCTTCCATTATGACATACTTAGGGTAGGAATCAACTCCCTCCCTCTCTTGCCCTCAGGACTCTAACTGCATGCAGGGGCCAGGGCAGGACAGGGGCTCTCTCAGACCACCACATTCATCCAACAACCTCCCTGTCTCCCACTCAGAAACAAAAGCTAGCCAAAGAAAATACATTTTGTTCTTTCCCTTCCGCTTCTGAGTGATGGGGTTAGGCTCTAAGGCTGAGCAAGAGTGCCTGGAACATGGAAAAAAATATAGTGGAATAACTTCCCGACTGAGATCTCATTCACACAGCAAGGAAAATTAGTAACGTTCTAGAATACAAAAAATGCAGTTTGAGACGGGTGTGGTGGCGCATGTCTGTAATCCCAGCAACTCGGGAGGCTGAGACAGGAGGATTGCAAGTTCAAAGCCAGCCTCAGCAACTTAGCGAGGCCCTAAGCAACTCAGTGAGACCCTGTCTCTAAATAAAATACAAAATAGGGCTGGGGATGTGGCTCAGTGGAGGAGTGCCCCTGGGTTCAATCCCCGGTTCAAAAAAAAAAAAAATGCAGTTTGGAAATCAGACAAATCAGTTCCTGAGAAGATCATGGGTCAGAGACTCGACAGGTGAGAAGTCACTGGTCATTCTGCCCTGACTCCCTCCATTTCCCCCACCCCTCTCTCTGTACCTATCTGCCTCTCCGTTTCATCTCTGTGTATCTTCTCCCAACCACCTCTCTCACGCACACACTGTTCTCACAGCACACTAAAAACTAGGAAATGACTGCTCCGTTGAAGAAATCTAACCATTTTCTCAAAAGAAATATCATAGGATGCTTGGGCCATTCAGAAGGAAGAAAAAGATTCAATTAGCCACAGTGTGGTCAACCTGAACCCGGTTCTACCTACCACAGTCACAGGCTATAGGATGACAGCAAGAATCCTTCATTCTGCTGCATAAATAGTGGCTTCTCATTGGCTTTCCTGCTCCTGGCTTCTGAAAATCACTGCCTAGGCCACCAGCAGGGCTGCTAATTGAAGAGCTGGGCAGGTTCTGTCCCTAAAAGTCAGAATGACATGGTGAAACCGGGCACGTTGCTGTTGCTTCCCGCACAATCCTTTTGGAAAGCTTGTTCTTCACATAATCGAAACTTGCAAGGCACAGCAGACAGAAGGCTGAAGGTCAAATGATAAATTCTAAGAGCTAAGACACACTTCACTAACTCAACCCTGTGCCTCTGCTTATGTAAGGCAAAGCTACAGGAGAAAGAGCAGGATTCAGAAACTCAGAAAGAACTGGAGAATTTGGGTCAGGATTGAGGGAAGAAATGTTCTCTTGGATGGGAAGTAGTTACTACTTATTGAACTCCTACCATGTGCCAGGCAGATGGGGGATAGATGGATGGATAGATAGATGATAGCTTCACACAATAATACATGTATGTATATGTGTGTGTATATATATATGTGTGTGTGTGTATTATAAATATATGCATACATATCTATAGGTAGGTAGGTAAATTTTTTTCCTTACTGATTAGAAAAGCTCAAAAATGAAAAATGTTTGGTAATTATATTAGTTTGATGTAGAATACAACTTAAGATGAAGACTTCAGTGCAGGTAGCCAGGGTGTAGGGAAGGTGATACAAGGAAGGAGGAAGAATCAACACAAAGCATGCCATGCCATTGATCTGATTATTGTTATGGGTAACTGTGCCAAATCCCACTGACACTCTGAGGAACAGTGTAAGATATGCCTCAAAAATCTCTCAGAGGATCAGAATGGTTGGGTATTTATCTCCTCCACTTCAAGGCTGCACCTGTGTGATGCTGTGACCTATAACAAGATTTATGCATAAACATATATATGTTTATATATGTATGTGTGTGTATATATATGTGTGTGTATGTATGTACATTTCCCTGATTCCAAGCACAGAGTTCCTAAAACCCATATAATTTCCTCCAAAGTTCCCTTTTAAAACTTGAGAACTCCTAGCATGGGAAAAATGTTGCATTGTCTCAACTAAGACTTGGCATCTCCCCAAGAGCCAGGACCTGGGAACTGAGCTCCAGGACTGATACCCTAGGAAACGCAGTATGCCCTGACACTGCTGATTGCCAGCCTACCAAAAATAACATAATAGAGTGCAAAGAGCATGGGATTTGGAGGTGGGAAGGCCACTATCACAGGTTTCAGTGGCTTGGCATCATTCCCCCTCAGCCCACCTGTGGTTTTAGCCATAGGAATGACACCCATACATGGAGACAGCGTTCCCTCAAGGGCAAGCTGCACCTTAATCTATCAGTTTTCTTGCCTCTGGTATCCTCCAAAATTGGGTCTCCTCATTAAGCTCAGCAGGTTGTGTAAGTGTATAGCTGGAAAAGAAAAACAACATTTTCTCCTACTATATTCTCAACACAGAATACTCTGTGGCCAGATGAATGAGCTTCTTTCCCACACTGATCATTTATCCAACACCAGTTGGGTGTCTTGTAATTCAATTCAATCCTGACACAATCTACCTGGAGGTAGAGTCAGATTCCTCAGGCTGACCTTAGTCCCACAGACCGCCGAGTCCACTTCAGGGACCAATCTCAAGTCTGGGCCTGGACTTTGATTATAGATTGGGGATTCCCATGACTCCCTCCTTGGATTCCACAGTCATTCACTAGAACAGCTCAGAGAACACATGGAAACATCGACTTACGTTTACCAGTGTATTATCAAGAATATGCAAAGAAGACAAATGGACAGCCTGATTAAGGGGTACACAGGGCCAGGTATGTGGGAAGAGGCATGATGTTGCCAAGCTCATGCCTGTTCAGCGACCTGGAAGTTCACTGAGCTCCATGGTTCAGGGATTTTCATTAAGGCTTCATCACATAGTTATGATCAGTTAACTCAAACTCCAGCTCTTTACTCCTTTCCAGAGGATGGGGGATGGGAAGGGGAAAAAAGTTCAGTGCTGTCATGGCTTGATCATGATCAGTGATCAGCCCCCATGCAGAAACCAAGATCACATCACTGGAACAAAACACACTCCTGTCACCCAAGAAATTCCAAGGGTGTGCTATGTCAGGAAGTGGGGGAACAATTGATAAACTTTTGCTTAGGATAACAGGGTTTTAGGAGCTCAGTGAAGATACATATATTCCTTATTACAAATCACAACATGACTCTTTTAAAACATTTTGTACACAGGTATTTATCAATAGAATGTTCCATAAGCCCAGGGTAAATGGCAGAAAGTCATCATGGAAATGTCTGCACCAGATGGTAAATTACACTTAGATGCTAAAGGAAATTCTCAGGCCCTCAACAGAATGAATGAGGTCCACTCACATCAGTGAGGGCAGTCTTCTACTACTACTAGTAATACTACTAATACTAGTAGTATTTGTACATTTTTTGGTACAGGGGGTTGAACCCAGGGTGCTTTACCACTGAGATGCACCCCCAGTACTTTTTTTTCTTTATAACAAAATCTCACTAAGTCGCTCAGGCTGGCCTGAACTTGCCATGCCTCAGTCTCCCAAATTGCTGGGATTACTTACTCAACCAATTAATGTTAATCTCTTCCAAAGACCCTCATAGACACATTCAGAAATAATGTTTTACCAGTTATCTGGGCATCCCTTATAAAAAGGGGCGAGGTCTCATGCAATTTGAAGGGAGACAAATGGAATACAGGAAGAGGAATTAGGAGCAGGGGAGTTAGGAGAAGAGAAAAAGGGAAGGTAGAGGGTAATGAAATTGACCAAATTATGTTATGTGTGTGTACAAATATGTCACAATGCATCCCACTATTATGTATAATTACAATGCATCAATAAAAAATTAATAAAAAGACACAAAGCTATCACAGTGACTAAAAACAACCACCACTTTTTCAATTCTGCAGGCTGACTATTTAAGATGGGATTGGCTGGCTGGTTCTCCTGTCTTGGGGGAAGTCACTCAAGGAGGTTGTGCTGGTTTGGCTCATCCCTATTCCATGTGATTGCTGGTCCTCCAGCAGACCAGCATGGGATGATTCTCATGAAAGCTGGTAGGATTCTAAAATTCAGAGTGGATACATGCAGGACTCTCAGAGCTTAGGTTTAGAATTCACACAATGTCGTTTCCACCACATTCTATTGGTTAAAGCAAGTCCCAAGGCCAGACCAGACTTTTTCTCCTTGACCTTTTTATGGGAGGAGCTGCAAATACTTAATTTTATAATTAAGACATATGTGATTATCTTCTACAATTTCCCTTCATATAAAGAAGATAATGAGATTCAGAGTGGATGGTAACTTAATCAGGGTCGCACAGCTTGTTAGAGGAGATGCCCTCATTCCCTACCATAGGCTGATCCAACTAGACAATGAGGCAAAGGAATAAAACCAGTGAGACCTGGGCCAATGGGTCACACCTGCAATCCCAGCAACTTGGAAGGCTGAGGCAAGGGGACTTCAAGTTTGATGCCAGCCTCAGCAATTTAGTGAGACCCCATCTCCAAAAAAAAAAAAAAAAAAGGCTGGGGATGTAGCCCCGTGGTAAAGCACTCCTGAGTTCAATCCCCAGTGTCCCAAACCAAAAAACAGAAAACAATGAGACTACCCATCAAGAGGGCAAGCTGAGTCATTGTGTCCACAAAATTAAAACTTGCTTCATCTGCTTGCCCAGGGTAACGCATGAAAAACTGCCCAGTTCACACTCTAAGCCACGTTATTGCAGTATTCCCTCAGTGAGACCATTCTTTATTGAGAATTTAATGACTTAAAGCACAAAGCCTGTCATTGCAGGCATCTTGATAAGATGTCTTAAGATAAATAGCACAGGTATTGAAACACTCTGCTACAAGTCAATTTGGGTTGTTCAAAACAGGAAGGGGACACCAGAGACAGAAATTTTCAGTAATGTTGTCATTTTTAGTTAATATACTGAGAAGAATGTGGCAATTCATTGCACGCAACTCATCTTTGTTGTTTTGTGTACATTTTGATGAGCTTTCTTAAATTCCCTTGGTAAATAGCAGATATTATGGGCTCTTTATTAAAACTTGAGAGCAACTAAGCATAAAATGAAATACGACTAGTTTCCAACAAGCCCAGCATTGCCATTAATAGGAATGTCTCGACAACACAGGTTGTACTTGTAGATTTTGCTGACTTATACTTTTATATTTCACAGTTCTGATTTGGGATAAGAAAAAAATAAGCCACCCATTAGGCAGAGTATATAATTCATAGCAAGAAACAACAAGGATCCTTAATATATGCTGTTCTTCAGAGTCCACAGCCCTTAGCCACCGTCTGTATCTAACCTCAGGGTTAAAAAGGAGTGTGTGAGCCGTTTACAATATGTGTTTGCCCTTTTTAAACTTAAAATTAATGCCACACAGAAGAATGAACATTATAAGTAACCTTCTTCCATACATTTCCACCCCATCCATCTCCAATGCCATTCACCTCCCTTGAGTTAAATCACCATTCATTCTTTACATTATTGTGTTTAAACTCACTTTTTACATGTAATCGTATATCTTGGAAATTTCTTCACACTGTCACATATAGAACACATTTTTTTCACAGCTGCACAATGTTTCTTAGAATGGCAGTACCATTATTTTTTTATTCTCCCCTGTTAAGGGATCTGTGGATTATTTCTAGTATTTTTTTTTATTACTGCTAGTGATGCTACAGTAAATAATGTGTGTGTGTGTGTGTGTGTGTGTGTGTGTATGAGAGACAGAGACAGAGACAGAGAGATTGTGCTAATGCTAGAGTATTTCTGTAGTGCAAATTCTTGAAATGAAATTTCTGGGAAAAGAGAAAGGACATGTCAAATTTCAGTATGTTTTATCCAGTTGTCTTCCAGAAAGTCTCTACACATTATGGACTGACTATATGGGCTTTGGAAAGTCCTGGAGTCAGACAGACAGGATTCACATCCAGCCTCCCCCTCCTCCTAGGTGGTGACTTGGGAAGTCACTCAATCTCTGTGTCTTGGTTTCTCGGTTGCAAATACAGGACTCATGCATTTCTCCAAAGGATGTTTGAAATGTTGAAATCATAATGAATTTAAAAGGTAAATGCCTAGGCTATGGTGGGCATTCAACTTTCCCAAACAATAGCAATCGATTTTAACTTTGGCATGAATAAAAATCTTCTGTCTGCAGTACAGATTCTAGGTCACTACCTGAAAGATGTGTGCAGAGTGATCTTAAATGTGGCCCTGGAGAGCTGAGCTCCAGTCTTCCGGTGGCACCATGGCGCTGTGGCTCCTGGAGAGATCTGGCCTGGAGCGGAGGGGGTCGCCACTCCAGCGGGGAGTTTAGGCCCTTCGGCGCTATTTTACAGCTTCCCTGGCAGAGAGAGACCACCTGCCACCGACTGAGCCCCCAGCAAGGAGCTCAGGCCTGCCTGGGCTCTCAAGCCTAGTGCCTCCATCACTGAGCACAGTTATGTGCCCCCACCCCAACTTGGTCTAGTGCCCAGGTCCACACCCTGGCACGGGGTCTAGCACCATGCTGTATCTGATTGTCTATCAACACTAGGCTGCCTCTGCCCAGAAGCATTGATCATTCCCAACCTGGAGGTAGTGGAACAGCAGCTTTCTTTGGTCACCGCTTGATCAAGCACCTCTCAAACATCAGGTGAGTTACAAGAAATCTGCAGGGACACTTTAAGTCTTTACAGGGAAATTGCAATCCCTCTGATTCGCACTACTAGAGGGGAAGATACACGAGCAACATGAGAAAACACGGGAAGAAAGTGTCCCAACAAACCTAGATGATATATCAAGAAAACCCAAAGACAGCATGGTAGAAAGAAAGACAGAAAGGGAGTTCAGAATGTTCATAATTAAAATGATCCAAGGAGAGAATGATGTGATGAGAGAGCAAATTCAGGCTATGAATAATTAGCTAATAGAGCAATTGCACGAAGCAAAAAATCATTTCGATAAAGAGATAGAAGTTCTAAGTTCTGAGAAAAAAACAAACAGAAATCCTTGAAGGAAACAAGGAAATGAAGGAAACAATCAACCAAGTTAAAAACTCAATAGAAATCATAATTAACAGAATACATCACTTGGAAGACAGAACCTCAGACAATGAAGACAAAATATTTAATCTTGAAAACAAAGTCAAACAAACAGAGAAGATGGTTAGGAATCATGACGAAACCTCCAAGAAATATGGGACATCATGAAAAGACCAAATTTCAGAGTTATTGGGATTGAGGAAGGCACAGAGATACAAAACAAGGGAAAGAATAATCTGTTCAATAAAATAATATTAGAAAATTTCCCAAATATGATGAATGGGATGGAAAATCAATTACAAGAAGCTTACAGGACACCAAACGCACAGAATTACAACAGATCCACACCAAGGCACATTATAATGAAAATACCTAACATACAAAACAAGACAGAATTTTAAAGGCTGCGAGAGAAAAGCATCAGATTACCTAGAGGGGGAAACCAATACGGATATCAGCAGATTTCTCAGCCCAGACCCTAAAAGCAAGAAGGGCCTAGAGCAACATATTTCAAGCTCTGAAAGAAAACGGATGCCAACCAAGAATCTTATACCCAGCAAAACTTACCTTCAGATTTGAAGACGAAATAAAATCCTTCTATGATAAACAAAAGCTTAAAGAATTCACAAAGAGAAAGCCTGCCCTACAGAACATTCTCAACAATATATTCGAAGAGGAAGAAATGGAAAACAATCGCAGTCAACATGGGGAGGAATTACCCTAAAAAGTCAATCAAAGGAGAAATAAAGTTAAGCTAAAAACCTCAAAAAAGCTAAAATGGCAGGAAATACAAGTCATATCTCAATAATAACCCTGAATGTAAATGGCCTAAACTCATCAATCAAAAGACATAGACTGGCAGATTGGATTAAAAAGAAAGACCCAACAATATGCTGCCTTCAAGAGACTCATCTCATAGAAAAACATGCCCACAGACTAAAGGTGAAAGGTTGGGAAAAAACATACCATGCACATGGACTGAGTAAAAAAGCAGGGGTTTCCATCCTCATTTCAGAGAAAGCAGACTTCAAGCCAAAGTTAGTCAGAAGGGATAAAGAAGGACATTTCATACTGCTTAAAGGAAGCATAAATCAGCAAGACATAACAATCATAAATATTTATGCACCAAACAATGGTGCATCCAGGTATGTCAATCAGACCCTTCTCAATTTCAGGAATCAAATAGACCAAAACACAATAATACTGGGGGAAGTTAACACTCCTCTCTCACCGTTGGACAGACCTTCCAAGCAAAAGTTGAACAAAGAAACCATAGGACTCAATGACACAATCGCTAATTTGGACTTAACAGACAAATATAGAATATTCCATCCATCAAAAAGCGAATACACTTTCTTCTCAGCAGCTCATGGTTCCTTCTCTAAAATAGACCATATGTTATGCCACAAAGCTACTCTTAGCAAATACAAAAACATAGAGATACTACCTTGTATACTATCAGATCATAATGGAATGAAATTAGATATCAATGATAAAGTTAAAAACAGAAACTACTCCAAGACCTGGAGATTAAATAATATGCTATTGAATGATACATGGATAACAGAAGACATTAGGGGGGAAATTAAAAGATTCTTAGAGGTCAACGAGAACAAAGATACAACATATCAAAATCTCTGGGATACTATGAAAGCAGTGCTAAGAGGAAAATTCATTGCATGGAGTGCATTTAATAAAAGAATGAAAAGTCAACAAATCAATGACTTCACATTACAGCTCAAAGCCCTAGAAAAAAAGGAACAGATCATCACCAAAAGTAGTAGAAGACAGGAAATAATCAAAATCAGAGCTGAAATAAATGAAATTGAAACAAAAGAAACAATTCAAACAATTGACAAAACAAAAAGTTGGTTCTTTGAAAAAATAAACAAAATTGATTAACCCTTAGCTACACTAACAAAGAGAAGAAGAGAGAAACTCCAAATTACTAAAATTCGTGATGGAAATGGAAATATTACAACAGACACAATTGAAATACAAAACATAATAAGAAGTTACTTTGAAAATTTATACTCCAACAAAATAGAAAACCTGGAAGACATCAACAGGTTCCTAGAGACATATGAGCCACCCAAACTGAATCTGGAGGACATACACAACTTAAATAGATCAATTTCAAGCAAGGAAATAGAAGAAGTCATCAAAAGCCTACCAACAAAGAAAATCCAGGACCAGATGGATTCACAGGCAAGTTCTACAAGACCTTCAAAGAAGAGCTCATTCCAATACTCCTCAAAGTATTCCATGAAATAGAGGAGGAGGGCACCCTTCCAAACTCATTCTATGAAGCTAATATCACCCTGATACCAAAACCAGAGAAGAATACTTGGAGGAAAGAAATTTCAGACCCATATCTCTAATGAACCTAGATGCAAAAACTCTCAACAAAATTTTAGCAAATCGCATACAAAAGCATATTAAAAAGATAGTGCACCATGATCAAGTGGGTCTCATCCTGGGGATGCAAGGTTGGTTCAATATCCGGAAATCAATAAATGTAATTCACCACATCAACAGACTTAAAGTCAAGAACCACATGATTATTTCAATAGATGCAGAGAAAGCATTTGATAAAATACACCACCCCTTCATGCTCAAAACACTAGAAAAAATAGGGATAGTGGGGACATTCCTTAACATTGTAAAGGCTATTTATGCTAAGCCCACAGCTAACATCATTCTAAATGGAGAAAAATTGAAAGCATTCCCCCTGAGAACTGGAACAAGGCAGGGATGCCCTCTTTCGTCACTACTATTCAACATTGTTCTTGAAACTCTAGCCAGAGCAATTAGACAGACCAAAGAAATTAGAGGAATACAAATAGGAAAAGAAGAGATCAAACTATCCCTATTTGCTGATGACATGATTCTCTATTTAGAAGACCCTAAGAATTCCACCAGAAAACTTCTGGAACTCATAAATGAATTCAGTAAAGTAGCAGAATATAAAATTAATGCTCATAAATCTAATGCATTTTTATTCATAAGTGATGTATCCTCTGAGAGAGAAATTAGGAAAACTACCCCATTCACAATAACCTCAAAAAAAATAAAATACTTGGGAATTAATCTAACAAAAGAAGTGAAAGACCTCTACAATGAGAATTACAGAACATGAAAGAAAGAAGTTAAAGAGAATCTGAGAGGATGGAAAGATCTACCCTGTTCTTGGATAGGCAGAATTAATATTGTCAAAATGGCCATACTTCCAAAAGCGCTATACAAGTTCAATGCAATTCCAATTAATATCCCAATGATGGATCTCATAGAAATAGAGCAAGGAATCATGAAATTCATTTGGAGGAATAAGAGACCCAGAATAGCTAAAGCAATCCTTAGCAAGAAGAGTGAAGCAGAGGGTATCACAATACCAGACCTTCAACTATACTACAGAGCAATAGTAATGAAAACAGCATGGTATTGGCACCAAAATAGACAGGTTGATCAATGGTACAGAATAGAGGATACAGAGACAAACCCACATAAATACAGGTATCTCATACTTGACAAAGGAGCCAAAAACATACAATGGAGAAAAGACAGCCTCTTCAACAAATGGTGCTGGGAAAATTGGAAATCCATATGCAGCAAAATGAAACTAAACCCATATCTCTCACCCTGTACAAAACTCAACTCAAAGTGGATCAAGGACCTAGAAATTAGACCAGAAATTAGACCCTGCACCTAATAGAAGAGAAAATAGGTCCAAATCTTCATCATGTTGGCCTAGGACCAGATTTCATGACTCCCAAAGCACAAGAAATAAAAGCAGGAATCAATGATTGGGATAGAGTCAAACTAAAAAGCTTTTTCTCAGCAAAGGAAACAATCAGGAATGTGAAGAGAGAGCCTTCAGAGTGGGAGAAAATCTTTGCCACACATACTTCAGATAGAGCACTAATCTCCAGAATCTACAAAGTGCTCAAAAATCTTTACACCAAGAATACTAACAACCCAATCAATAAATGGGCCAAGGAAATGAACAGACACTTTACAGAGGAAGATCTACAAGCAATCAACAGATTTATGAAAAAATGTTCAACATCCCTAGTTATAAGAGAAATGCAAATCAAAACCACCTTAAGATTTCATCTTACCCCAATTAGAATGTCTTTTATCAAGAACACAGGCAACAACAGGTGTTGGCGAGGATGTGGGGAAAAGGGTACACTTATACATTTCTGGTGGGAATGCATGTTGGTGCAGCCACTCTGGAAAGCAGTGTGGAGATTCCTTAGAAAACTTGGAATGGATCCACCATTTGACCCAACTATCCCAGTCCTTGGCCTATACCCAAAGGACTTAAAATCAGATTAGTACAGTGATGCAGACACATCAATGTTCATAGCTGCTCAATTCACAATAGCTAGATTGTGGAACCAACCTAGATGCCCTTCAATAGATGAATGGATAAAGAAACTATGGTATATATACACATGGAATATTACTCAGCCATAAAGAAGAATAAAATTATGGCATTTGTAGGTAAATGGATGATGTTGGAGACTGTTGTGCTAAGTGAGATCAGCCAATCCCAAAAATCCAAAGGCCGAATGGTCTCTCTGATAAGTGAATGATGATGCATAATGTGGGGTGGAATGATGGCAAGAATGGAGGAAGGTTAGAGAGCATAGAGGGAAGGGAGGGGTGGGGTTGAGGTTGGGGATAAGAATAATAACAGTATGTGTGACAGACATCATTGCCCTGTGTACATGTATGAATGCACAGATGGGGTGACTCTACTTTGTGTACAACCAGAAAAACAATTGCTGTACTCCATTCGTGTTCAATGAATCAAAAAATTAAATAAAAAGAGAAAAAAATGTGGCCCTGAAAATTGCACTTTTCAGCAAGCCTGCCCGGAGATTCTGATAGAGTTATTCTTTCTTTCTATCTATCATCTATCTCTCTATCTATCTATGTATCTATCTATCTATCTACCTATCATCTATCTATCTATCTATCTATCTATCGATCATCTATCTATCTACCTATCATCTATCTATCTATCTATCTATCTATCTATCTATCTATTTATCTGTCATATATCTATCTATCTATCTATCTATCTATCTATCATCTATCAATTTGCCAATAGACACAATAGCTTTATTTATTTATTTTTGCGTGGTGCTGAGATCAAACCCAGTGCCTCACACGTGCTAGGCAAGCACTCTACCATTGAGTTACAACCCCCGCCATGGTATAGTCTTTAAGAATCACGTCTTTACTAGACAAGTCCCAATTCCACTGATGACTCCTTCCCATTCACTGTAGATATACAGACAGTTTCTTTTGTTTGTTCCTAGATGTTTCTGTCCTTTCCAATACAAGAATTAAAATGAGCCAAGTGTAGGAATGGACATACCTGTGTCACAATTCCTTAAGCAGTTCTTGGAACACCACAGACTTCAACAATTTTTTTTAAATTTTGAAACAGAGAAATTGTACATAATAAGTTTATTTTGGAACAGAGAAAATTGTGCATAATAAGTGTACAACAATAATAATTTCTCTCAGAAAGTAATGAGCCTGTATTCAGCTGAAAGAAATGCCCTATTTAATCAAATCTAAGATTCTAAGAAAGGAAAATGCTGTCACTTATAATCATATAACATCTTCTTTTGTAAGTAGCATTCTAATTTCAAAGATGTTAAAATATGAGAACATCTCAGTCTCAGAATTGTTGAAATATTAAGATTTGTACAAGAGATTTGACTCGTGAGAGGGGAAACACCAAATCACGTCCAACTACAAATCATGAGCACCAAGCCGTCTTGAAAATTCTTTAGCAAAGATGTTTGTTCCTTGGTTTGCTGAGCACCTAGGTGAGTCTGGGTGTATAAGCTGGGGTGGAGGTGAGACAGTAGGCAGACTCACTGTGCTTAGTGGAGGATACAGCAGTTTGGATTTCTGGGAGGAATCTCAGGAGGATAAGGAGTGAGGATTCTGAGTACTACCTGAAGCACGAACTATTAAACACACACACTCATGTACGCACATACATATTACATACACAAACATGCACAGTCCTGTTAGGATGTTCCTTAGATGTGGGAAGTTCAATGAAACTCCTTTCTCCTTCTCCTTAGCAGATCTTAGGTAAAGTTGGCATTGCTCCTTTATACCCTCTATTTGAGTGGATTCTTTGGGGGTACTTGGGTTTTGTTTCCATTCCAGTAGTAAGCAAAGACAGAAGTATCTCGGCCTGGGGGAAATGAAGGAGAAGGAAATAGCCACCAACTGGTTCCCAATACCAGAAAGGAAGAGATAAGTGGCACCAGAAGAGCTAAGTGGCTCATCTGACATGATTCAAGCTGTCTGAACCCCAGCTGAGGGCAGGTGCTCTTGAGTCCCCCTTCCTGATCTTGGGTTCCTTCCCAAATCAGAGTTAACCCTTTTTAAGCAACATCAAATGTTTTACTCATTAAAATTTGCTATAGGGTAGAAGTTTCTGGACTCCAAGGGACCTAGGATATTCAGTGAGTTATTCTGCCATCCATTTTTCTATGGAAACACTATTATACCACGTTTAGTCACTGGCACAGAGCTCTCCCCTGCCCCCTGAATGTCCAAACAGCTGTGCTAACCCTGACCCTGGCAAAAAAAAAAAAAAAAAGTGTCAGCATGGAAACAGATTTGCTCACAATTGAGTCTCTGCTTCAAAGAGGAGGCATGTTGAGCTCCCTTGTGACCCCTCTTAGGGGAGAGATGACTGGACGTCTCTGTGAGTGGACATATCACTGTAATTTAGATTCGCAGCAATTCCTGGCGCTCTGGGTACCTCCAATTTAAGACTCAAACCATCTTAATAGAGAGAACCAGATCCACAGGTACTAATATTGAGCATGGTTCTCTGCAATCATCCCAAAGGAGCCAAGCCATCAAGAAAACCTGTACTGCCTTTGCAAATTAAATGGAATGCTTAATAGTTCACAGGAGGAAAATACAAAACCTGTAAACAGCTCCTTCAGGTTTAACAAGCTTAGGACTTAGCTGAATGTTTTCTGCAACTTGACGATCAGAAGTGACGTCCACACAATGGGGTGTCAGTCTTCTTAGCAGATCCATTCTTTCTCGGCTAATAAATACAGGTGTCACATAGAATCCATTTCTTGTTTAATTTGCAGCAGCATAATACAGAACTAAACCAACAGCACCCCAGCAGGTTTCTAACATGTTCCCACAGATGTTTAGACTCTACAAAAAGACATGGGCCTATGCTGAGTCCATTTTCTCACCAGGAAGACAGTGGAAGGAAAGAAGAGATGTTGTTTCTAAACAGTCACCTCTAGTGAATCCATATCTGTTTGTTCAGGGTTGTTTAGTTGTTGTTCAACTTTAACGAGTTCTAATGCACATTCAAAAGATTGAGTATTTTTTGAGTACTCGGGTCCATAACCAAGCATGTAACCAAAGCAATCAAAATACAAAATATTTATCACCCCATAAAGTCCCTTTTGCCTTTTGCAGTCAGCTCCTCCCCATCCACAGACCTAGAAAATCACTGATCTCTTTCTGTCACTGCAAATCACATTTCCCTTTTTTATAGTTAAAAAAAAAAAAGAGCTTAAGCGCTGTCAAATACAGTCTTTCATGTCTGTCTGTTTTGTTCAGCTGTCTGGGAAGTTCAGCCTTGTCGTTGTGCATAGCGGGAGTTGGTTCCTTCTTTGCTGAGTAGGTTCTGTCGCTGGGTGTGTCACCATGTGTCTATTCACTCACTGGGTGAGGGACATTTGGACTGTTTCCAGTTTGGGCTATTATAAATAAATCCACCACGACTATTTATGCACAACTCTTTGTGGGGAAGAACGTCTTCATTTCTCTTGGGAGTAATGAACAAAGAGGAGAATTGCTGGGTCATATTGTAAATGTATGTTTAACTTTACAAAAAGTTGTCCATTTTCCAAGGGGTTGCACCTCTTTTATGTTTCACAGCCTCCTAAACCCTTGGGACCGTTATTATTTTCAGTATATTCAAGGGATGTGGAGAGAGAGCTCAATGTTGTTTTAATTTACATTTCCCTGGCGACTAATGCTATTGAGCATCTTTTCATGTGCTCTTTGTCATTCCTGTGCAGTGTTTGTTCAAATACTTTGCCCACTTTTTACACCTTTTATTATGTTGAGTGTGCATGTGTAGTTGTGTTCGCACATGCATTCCTAATATTCTGAATGCAACTCCTTTGTCAGATTGGTTTTATGTATTTATATATATAATATTATATACATAATATGTATGTATATTTGACATGTATTTTCTCCCAGTCTGTGATGTCCTTTAAAATTCTTGATGAGGTCTATTATTCTTACTGTTTTATGAATGGGCAGGCATCTTTCGTTGTGATAAAAATCCAAGAGTCAAATTTTTAAACAACTATATTATGTAAAAGCAAAATTTGTTTAAAAAAACCTTTGTCCACCCCCAAGTCTTTCTCTTGTGTTTAAGAGTTAATATTTGATTATAATGTAAAATGAGGATAGAAATGTATTTTTCTGGGCTGGGGAGAGGCACCGGGTTCGATCCTCAGCACCACATAAATATAAATAAAGGTTAAAAAGAAATCCATTTTTCGAATGATCCAGGATTTCCAGCACAATTTTTGAAAAGACAATTTTTTCTTATTGAATTTCCTTGACTTCTTTGTTGAAAAGCAATTGGCCATATGTGTAGGGATTTTTTCTAGTCTCTGTTTGGCTTCACTGATGTGTGTGTCCATCTTTACACCAATGTCCCATTCCTTGATCACTGTCACTCTATAATAGACTTCAAGTCCCCTAGTGTGAGTCTTCCAACTATATTCATTTGAAAAACAAATTGAAGTTAATAAATTTATGATAGTATCCAATACAAAAAATACTTTGGAATAAATCTGACAAAATATGTGCGAGACAGGTATAATAATACCTGAAACACATTTCTGAAAGAACTCTAAGACCTAAAATGGAGAGATGCATGTTGCTATGGGTTGGAAGTCTCGATGTTTTAAAGATATACATTCTCTCTAAGATTGATGAGAGTTTTTTTCAATGGACACAATTCCTTTATTTTATTTATGTATTTTTATGTGGTGTTGAAGATCAAACCCAGTGCCTCACACGAGCTAGGCAAGTGCTCAACCACTGAGCCACAACCTCAGCCCTTGATGAAAATCTTTAATCATACAGATGCTGCATTTTATCAAATGCTTTTTTCTGCATCTATTAAAGCAATCCTATAGTTTTCCTCTTCATTTTTGTTAACATAGTAAATTACAAATGGATTGTAGAATTGCTTGATGGTCACGTATAAAACTAGCCTTGCATTCCTGGGATAAACCATACTTTGCGTGGTGCATTTTCTTTAAAAAATATTATTGGATTGGATTGAATAGATACTTTATAAAAGATGATCTAGAAGAGCCATTAATCAAGTAAAAAGATACTCAACATCATTAGTCTTCAGGGAAATGCAAATTTAACCTGTAGCACAATACCATTTCCTCCCAGCAGAATGATAAACAGTAAAAAGAATAAAAATACCAAGGGTTGGCAAGGACATCGAACAATTGGAACTCTTCCGTATGCTTGTGGCTGTATAAAATGCTGCAAACTTTGGGAGCTCCTTATAATGTCAACCATACATTTTCTATATGACCCAGACATTCTACTTCTAGATATATATTCAATAAAAGTAAAAATATATGCAACTAAAGACTTAACACAAATATATGTATGTGGCACTATTATTCACAATAGCAAATAGCTGTAAATAACCCAAATGTTCATCACATGAAATGATAAACAAATTTTGGTATATCCTCATGTATACAGTCAGCAATATAAAGAAAAAAATTAGATAAAATAACATTAAAAAATCTCATGGTTATTAGGTTGGGAGATAAATCATACACAAAAAAGGGGTATTAATCTACTTATATGAATAGATTTTATTATTCTATTAATATTCCTTGGGTACCTCCCATTTGCTGGATCTTGGGTTTTTTAGGAAATGATATATTCTATTATATGAAATTCTAGAGCAGGAAAATTAATCAGCAGTGATAAATAGGAGGTAGTGTTGAGGTGGTGGGAGGCTGACTGGGGAGACACTTTCTGGAGAAGACAGAAAGTTCTGTGTCCTACAGAGCACTGATCTCCAAAATTTGTAAAGAACTTAAAAAACTTTACACCAAAAATACAAAGAACGCAATCAATAAATGGGCTAAGGAACTGGGCAGACAGTTCACAGAAGATGATATACAGGTGATTAACAAATATATGAAAAAGTGCTCATCATCTCTAGTAATTAGAGAAATGCAAATTAAAACCACCCTAAGATTTCATTAAACTCCAATTAGAATGGCTATTATCAGGAATACAAGCAATAATAAATGTTGGCATGGATGTGGGAAGAAAGGTACACTTGTACATTGCTGGTGGAGTTGCAAATTCGTGCAGCCACTCTGGAAAGCAGTATGGAGATTCCTCAAAAAACTTGGAATGGAACCACCATTTGACCCAGCTATCCTACTCCTTGGTTTATACCCAAAGGTCTTAAAATCATCAAAGTATAGGGATACATCCACATCTATGTTCATAGCTGCTCAATTCACAGTAGCTAGATTATGGAACCAACCTAGATGTCCTTCAACTGAAGAATGGATAAAGAAAGTGTGGTATATATGCACAATGGAATATTACTCAGCCATAAAGAAGAATAAAACTATGGCATTTGCTGGTAAATGGGTGGAGTTGGAGAATATCATGCTAAGTGAAATAAGCCAAGCCCAAAAAAACCAAAGGCCGAATGTTTTCTCTGATCAGTGGATGCTGATACATAACAGGGGAGCGGGGGTTATGGGGGGGGATAAGAAAAGAATGGAGGAAGTATGGATGGTATAGACAAAAATGGAATGGGAGGGAATGGGGGAAGGAAAAATAGTAGACTGAGACAGACAGTATTACCCTATGTATATGTAAGATTATATGAATTGTGTGAATCTACATTGTGAAGAAAAAGATATATTCCCTGCTGTATAATTATATCAAAATGGGTTCTACTGTCATGTATAATTAAAAAGAACCAATAAAAAAATTAAAAACAAGAAAAAAGAAAAGAAAGTTCTGTGTCTTAATTGGAATGGTGGTGTTTTTTGTCAAAAGTACAGTATACAGGTCAATACCTATACAATGAAAACGTGAATTTTGTGACCTGTAATCATATCTCAATAGCATTGACAAATTTGACAATTATTTGTCAAATTATCTGTTTATTTGGTTGAATACGACTTAACATATCTTCCACTCACTGTCAAGCTCCATGAGGCCAAGGACCGTGTCTACTGTGCTCACCTCCAATTCCCAGGGCCTACAAGGCCTGGGATTCAGCAAATGGGAGGTACTCAAGGAATATCTGTTAAAAAAAAAAAAAAAAGAAAAAGAAAAAGAAAGAAAGAAAGAAAAGAAGAGGAACTTAAAAAATCATGCTCAAGGCAAGGATGCAAAACTTAAGCATATAAAACTAGGAGAGACAATGCAGAGAGTGAAATAACTGAGTGCAGGTTGAATTCACCAAGCAAAGGGGCAAGCAGAGTTCAGGATAAGAGAAATAAATTTGTGTCCTCAAGCTGTTGAATAGGCACTGTGAGATAAGTGAGTTTGAAAAAGCCAGAGAATTTGGAGAACAGGAGGATGGGAGAGATGGAATTCCTGGTGGAGCAAACTTCATGCATAGAGACATCTTACTCCCAGAGGATACAAAGGGAAGAAGATCCTCCCACTCTTCTAGCTTCAGCTAACTCCAAATTTAGTCCCCAAATCCAGACCACTGTCTGTCTCTGCCAACCTGGGCCATGCAAACCCCTGGGCATGCTCTGAAAGAACATCCCACCCATGCTGACAGCGGAGTGACTTTGAATGCTCTCACTGATGCTTCACGAGGCCCTGGTGCTTAATGGAGGTCCCAGGCCTGGGGCCTGCCACAAATGGGCTTCCAAGGGAGCTTCTTGGGTCTTCTCAGCACTGCATGCACCAGAGACGACAAATTACAAGCAGAAAATTCATTATATTTGTGGAAAACCTGAATTTATTTAGACAAAGGCAGATGGAGAGGATGGATAATCTCGTTAAATTTCAGCACACTCCGCTTTATTCAGAAGAAATGAAACATAACACGTTATGCCTGCCTTTCTTTCCATCTGCTTTCCCTTGCCTGAGTTCAGGTTTATTATTAATATAATGAATTCATCTTGCCTCCCTCTCAATTCCATTAGCCTGTACTCCTAATTAGGTTTTGTTAACGTTGTCCTTTTTAACAGCTCAGAAACTCTTCCTTCAGTGTAGCTCTTTTCCCCAGACCTCAAACCACTTACACAGATGAACTGCTGCCACCAGGCTTATGAAATGTCTTCATCAAATGATAATTTTTCTCAAGTGTTAAGAAGTTATCTGGGCCCCCCAAACAGCTCTGACTTGAAGGACAGATCCTACCGAGAATCAGGATAGGCTCTTAACTGGAATTTTGGGAAGAGAAGGTGGGAGTTGCCATTCTCAAATTCCAAATACCTTGACCTTGGTCAGCTCGCTATGAGCCATATTATTAGCCATACTATTAGCCATATTATTAGCCATACTATCACTATTAGCCATACTATTATTAGTTTTCCCCATGTCCCCACCCACTTGTGCTTTGCTTTTTCTCCTTTCCCCAAATGAATGTGACGAATACAGAAAATATCGCTAGAAAAGCCCAGGCCTGGGGATGTAATCAGTGGTGGAGTTCTTGCCAAGCATGTGCAAGGCCCTGGGTTCTATTTCTAGCCCTGCGAAAACAAAAGTCCAGACCTAATAGAGTCAGTAATGACAGAAGAAAATATTGTAAAAACATGCCTAGAGGAATGCAGTCACTCAAAGACATGTCCCCTGCCATCCCTATACTCAAGTCCATGTCCACACAGTTTAGGATTTCTAACATTCCTGTTCTCAACCCAGGCAGCTGGGCAAGCAGATCAAGTAGGTGGAACTGCCGCCGACAAGTCTGGCCTGAGAAGTCTGTGTGTGGTTGTTGCAATCACTTTTCAGACATTTTTCAAACCTTGGGCCAACATTCCCGTAAGTCATGTATGTCTGCTTGAGAAAGGAAATCCTCTGAACATGCTCTGGAATTGAACTCTGGCAATCTAATCCTAGTTCTGTTCTCACCTATGAGAGCCAACATGGTCAAGTTAATTCAGGCCTCAGTTTCCTCATCTATAAAACAAGGCTAAGAATTCAAACCTACTTCATGAAGTTATTGTGAAGATTCGATGTGAGAAAATATGAAAATCAGTCAGCGTGGTGCCTAGTGACAATGACTGTCACTAATAATGATAATCACTATCACTCTGATACTCTTCAGGGGAATCTGCAGGTCTCCAGAATTTGACCCAAAGACCTAGGAAAGCAACCTCAAATTCATGCCAAATATTAAAGCAGCCAAAAATTCTCTTAGGTCAGTTCCATAGTATATTCAACTGAGAGTCTATTCTGATGGGGTTACTGAGGATTCAGAGTTTTGGTCCATGGTTGACTGACTCCATTGCTCTAGGTCTGAGAGGTGAGGCAGAACATCATAGCAGAGGGAAATGGCATTTGGGAAACAGAGAAAAGGAGTAAGCAAAGCATAAGGGACAAATATAGCCCCCAAAGTCTACTCCCAGTGACCTACTTCCTTCAGTCACACCCTAGCTGCCTACATTACTACCCAGTTAGTTCATTCAGATTTTCAATCCATCAAATGAATTAATGCACTGATTAGGTTACAGTTTCCATAATCGATCCTTTTCACCTCTGATTATTTCTGCATTGTCTCAAACAGGCACTTTCAGGATGCACCTCATGTCCAAATCATAACAAGGGAAATTTGAGTATCATCATGATGCTCCTCCTAGAGCATCCTCTCCACTACCTTATTTCAACCCTCCTGGTCGTCGTTAGTTATGTTTTTAGCTAGCCCTTCCTTCTGAGGGCATTGCACTCCTTAGGCTGCTATTACTGGGCAAGGCTGGGATCAGCTTTAAGCATGGGTCAAGGAAGTCTGCTATTGATTGGTATCTTGAAAAACAGCAGGTAAGATCCATCCACCTCCCTTCATACTACTACTAAGACCTGGATCACAGAGAAGACAACCCAGCCTCTGGCCTTTCATTCTAATTGACTCTGGGTCTCCCCACTGCTGACCTCTGAAGGCAACAAGCTGTGGCAGCTCAGTCATTGAAACCCTGATTAATGAGCTTTTCAGGAGCTCTGTAGTTGCCACCTGTCTTGCACCTTGAGCAAGACACCTCTCTGACCAGGTGCTGTTCTTCTTCAAAACAGGGCCAGAGCTAGCTGCCCAACTGACCCCTGAGGTCAGCATCATCCTCAAGCAGCAGAATCACTCCCACCTTTATTACTCCCTTTGAAACCTTCTGGAATGAACTCACATAAACCAGTGCTTGCAGAACTGACCAGGAAGTTTTTTTTTATAACTCTGCTCCTGGGCTCTAAGGAGAGAGCACATTTTCTCAAACTTAAATCTTCTAAATTGGAGTTGCCACCCTTAAAGGGTAATTTGACCTAATGTCCTTGCTGGTCAAAGAAACTTCTTCTAAATGCAGAAGAAAAATTAACACCTTCCTTTTCAGACACCGGATGAAAGAGGACACAAATAAGTCAGAGAATATTAGCTGATATCTAATTGTTGGAGTCTTTTCAGTTTATGTTTATAGATGGAAAAACTGCACAATATCAGTCCCTTCTACCTCCTCAGGCTGCCTGCTCTCTCACTTGTCCATCAAGTGGATATGCCTGGGAACCTCCAAATCCTCCAGGCTGAGCCTGCCTGCCCACTTAGACAGAGGTGGCTGGCCCTACTGGTCCAGAAAAGCCATACACTTTCAGAAACATAGCTCCAGAGCTGACCGAGAGCCATTGTGAAGGCAGGACAAAGTGTTAGCACCATGTTCACTAGCACCTGAGGCTGTCTGCCATGGACTGTGCACTCAGCCAGCCCCATCGCCCATTCAACAGCAGATGGAGCACCCCTGGATGCTGTGGGAGCTAGAAAGGAAATAAAAGAGCACCTCTGACCTGGAAGAGTGTGCTGTTGAGGATCCAGGGCACAGTCCTAGGGAAACGACTTTCAGACAGTAAAGGCAAAAGAACATGAGATCTAGGATCCCAGAGCCAGACTCCCCGGGTTCAAATTCTGTCTCTGCATGTTAATGGTGATACCTTGGGGAGTGGCATGCCTTCCTTGTCCCTAAAATCTCCTGGGGTATTTACAGGACTAAAAATCAGAACATGTAAATTATTTTGTACATCTTGATTTAAATGTTCCTATTGAAAAATGTAACCATGCCACATCACTGCCCCTCAACACCTTTCTATCACAGGGGAGGGGAACAAGGTCCAACCTCCCCTCACATAACCTGAACATCTCACCTTAGCTGTGTCTGCAGCCTCGGTTTCCCCTTCTCTCCTTCCTGCTCACTCAGCCTGTCACACCAGCTTCTTGCTGCTCAGATGCAGAGAACTTCCTCCTGCCTCGTTCCCCCACTTTTCTGTTCTTCCATCTAGAAGACTCTCCCCAGCCCACTGCCCTCTCTCCATTCTCTTGACTTATGCCTTAACCTTATTAACCAATGCTGACCTGATCACTTTATCTAAAATAAGAATGAACCATCTTTGCCTTCTCTCCTCTTACCTTGCTTCATAGAAAATCCCTTCCTGGAATGACATCATTTAGTTGTTCTGTACTGTTTGCTATGGCATCCCCAAAGCTGAGAAGAATGGAGGTGAAGGTTTGCTAATGAGCAAATGATGTAGAAGAACTCAACAAGTGTTAATTACCCTCACGAGCATGGCAGGTGCCTGAGGTGTCCTGCCTCCCATTGCCAGTCCATTTCTGCTGGATGGATGGTCCCATAACGGCCTCAACGTATTGCTGAGCTGCCTCTCATCTCAAGCACTCACAGACTTCTTTTTCTGCCCCAGGATTTTCTCCAATGCCCTAGGTTCCACTGGACCTGAATCCAAGTATTGCCCTGAGTGTGAGGCTGATGTCCCTAGGAGAAAAGTGCAACCACCAAAGGCGGGAGCTGCTGTTGCTCCATCTGTCCAGACTCAGGAAGACAACATCGATGTTCTGTGGGCGTCCTGGGAGGTCCAGCAGAATCCAGGCCTCAAATGGCAGGGAGCCCAATACTCCATCCTCAGTGTCTTTTCCTCATTTCCTCATTCCCTCACTCACCCTGGCCTCTCTCATCCACTCCCTGTGATCACTGAGCACTGAATCTAAAAGCAACCTGGAGCAGGAGGAGGTGTCTAGAGCAGGGCCAGGCTGTGCTAGGTGAGCAGAGAGTCCTCTGGGAGGAAGCAAACTCTCACTTTCTTTTCTGAAGAGAGGAATCTGGAATGGCAACTCAGAAGAGCCCTCTGGGCTAGGAGTTTTTGTCTCATGTACAGCACAGTTATGCCAGGGCAGTGGGGGAGGTTGCAGACAGGCCAAAAAAGTACCCGGAAACATATGGTTTACCAAGCAATGCTTACAAGAGATCAGCGACTGCTCCAAGATTAGTTCAGCGATGACAGGCTGGCTGACTGATAGCACTTTCATCCCTCATGGTGTTTGGTCCGGTGGTGGCCAGCTGGACAAATGAAACCTTTTCTTTTCATAGTGCCCTTCATTCTACGCCCATCCTCAGTCAGAGAGGAGTTTGTTCTGTTGCAGAAACTGAGACATCATCAACTAGCTTGCTTAATTTGCTTGTACGTCCAGCATTCCAAGGAGCAACTGTCCTGGTGAACATGCAAGAAAGTAGCATGGATGATGTTGGAGACTGTTATGCTAAGTGAGATCAGCCAATCCCAAAAATCCAAAGGCCGAATGGTCTCTCTGATAAATGAATGATGATGCATAATGCGGGGGGAATGATGGCAAGAATGGAGGAAGGATAGATAGCATAGAGGGAAGGGAGGGGTGGGGTCGGGGTGGGGGGTAAAAATAATAACAGAATGTGACAGATACCATTGCCCTGTGTACATGTATGAATGCACAGATGGTGTGATTCTACTTTGTGTACAACCAGTGAAACAATAGCTGTACTCCATTTGTGTTCAATGAATCAATAAGTAAATAAAAAAAACAGTAGCTTTCTACAGATATCACTAACTTGTCTTGGTTCCCAGTGTGCATAAGACCAAGCCAGTGTCCTTCAAGATAAGACACACGTAACTCTCCAGTCCATTCCTGCTGTCATTGCTCCTTACCTTGGTGAGGTTTGGGGCAACAGAAAGGAGGTATTCAGAGACATGGTGTCTTGCTGGTCCCTTTGCTTTAGGAATGATACAAGTTCTCAACTCCCAAGCAGCACAGAAGCTGAGTCCACACAGACAAGGTTTCGCCCTGGTAAGATGGTGACCGTGGCTGCTGAGCTTCCTGCTTTCCATCCTCAGCCCTTCCTCAGAGAGACAGGATTTATAAGAATGTTTTTGCCTTCCTAATGAAAATTTAGCCTTTCAAGTCTTATTAACTCTAATGGGGAAAAATACCTCCATTTCTTCTTTTCTGGAGGTAAAGCAATAATATTAAATGATCCAATTTACCCATTTCTAATATCACTCTGGTCACTAATGAAGATGCATCTGCAGCATAATGTGTGGTTCACACACAGGGCACCACTACTTGGATGAACAGCATGCAGATGGCTTTGTGCAGTAAGAAAACGCCGCACGCAAATTAAATTTTTGTGGATCAAATATTGCTCTCCTCTGGACTCACATGATTGTTTAAGAATCATAGTTTCTATATGGCAGGGGCTCAGCAGAAGTTTCCCCCATGTTCCACCCCTCCTCACGGCCAGGTGGCTGATGGGCCATAATGAGAGACAAGGGAGATCTCCTTTTGAGGGAGAGTGCAGAGTGGGCTCTGGGCAAACAAGAATCCTCAGTAGTGTGTAAATAATTGCTAACTGTAGTAGTAATCACAAATATGGTACTTGCTTTGCTGGTGGGATCTCATCTCCACGGTCCTTGGAGGGAAGCAATACTATTATTTTCCTTTTTTCTAACTGGAAATCCTGTGTTTGAGAGGCTAAGAAAATTGCCTAGGGTTATGCAGTCAGGCAATCTGAATGTGTCATAGGAACGGCACACACCTGTGCATATTGTATCTACAACTGGGAGCTAAAGGAGTTTATGTTGTTTATTTTATACCTTATGTTCATTAATTCATTCACCCAATAACTTTTGAACAACTATGAAGTACCAGGTGCTGCACAAGGCCTGTTAGATAATTCTTACCTTTGACTAACATCTTCGGGTACCACTTGATGTTATACACCTTATTTCATTTGATCTTCACATTAATCTTATCCTCACCCCCACTTTGCAGATGAAGAAACAGAGGTGTAGAGATGTTTAGTTTACAAGGAAAGTCATATGGCTAGCAGCTGAGGAGCAGGATTGGAACCCAGCCAGGCAGATGGCAGAGTCCCCTTCCCTTCCTGGATGCCATACTACCTCCCAAGGAGGGAATTAAAATTCAAACATGAATAAAGAAAATGTGGTAAATATACACAGTGGAATATTATTCGGCCATGAAGAAGAATGAAATTAGGGCATTTCCCAGTAAATGAATGGAACTGGAGACTCTCATGCTAAGAGAAATAAGCCAATCCCAAAAAAACATGCTAACACACAATGGGGTGTGGGGAGAATAGAAGTTCATTGGATTAGACAAAGGGGAATAAAGGGAAGGGATGGGGAATGGGAATAGGAAAGACAGTAGAATGAATCAGACATAACTTTTCTATGTTCATATATGAATACACCACTATCATGAAACTCTACATCATATACAACCATAAGAATGAGATCTTAATTAGAATAGGTTATACTTCATGTATGTATAATATGCCAAAATACACTCTACCATCATGTATATCTAAAAAGAACAAATTAAAAAATTTTAAAATTTCAAACCTGCATCCTATGATTACAAAACCCATTTTTGCTGCTATGTCACAAAAGAATCATAAGATTCACATTTATATTTGCTTATACAGATAGATATAATCATGGGTGCTTTAGAAGTTCCGGACATATTAAAATGGTAACCCCAATTTTCCTCATTCAAATCTTCTATCTGGTCTAGTGCCTATCATAAGTAAGAATTATGATCCACGTTCTTCTGTGGGGGCAGGGTTTATTTTGCTTATTAGCATATATTAATTATTCAAATTAGTGGATTTCATTGTAAGACTTCCCGTACATGGATACCACACCCACCCTCCCTATGGCCCTGTCTCAGCCCCTCCTTCCCTCTCCCTTATCCCCTTCTCCTTCCCTGATGGTCTCCCTGCACTTCCAAGTCATATTTACACTCCCTGCCCCCAGATTCCACATGAGAGAAAGCATGCAAGATTTGTCTGAGTCTGGCTTATTTCATTTAACACGATGTCCAGCCCAACCATTTTCCTGCAAATGACTTATTTCATTCTTCTTTATGGCTGAATAATTCTCAGTTGTGCATATTTACCACAATTTCTTTATTCCTTTATCCATTGATAATGATGGCATCTAGGCCGATTCCGTCAGTTGGCTGTCACGAATAGTGCTGTGGTAAACATGGGTGTGCAAGTATCTCTTTTGTGTGCTTTGGTTCCTTCTGTGTTATACCCAGGAGTGGGATAGCTGGAGCATGTGGTGGTTCTATTTTTAGTGTTTTGAAGAAACTCCATCCTGGTTTCCAGAGTGGCTGTACTAATTTGCAATCCTACCAGCAGCGCATATGGGTTCCTTTTTTTCCCCACATCCTCACCGGCATTTCATATTTTTTTTGTCTTCTTGGTAATAAGCATTCTGACTGGGGTGAGATACAGTCTTAATGTAGTTTTGATTTGCATTTCCCTGATGGCTAAAGATGTGGAGCATTTTTTCCTATATTTATTGGCCATTTGTACTTCCTTTAAGAAGTATCTATTCAGCTCCTTTGCTCATTTATTGATTGGATGACTTGTCCTTTTGGTGTTAACTCTCTGAGTTCTTTATATATTCTGGTTACTAATCCTCTGTCAAATGAGTAGCTGGCAAAGATTTCCTCCCTTTCTGTAGATTGTCTTCACTCTGCTGATCGTTTCCTTTGCCTTTTAATTTGATGTGATCCCATTTGCCAATTCTTGCTATATTCACTGAGCTACTGGAGTCCTATTCAGGAAATCATTGCCAGTGCCAGTATCATGAACTGCTTCCCCTATGTTTTTCTCTAGCATTTTCCAAGTTTCAGTTCTTTGATCCATATTGAGTTGATTTTTGCACAGGGTGAGAAATAGGGATCTAGTTTCAATCTTCTATAGGTGGAAGTCCAATTTTCCCAGTACCATTTGTTGAAGACATTGTCTGTTCTATAACATATGTTTTTGGCTCCTTTGTCTAGAAGCAGATGGCTGAAAATGCTTGGACTCATCCCTAGGTACTGCATTCTGTTCCAAGGATGACCCATGTTCTTTATGCACCTTTTGTTCCGTTCACCCTGGAGGCATGCTGTATTACAGCGAACATAATGGTTTCAACAGATGTCTGGGAGAAAAACCTAATCCACATCAGAGAGAGATGCAAACCAAAACTTTGACCTGTTGAGGAATGAATCCACGTCCCAAGAATAAGGCAAGAGAAACAGGTGGCTCATTGGACTCAAGCCCTGTGCATTTGACCTTGCTTTGGGTAAATCTTGTCCCATGGCAGGTCTGACCACATTCCTCTCTAATTCAGCATCTGTTGGAAACTCCATGCGAGCTCCATTTCAAACACTAAGATGTGAGATGAACAAATCAGATGAAAAATTCATCTCCAAATATATTTATTTGTAATGATACATAAGTCTGGTATTAAAGGGAAACAATTCTCTAAAAAGAAAGCTACCCATCACAATGTGAGTCGGGAGGCTAACTCAGCAGCAGAAGAGGCACAGGATTTTTCTGCATATTAAATGCACAATCAAAGAGCCATCTGCCCCAGATGATAATGATGGAAATTGACAGACAATTCCATTAAGTATAATCTTCAAATTGAGACTTTCAGGAACAGCATGCAAGAAGAGGGTATGTTAAAGATTTATTATGCTTATGAGCTATTTTAGTACAATTATTCAAAACAGACTGAGAGTAAATTATTTTCTAAAATGTACTTGAAAATGAGTGTGTACATTTAGGCTTTTAAAGTGTATGCATTTATTAAAGAGCTCCCAACACCCTGGAATTTTATCTGGCATGCAATTTGTGTTTTAAAATGTCAGCAATGTACTTCTTTGTTTAGGAATATTTTTAAGCATTTAAGAAATGGTAAACAAAACATGTCTGTTAATTCCATAAAGTTACACCTGGGAGGACGCTGAACTTGGAGATATGGTCTACCCATTTTATGAACAGTGCTATATGAATCAGTGGAGGCGCCTGGAGTATTTGAAATCTTGATGGGAAATAAGACAGGTACTCTTATCTTCATCAATGATTGATAATGTCCTAATCTCAGGCTTTCCAAAACTTTAGCCACTCTTCAGTGCCATAATTCAAGCTAAAATTCACTCTTCTTCCTATCTGTCCTCCCCACAACCCTTCACACCCCTTTGTTTCTGCAGAGAGATTCGGACATCTCCCATTATCACCTTCACTCCCTGACTTTGGTCTTGAAGGACTTCAGAGTAATGCAGCCTATTTTTCCCTCCTTCTGAAGATCCAGCCCTAAAGCCTTTGGATTTGATATGTACAATTGTGCTATTGAATCTGGTCCATGGAAAGCCTGTCCCTTTTCATGGGGGAGACTGAGGCCAGAGGGAGGCTGCATGCTGATGCTGCTCTTTTGGCCAAAAATATTCACGAGGCTCCTGTGCAATTCTATCCCCAGCTCCTGGACCATCAAGGGAAGGAGAACCGCTCTCGGGAGCTGGCCTTTCTGCAAAACTTTTGGAGGCTCCTCACTGACCCTAAAAGTAACAATCCTAGAATCAAATACCAGCTTCACTAGGACAAAATGGAAAGGAAAAGCAAATTAGGGGTGGTCGCATCACAGACAGGAAGAATAAGAAGGATTATTAATTTTTGTTTGATAGTTAACAAACCAAGGCTCTCTGCTTGCCAAAACTACTCCCCAGGTATAAGTCTGGCCCAGATGGGGGTGGGGGGATGTTTCTCTTCCCCACTGCAACATCTGATTTTTATTGTTCTCTTTGCAACCCTTGAAATTGTCATACACTCCAAATTTACTCTCTTCCCTATCAATCCCAGTGTACCCAAACTCAACCTGTTCTTCACTCTGCCCTTGAGTTATATGCAACCTCATTCATTGAAATAGTTCACAGCATTTCCCATGAAGTTGGCAGGTCTCCTGATGACTTCAGATGCAGGGAAGTGACAGAGGCTTGTGACCAAATCAGAAAAAACCTAATGGACACAATGCAGAACTCAACTGTGAAAATAGAGGCCCAGACAAAAAGCAACTGAACCAAGGTCATGTGGTCCACCATGCACTAGTTCTGGGGTCAGCCATTGTGAGGTGGGAATGCATAAGCTCAGGTCAGGTGACTAGGGATTCAAGTCTGGTTCTATTGCTTGCTTGGTGTCCTCTTGGAGCCTCAGTTTTCCCATCCACAAATTGTGAATAGTAATTGATATCTGCTATGAGAATTCTTTGGAATATAGGAATATCCAAGCCATTTGCAGGGTAGAGGAAAAAAAAAAAAAACATTTTTTCTCTATCCTCTCAGGTTGTGTACCTGAGGTTATGCAAATTAAACCTACAAAAGACAGATTAACAGGAGACTAGGCATATAAATTATATTTTGTGTTAATATTTTAATGTTTTTATGTACCTAGGGGCCTCATAGGGGGAAAAAAAGGGAAAGGAAAACCCAAAGAAGTAATTAGGCCTGAGAGCTCCCATCCCATTTTAACAAAAAGGAATAAATTTGTGGAGAACTGACAAGACAAAAGGAAAAGTGTTTAGGCCTTTAGATTGCAGAGAGATAAACATACAGGGGAAACTAATGGAAGACAAAGGTTATTTCTGTAAAGTTCAAGTCAGTGCCACCTCTAGTGCCAGACTCCACTCATCCCAGTGTGGGGGAGGGGAGCAGCACCTTCACAAAGGGGGTTCATGACCTTGGGAGGCAGGAAGGCAGAGGGCTTTTCTTTCTTCTGCTGTTTCTCAATTCTCTCCAGCTCAAAATAATCCTCGTGCCATATTTTGGGCATATTTTGGGCAGCGTGCTCCGATCCCCTTCGGTGTTAGTGATCACGCTGACTGATTAATCACAGAGCGGCTCTCCACTGTATAAAAAATTCTCTTTACCCAAACGCTGCTACTACAGAACTCAATTTTTCCTTTCACCACCATGGGATTGACTGTGCCCACTTAATATTCTATCTCTAAAATTTTTATTCCCTCTTTTTAAATTTGAGAACAAATGCAAGTGCAGCTGCCGTGCCTTCTGCCCCAGTTGCTCTCAGAGACACTACATGGGGTTTTCTTTTGCCCTTGGTGTGAGTTGACACATAAAAGCGGGGGGGTTAATAAGAAAGAAAAGGAAAAGAACTTCAAAGGAAAGGAAGGACACTGAGAGCAGGGGAGAAAGAGTCCATGTGCTCAGACATTCCTACCCAGACAGAACTTTAAAATACCATTGAACTGACCCCTTCTTATTCATCTGGGGAAACAAGCAAGGAGGAACGGGCATTGTGGCAGAGACAGGTTATGAACCCAGGATCCGGTTTTCCAAACTGTCCAGAACACTCTTCCTTCTGCTCCACCTTCCCTTACCACCCTCTTGCTAGTTAAGGTCTGGTGATTTTGAAATCGCTGCTCACACCTCCTTCCTCAGTGCTCCCTGATCTATGGACTTCCCACCATCCAGGTTCCCCTGAGCACCTACTGGGGCTCACTTCCCACCTCCTCATCCTGCACCTCCTCATCCTGCACCTCCTCATCCTGTACCGCCACACGGGCCACACCATCTCACTCCAGAACACATGAGTCATCCAGGCGGGACAAACAGAGCATGTGCCCTATGTGGGAAGCGTTTCACTCTAGCAAGGAGGCATCGCCATATAACTCATTCATAAAGCAACGGGCAGAAATAGCTTCCATTCATGCATCTTTCAATAGCAAGATTCATTAAAGGGAATTTTGTTAATTGTGATGTTCACTCCTGCAGAGTCAACGTGGATCCTGCTCTCTAGTGGGCTCCCTCTTTCAAGGCAAGTGCTAGAGAGGACAGAACTAATAAGCAAATTCCACGAATTGTTCTCGCTCTTTATTTTTTTCTAACACTTGCTCTTATCACCCCAGACATACTTTATGTGGAACAAATTGATTAAAACATAAAACGAGGATTCACTTTCTGTTAGGCTCCGTGGTGCGCAGTTATTTGGATGTAAAAAGATCCAACTGGCTTAACTAAATCCAAAAAAAATCCATCTCATACTGTCTTATCTTCAGCTCGAAAGTTTAAGCTCCTTGCTGAGAAGGGTGAAGAAAGAAAACTGACATTTATTTGAGTTCCTACCATATGCCAAGCATTGGGAGAAGAAACTTTCATCACCAAATAGTCAGTAAATATTTGAATACCAATATTTGAATGTGGGAGACTGAAATGAAAATTAATAATAATAATAATAATAATAATAAACTAACTGCTGTTGTGGATTTCACATTCCAAAAAGAGGCAAACAGGAGGCAAATAAACATATCACATAATGTCAGATAGGAATTATGGCTGGGAAGAGAAATAAAATAGGCTAAAGAAATAGGAACAATGGGAAAACGAGGTGTGGTGGCCCACTACTGTAATCCCAGTGACTTGGGAGGTTGAGACAGGAGGATCACAAGTTTGAGGCCAGCCTCAGCAACTCAGCAAGACTCAGTCTCAAAATAAAATATAAAAAGGGCTGGGGATGTAGCTCAGTAGTTAAGTTCTCTGGGGTTCAATCCCCCAGCCAAAAACAAAATAAAAAACAACAACAAAAAATAACAAAGAAAGAAAGAATGATGGGAGATAATTTAGGCTGGAGAACAGGAAAGGCTTCTCCAGGAGGTTGACCTGGAACAGAAGCCTGAATAACATGCAAAAGGCTTGTCACTGCTGAAAGGAAATGTTCTAATCAGAGGAAGTAACTACTACTACATAGGCCCTGTTGTGGGGAGGGTTTGGAGGTATTGGAGAAACAGGGAGGAAGCCAGCATATTGGAGCACAAGCAAGAGGTAACGGAGGCAGGAAAGGGCCAACTCGTGCAGCCATGCTATGACTGCTTCCCAGTTTTGTACGAGCCCTCTGGAAGGTTTGTGTAAGTCTGATTTACTTTGTAATTGGTTGCATCTCTCTTCAACTTCAAAAGTACCTTAAGAGGTGAGCAGCATTCACCTTACTTTCCAGATGTAGAAATTGGGGGTTGGAGGGATTAAACACCTTGCCCACATTCTCGGAGCTTGTACATGGCAGCTTCGTGACTCCAACTCAAGAGGGTTAAATCCAAACCCCACAATTTTCACACCAACACATGCCATCTGAGGACAGGAACTGGGCCATGCATAACTCTGAAACACCATCACATTAGTCAGCCCGGGTACACTGCCTGATGGCTATTTTGTATATGAATACATAAGACTCAACTCAAACTCTGCCAAATTCCTGGGATGTGCTGGGTGTTTGGGTCATGGAGGATGCAGATATAGACAGAAAAAAGGATTTTTTACAATCAAAAAAGAGAATGAAAACAATTCAGATATGTTAAACTGTGCTGTTTGGGGCAGTATCCCTTTGGGGAGAGATATGATTATTCTCTAGTGTTTCAATTTTTACCCCATTTGATATTTTAAACTAGATCTTCTACATAGACATCTTTGTGCCTGCACACACATCAACTCTGAAACAGTTTGCTCTTCAGTGCCAGGGTCTATTGGAAATGACATACATTAAAATTGAGCTGAGTTTTGAGTTTCCTCTTAGTGGCTATTCACACACATGCATCAAGCCAGGAAGAGTAAACTACAAAAGGATCTTGTGATCTTCCTCCTTCCCATGCCAAAAACTCCACCAGAAAGCAGCAGCCTTCTTCCTCTTTTTCCTAGAGGTGAACTGAGAGAAAAGACCATTTTCAGGAACGTGCATACATAAGCCCTGCTACCCTCTGCTCCCAGACACACCCAGCACCCGCAGGCTAGACCCACACAGTCTTTAAAGGAATAATGGTGAATAAGCCTGGATGCTCCCATGTGCCAGACTCTACCCCTGGCTGGAGATGCCATGGTCCCAGGAGCCTCACAGTCTTGCCAGGGAACATGGCTGAGCACATTCTCATGCAGCCTGAAATCATGGAAGGACACCAAAGGGAACAAACTGGAAGTTCTAGGAGCTTCTGGCAGTGCCCTGGCCTAGTCTGGGGTGCAGGCATGGAAGCCTTCTCCAATTACTGACATGGGAGGACCAGTGGCATTAAGAGGAGATGACAGAGGAGGGTACCATGCTAGGAGCTTTCAAGGAGTGCTGGGAGACCTGAAAGAGGCTGGTGTGACCCAGGCACAGTGGTGGGAGGACTCTGAGTAGGAGGCAAGAACTTTGAGGGTATGACTTGGGAATCTCCTATGACACCCCCAGACACCCACCAGCACTCACTGATAACAGGAGTGTTGGCTCAGCCTCCAGAGCAGACATCACAACAAATAAGTGAAAACAGACTCAGGAAATCCTAAAATCTCCCAGGGTGTCTAGACACACAGTTCTATAATCCTGCTAGGTGACATTATAATCTTGTGAAGAAAGCCATTAGTATCACCTCCCCGGGGAGAGGAACTCCAGGTGAGGCTCTGGGTGAACCTGGCCAGGAGAACAGCCATTTACATCCTGGGGTTCTCAGAACCTCTGCAATGAGAAGCAGTCATTAGCACAGCGAGTGGTCCTCATCCCTCCTTCCCCGTAATAACACAGTCACCAGAGGATGGAAAATTACCTATCTCCAAATTGCACTTTAGAGACAGGTTGGGTAAGGCAGACAGTCCCTGAGTGAAAAGCTCCTGACTAGACTTGCAAGCCAAGTACTGATAAATAACCCTGAAATACACAGTCTGACGGCAGCTTTGCTCTGTGGCTCATGGCTTCTGCCCTAGGAAGGACCATGATTTGCAGGGCCTGACAAATGGCATCAGGAAAGTGGTGTCTGCCCAGTGGGTCGAGGACCTGCAAATTAACCCCAGGATGGTGCCCGCTCAGGCCAAGTCTAACCTCCAAGAAAGGAGCAGGCCTGGAGGAGAGGCCTCCTGAGCATGGAAGAATCAACCTCAGCCTACCAAGGCCAGAGAAGAGCCATCTGGCCTCTGAGGGGAGCTCTGTGATTCACAGGATCCAAGAAGGCAAATGAGATTTTTTTCAGTGGTGATTGAAAATGCTCATTAGGAGCGAGAATGTGCAGTGTTAAGTGAGCCCAATTGAAAGGTGCGAAATGTTCATAGTCTGCATTTTTCTTTCTCAGTCAAAAACACTCTGAGATTTGCCAAAGCACTTTTGCAATCATTTGTAAATTGGTCTGCCAGGGTGTCTATGAGAATGTTAAATGACAAGAAGAAGAAATCAATATCTCATTGCTGTCGCGGGGGTGGGCATCCATGTGAAAAACAAGATTTCAAGCACCGATAGAAGGACGCAAAGATGTCGATCTCCTGGGATGAAAAAATAGTTAAGCAAGAGGTGACAGATGCCCTGCTAGAGAGGCTGATCTAAATAGCTAATGCAAGTAAATCAGCATAAGGCAGCTATAGATGTGGGAGCTGGTTGTGAGATTCAGATCTTGTCAGGGACTCCTGATAAGAATTACATCAAATGAAATGATCAAGAATGAATTAGCTATCTCTTAAACAATGGTTGCAAAACGTTTTGATGTGAACAATAAAGACCGTATTTGTGACATGAATAATACAGAAAACACACTAGTAATTTTAGATATAGGACATTTGCAGAGTTTAATACGAAATCTGTGTTCTAGGAGAGGCGCCACATACGAAGGTAGGAACCTGCTGTATGGAACCAATAAGGGTTAGCAATTACCAGGTATTAACTGTGTGCCAGGTACTGTTGTGAATAGGTTTGTTTTTATTGTTGTTGTTTTGTGTGTTCACTTAAAGATTCCTTTGAGGTTTATAATTTTGTAGGTGAGGAAACTCTGGCACAGAGAGGTTAACTGTCTTCTCCAAAGTCACACAGAAAATCTGAGCTGGGATTCCAGTTTGTTTCAGAGCTATTGCTATTTGATTCTACTTTTCATAACTGTCAATCAATTTGGCCTGGGAGAAAGGGAATTTGGGAGGTGGGGGGAACTTGCTCTTGTTTCCATTAGAACAAGAAAGAAATAGCTAGAGACCTTTTAGCCGGAGTTTACTAAAGTAAACTCTTTTCTGGGGAAGAGAGAAAACAGTCATCATTTTGGGAATGGCCACCACCAGGGCTATCTTTCCCTTCTGTGCCATTTCAGAGGCTTCAAAATGTTGGCTGGAACTTCAAAGAGAATCCTGGTTTTTCTCTACATGCAGTTATATTTAGCTAAATCAACAAATTGGATAGCAAAGGAGAGAACAATCCATTTCACATGTTTTTCTCAAGAAAAAGAAATTCAGCAAAGTAGTCATTCGAAATATTTTTAAATAATTACACAACAACAAGCCTAAAAGCCAAAACATTCTTTTCAGAATGTTCTGACTTCTTTTGCATTTCTACCTCTTGGAATAACAAATCATTCCTTCTCTCATCTTCTCTTTTACAGAAGAACAAACATTCCTCAATCTCATGTCCTATCCCTCTCAGGGAAATTCCCTGAAATATTTTTCTCAAACATTGCAAAAGCTAGTAATCAGGTCCTTGAGAATTAAACAGTACTTTTTTTTTTTTTTTCCTTTTTTGGCTTGTGGTCTTCTACCAGCAATATATTCTTTTCCCTCCCAAATAAATATATGAGTAGAAATCTCCTCCCAAATAACAAATGGATCATTTTCTGGTTACTCTAGAGAAAAAAGTTCTGGAGTCATTGTTGATACAATTCAAGCCAACAGATTCCACCAGTAGATGCCAGTGATCCTGTTCCCTGTGTCCTTAATTGACACATGCCTTTTTTTTTTTTTTTTTTTTTTTTTTTTTTTTTTTTAATGGCTTCTTTGTTATCCAGACCTGGTTGGCAGTGGATGAGGGTATTAAGTCTCTTAATTGTGTTTGGATGGTACAGGCCTTGGATTTTGTGAGCCAGAGGAGGATGGCAAGCTTGGCTGCAAGAAAGGGTCTCAGGCAGGGGAAAGAGGATTAGGTAGTTTTATAGAAAGGCCCTGAAAGAGAGCTCACTGCTCCAGTGGGCCAGGTGTGAGCTGAACAGTGACATGGAGAAGGCAGGCCTGCCAGCCCAGGCGACCAGGCTCAGTGGGCTCCATCCCCTTAGCAGCCCTGGGCTTCCCTCCTGAAATCATGGCAAACTCCCCACTCCTTGGAGTCTTTCTCATTCAGAAAACCTTTTCCTCCTCCCTGCCCCCTTCCCCGCTCCTCTGTCTGTCTCTTTCTCTCCCCTCTCCCTTTTGTCACTAATGTCTTCTAGGATGCACTCCATTTGGCTGGCATTCTCCCCCCAGGGAATTGATGTGCAATCTTTTGTTCTTTCAAGCTGTTTTTGTTTCCAAGAGACGAAATACCTACTTTGTGTCATGTTCTCTTGTGTGTGACTAACGATTACAGAACAGTTATGAGCTGTACATTTGTATTCTTAGAAAGCTTAAATTAGTACCATTTTTAATATAGCAATTGCATTATCATACAATGTTTGCGCCTAAATCATAACATGTGAAAGCAAATTAAAGGGCTTAAATTATAGATGTCCATTGACCACTAAACCATTAGAAAATGGAGACTAGTAATTTTCATTGCAAAACATTTTCATTGCACTATTTCTGTTGCCTATAAGATTCTAAGATGATTTCTTCTGCATTCTATGAATAAGAAATACCTGGATGGACAGAAATAGCAAATATCAAGGCCAATGGGATCTCTTTGATCCCATTTCTGATACTTACTTTCTATATTGATTCTCTTGACACTTTGATATTCCAATTAATATCAGTGTGTTAGCTTTCTGTCACTGTGAGAAAATACCCATGATAATCAACATAAAAATAGGAAAGGTTTACTTTGGCTTATACTTGCAGAGGTTTTAGTTTATGGTTGCTTTTGGGCTTGTAGTGAAACAGTAAGTTATGGCAAAAGCACATAGAAGAGGCAACTGCTTACCTCTTGATGGCTGGGAAACAGCAAGGAAGGGGCTGGGGCTCCTATATTCCCTTCAAGGCGACACCCTCAGTGACCCAACTTCCTTCCACTAGGCCTTCCCTCTTAAAGGTTCTCCCACTTCCCAATAGTCCGACAGGCTGGTGACCAAACCTTTGAACACATGGGCTTTGGATACTTATCCAAATATGGTACACTTATCTAAACCATAGTAATTGTCATGAAATAAAAGGATTTTAAAATTATGTGCTTTTCTGAGCATGTTGGCATGCATACAGGTACAGCTACTTGGGAGGTTGAGGCAAAAGGATCACTTGGCTCCAAGAGTTCAAAGGCAGTGTGGGCAGCATAGCAGGACTCCATTTCAAAAAAAGAAAAGAAAGAATGGGTGGATATTGGATTAATCAATGAATGAATAGTAACTGGAGGGCTGGATGGTGAATAGATGAAGGGAGGATGGATAGATGGATTGATGGGTGGTGGATGGGAGCAGACTCTGCAGTCAGATCATTTAAGCAACATCATCAATAGGTTTGCTCACCTCCAAGTAAACTAGGGCCTATTCTGTGCAAGACATAAAGATGGTTGATGTTTAGCAACAAAGACATAGAAGATATGTCCCGTGCCCTCAAGAAAGTCACAATCTAATTAGGAAATAAGACAATATATAAATAACAACACACATTTGGTAAAACATTAAATTATATGGTGGATATTGTTCAGAGCAAACTTGGGTGGAGAGAAGAGTAAAGGAAATTCCAAGGAGGGAATGGAGCACTCAGAGGAGAACTTGTTGGGGAGACTGAACTCAAGAAGAGTTTAAAGAACAGATTCAGTTTGATGAGTGGGGAGAAGAAGCTGTTTCCCAAAAGTGAAAACTTAAATGGTGGCACTCTGTCCTTTCTCTTTTACCAGTGGCCCTCTATTGTAATACAGCTTTCAGCAAGAAGCACCCTAACTTTGTGTTTCCTTTGACTGTGCATCAGCCCCTAGCACAGAGTCTTGCACAAATGAGAAGCTCAGTTAATACAAAGTGAATGAATAAGTTGAATAATATATGCAGTTATACCCAAAGTCCTAGTGTATGATCTCTTTGGGATTCTTGGCATAAAATGATGTTCAACTAGATCTTTACATGGATTACGTTGGACTAGATTTTTTTCCTGCATGAAAGAGCCCTGATAGTGAGTTTATAATATGGATTAGTAATAGGATGATGAAATAAAACCTATACTTTGACAATAATGAAGACAGATGAGTTTCATTGCATATTCCAACCAGAATCCTTTCATATTTGAAATGAAAAGAAAAGGGCCAAGGGGGGGAATGGAACCATGCTTTGACACAATCTAAATTAAATAGCTTCACTCCCTGCTTTTTAGAAAAATCAAACCTAATAATATTTTGCCCACGGATTGTTCTTCAAGAGGATAATAACAAATCACTCCACGGCTTTAGCCTTGCAACCAGCAACGTGCAGTAATTTAATTAGTTGATGTGCCATGTCAGCAACTTAGACACTGCAATTGACTACTCTGTGAAGTTAAAGGAAGCTCAACTGGGAAGTGTGACTTCAGAGGTGAACTGTCTCAGGCAATAGTGAGCAGATAATGGGGGGAAAGGAAGAACCTTGTCTCTGAGAAGATCTTGCCTGCCTCAGGGCCTTTGCATTTTGTTTCCCTCTGTTTTGAAGGCCCGACCCTTAGTGGGCCAGCCTTCCCTCACCTCCTCATTTCCCTCAGACCCAAATGACACCCCAAAAGAATTTCCCAGATCATGCTAACCAATTTAGCATTCCCTCTCCCATCCTAATCTTCTTTACTTTATCCCCCCCTTACTCCATTTTATTTTCTCCAGTAAAACTTATTACCATTGAAATAAGTTGTTATCAGTCACCTCCTGGAAAAATAGGTGGGGTGAGAATCTGATCACTCATCCGTCACATTCACTATCACTCAAGGCTTAAACAGTGCCCGGCACAGAAGCTAAGCTGAAAGCAAAAGCTGTTGTAAGACTTGAAGTTACCCTACTATGTGAGACGTTTTATTAATTATCTCACATTCATCAATTCATCAAATTCTTACAAGGCTGTGATGTAAATAGTGTTATTGTGCCTTTATAAGTGAGCAAACTAGTGAAATCAGTCTGATACCTGTTGCAGAATGATTACATATAAGGAAGCACTGTATTCAGGATCAACTCCTTGGCAGCCTATGACGGAAGTAAAGAATCCACTTGAGTGATGATGATGATGATAGTGATGATGGTGATGGTGATGATGATGATGATGATGATTATGGTGGTGATGGTGATTATGGAGATGGAGATAGTGATGGCAGTGGTGATGGAGATGATGAGAGTGGTGGTGATGGTGATGGGGATGATGGAGATGATGACAGTGGTGATGACGGTGGTGATGGTGAAAAGCTGACATACACAGTACTTAGTACATGCTGGGGTCTGTTCTAAGTGCATTACCCATGTTAATTCATCCAGCCTTCATCACAGATTTAAAAGGTAGATACTGATAATATCTTCACTTTACAAATAAGGAAAATAATCCAGAGAGGAGTTAAATAATTTATTCAATACCTTATAGCTACTCACTGTCAAAGTTTACCTCCAGGGTCATATATAAATCCCATTAAAGAAAAAAAGAAAAAAGGGTGGGAGAGAAGGAGGGAAGGATGGAAGGAAGGAAGGAAGGAAGGAAGGAAGGAATTGAAAGCCTGAACAAGAGATCAAGATTGGAATCCATGTCAACTTCCTAGGTCACAAGCTAGGACTCAAGAAGGAGCTGTCATCAGACTGGGCTACAAAGGATCCAAAGATAAGAGATTTACTTTTCCCTGAATAAACTCATACAATATTTACAGAAAACTACTCATTGAAGAGACCATTAAAGGTGGAACCTCTTACCAAAGGGGATTTTTATACCCCTAATAATCACTAGATAAGTGAGAAAATTCATGCTCCACAGAGCTAAAAACAGTCTCCCGGGGGGATGGAACAAGCCGTCTCTAAAATAAAAAAGGACATGCTGGATAATCATTATGCTAAATAATGTACATGGAAAAACAACAACAAAAAATTGCCTAGTCCCTTGCATTTAGTTAAAGAAATTTTGTTGAATGAGGTTCTTTTCCTTGCATCTAAGCTATTTCTTTTTCCACTTGAACTGCCTCAAAAAGAGTGAGTCAAAAAGAAAAGTTGCTGGGAATGGAATTCAATAATATTGAAGGAGAAGTGAAATTAAATATTATTTGATGCCTCAGTTCCTGGTTGGCAACATAGAAGTTGCAGGCAGGGAACTCGCTTGCCTAAGCTTTGGGAAGCATGTTTAATGGGTTGTGAATATTATATGTACTCACATTCACACTCACAATGTGAGTGAAGAGCTGGGATAGAAGGGAAATAACAAAAAAAAAAAAAAATCCTCCAAGTCTTCTTTTATTGTTTTGTGTCAGAATAACCAACATAAAACATAAAAAAAAAACCCCACAAATATTCAGCAGTGCAAGAAGAGCTAGTACTTAAGTACAAATGGAAGGCATGACTCCTCTGTTTTAAATGAATACATAAGCACAACTCAGGTCCTGCCAAGCATCTGGACTCTAGGTCTGCATAGTAGAGCACCTTTCCCTGTGGACCTGCAATGATGTCATTATTAAACACCCCTCCCCAAGTAATTATTATGCAGAATTGGGGACCCACTATTAGACATAATCACAATAAGCCTCTTTTCTAGAGCCTTCTCCAGCCCTCTACAGACATGATCTGACGGAGACAAAGATGAGTGGGATTTCTGCAAGGTCAATGATCCATAGCAGTTAAGTATTCTACAGGGGTCTCTTGGTCCCCATTTCCCTGAAGGGCAACAGATATGCTTAGATGACTTTCTTCAGCTTATAGAATAGATCCAGCAGGAGGTCTCCCCCAAGCCTCTACAGATGCTGGGTCCCACATCCTGGATGAAAGCTGCGCCCCTCTCTTCTTTGAAAATCTTCCCCCACATCTGTCACTGATGGTGTACTTGATGTCACCTCATTTGCACCAGGGTTTCAACATTAATCACAGCCACAGAGGGAGGAAGGGGTAGGAGAAGACACCAGTGATCATGCAGTTCAGCACCATGTGGGTGTCCTGGGGTCAGGAGCAGGTCTTTGCCTGTATCTTACAGGCCAAAGTAGGCTGCCCAGTAGACACTGATTCCCTGGTAAAGATCTCAGATCCTGTCAGACTCAGGGATGTTCACCAGACAGTCTTCCAGATCTTTGAACCCCATTGTGAGTCTATTTCCCAGTATCAATGGCCAGTAGAGTTCTGGCTAATCCACAGGGCAGACCAAGCAGTGACAGGTAGCCCCAGCTGCGCCTCAGAGGTCAGGGTGCTGTCAAAATCCCTCCAGAATATGACCCAGCTAGACCACTCCTCAATATTTCTCCTAAAGAAAAAAGTCATCATACTATAGTGATACATGCATACCCATTTATAGCAGCAGAATTCACAGTAGCCAAACTATGGAACCAACCATCAGTGAATGAATGGAAAGAAAGTGTAGTATAGATACACCATGGAGTTTTATTCAGCCATAATGAATAATGAAATTATACCATTTGCAGTAAAATGGATGGGACTAGAGAACTAGAATCTTAATCTAAATATTAATATTTACTATTTGTTGAATACTTTCAATGAGTCCAGAAGTATACAAATTGCTTTTTGATTATCCTATCATTTAGAATCTCTAAGACCATGAGAGAAATAAAGGAGTTAGGACTCCAAAAGGTGATGGGGATTTACTTCAGCCTCACAATTCATAAAGGGTGTGTCTGAGATTTGAACTGTGATAGATCTCACTCCAGAACCAGTGTCTTCAGCCACCCTACAGTAGGGGTTAAGAGCCCTTTGAAGTAGCTTTGGCTCTAGAAAGAGCTGGGTTTCAGTTCCACCCCTATACCTTACTTAGAATGAGGCCAGTTAAGGAATGATTCCTCCAAATGAAGAGGTGGAAGAGTAGACAGAATGGTGGGAGAACAGACTCATTCCAACAGCTGCCTTTACTCATGGAAGGGTTTTGTTTAAGATTGTCACTTGTCTCCTCACAGCCTGCACCGAGATGATGGAAGATTCACAGGTAGTCAAGGGACACCAGATGTGATGGCTTCCTGAGAGTCCTGTGAATTAGGAGGGATCCTTTCCTGGATTGAAGACCCTAAAGACAAGCCACATGCTGTTCAGTGATGCCAAAGGTCACTCCGCCATGGGAGGAGTGGTTTGTCTCCTGCCTTACTGAGCATTACCAGAGATGTAACCTTGGAGGGACTGTGATGGGAAACGCCAGGCAAGTTAACCACAAGGTCTTGCGCTCAGTCCCATTTGGATGTAGTCAAGCATACTGATTTAAGTCGGAATCCCTTGGAAGCAAATCCTCAGACAATGATTTAAGTGTAAGTTGCTTATTTAGAAGATGATGCCAGGAAAACTAGAGGGAAAGGAGAAGGGAAGGGTGCCTATACAGAAAGCGTTCATGAGCAGGTTTTCACTGTGGGCAACTGGGGTTCAATTTTGCTGAGGATCTCCAGGACACAACTTAGTCCATGCCTAGGGTCAAGATATTTATTCCACCAACTCCCATTCATCTCTCCTTGACAGCCTCTTCCAGGGGCAATTCCCAACATTTCTGCCCATCTGTGAGTGGGCTGAGAATGCTCAGATGGACAGAGAAAGCACCAGGGGAAAGAAGTACAGGTGATTACAGGCTGAAGCCATCTGGCTGATGTGCACAAGGAGTGAATGTGCCCGGAGGAGGTGGGTCAGGCACCAAAAATGCCTGCACGAATGCAGAAAACTCCCTACTATGAGAAAGGCAATGGCCTCCATGACTGTTAGAAACTGTAGCAGCTGCTTAGCTTCAGTAAATTTCTTAGCCCTGCAGGAATGTGAACCCAATGCTCAAGAAAATCTACAAATCTAAATTTGTCTGGAAATCTCTACATTTTCAAATATGTTGGTGACAAATTAAAAAGTTTAAAACTGTGGGCTAAACAGAGCTCATGTGCTGGCCATGGTTTGTAGCCTCTGGGATAATAGGTACCAATGTCACTGCTTGGTGTTGGTAATGCTCTTGTTCCTTTCTTCAAGGGATTCTCCCATCCGTCAATTCACAAACCTTTTGTCACATCTTGGGGAAAGCTCATTTTCTGAGAGATGCTGTGGCATAGAACACATTTCAAAATTATCCAAACTGAGAGGCAGAATTCAAAATGAAAGGCTTTGCTGAAGGCCTCATGCTAGTTTGTGATACAGAGTTCTGCCAATTTCTTCCTCTTTTCCACCAAGACAATGAGTAGTTTTGTGACTTTACCACCTCCTACAATGGGAAGCCCTCAGCAGAGGCAGCTGACTTCTCAGAAGCTTTTGGAGGGACTAAGTCCCCCCCACCTTATCCACCCCTGTGGCAGTTTCTCACAGGTCGATGACTGCAGTTAGTTGATAGTTCTCTAATAACTCACACTAGGGTATTCTGTTCTCACAGTCTTTTTAGAAAAAGAAGGGTTTAACAGTAGCCATGTGAACAATAAAATGACTGTGGTGATAAAAGTTATTCTCCACTTTTAACTTCCAGAGAGGCCACGGTCAGGAGATGAGGACCAGACTCATTCACTCATTCACTCACCCCACGGATAATTACTATTGTCAGCTGTATGTCAGGCACAGTTCTAAGGCGCTGGGGGTGAACAAGACAATCTGCTTTCTCTCATGCAACTTACGTTGAAGAAGTCAAGAAAGCAGCTCTAACTTGGTATCAACTTATGGTGGTAACTCCTTGAACAGGGCAATACCTCCAACCCACCTACCTTACAGATCTGTGTTGAGGTCGGATAAAGCCAGGGCTGTGGAAGGAGTTGGGAAGCTGAAGGAGCCTTGAAGTGGAGACACGTTTATCACTTTTCTTATCTGTCTCCTGAGCCTCTACCAGGTCAGGAGGGACAAGTGGTTAGGTGACATCTCCATTGTTTACCCAGAAGTTCCACCTGAATGAGAAGACTGCTTTCTCAGTGGTTAGACAAAAAGGACTCTCTGCCATGAAGATTCACTGTTTCACAGCAAAGGTGTTTTACCTTAAAAAATTAGTATTGTGGGATCTCAATCCCTGTGTTCAGATGTTTCTTACAAAGGTATGTTCAACAAATATCTATGCGATTCAAAGATGTAAGACCCAGAAAGGGTCATCTCAGCCACTCTTCATTATACCAGTGGGAAAACTGAAGTCCAAAAAGAGGAAGTGGCTTCTTAGAGACTGCCCAACTAAGCAGCAGAAAGGAAATCTATGTCTTAGTCCAAAGCACTCTCCACAATAAACTGCAAAATGACCTTTCATAGGAGTCCTCTAGCTTATTGAATACATTCCAGCTGAGCACTTTAGATGCACGGGTCCTTGGGTAAGTGCTTGGAACAAGTGCTTCCTTCAGATAAGCTTCCCATGCGCTTTGGACTGATCTGGCTCAGGAGTTCTGAAGGGGCCTGGAAACCGACATAATCCGGCACATGCCCATGGATTATTCTGAGAGCCAGGTGAGCTTGTGAAATACAAGCCTAATGGAATGGGGTATGATTCTTAAACAAAGCTGAGCATGACCATCCCTGAGCATACCTGCCTAGGCTCTGTCTCTGGCAATATTTCATAATTATTTTTCTGTGTTTCCTAAAGCTTTCCTGGGTGAGCCTGGTGCAGGCCACGTGCTTGGGAACTCCTGACATCATTGTTAAGATCATTGCGACAGATGCCAGGACACACCCGGGTTCAAATCCCAACTCCCTAATTCCTAGCTGTGTGGCCTGGTGAAGTCACTTATCTCCTTCGAAGCACAGAGGATAATATCAGCTACCCAAGAGGGCTCTTGTGGGGATCATCATCATGAAATGATTCATGTGGAGCCTTGAGCGCAGTGCCTGGTACACAGGTGCACTCTGAGCGCTAGCTATTTTTTCTACTTTATGTAGTCTGGCAAACCCAAACTCATGTGATAACCTACAACTCTCTGCAAAGCTAAGGCCTAATGAAGCCTTAAGCCCTTAAGATTGGAAGACAGCATGTAACCAAATATTTTGAACTAGGCAGAAAATAAAGGTTAAGAGCCTATCAATATGGTCTTTCAATACTGAAACTCACCAGAGAGCCTTTTCCAGCTTGTGAGAACTTCCCTCCCCTTCTCCACATTTAAACTCACTCTATACATTCCCCCATGTTTTAGCTTTTTCACTGCTGTGACTAAATGATCTGACCAGCACAATTATAAGGAGGAAAAGTTTGAGGGCTCACGGTTTCAGAGATCTTAGTCCATATAGAAGGCCAGCTCCATTCCTGGGGACTCGAGGTGAGGCAGAACATGAAGGCAGAAGGGCATGGCAGAGGGAGGCAGCTTGCATCATCAGGAAGGAGAGGGAGAAGGGGAAAAGGAGAGAGGGGGAGAGGGGGGAGAAGGAAAGGGGGAGGGAGGGAAGGGGAGGGGAAGACTCCACTCTTCAGATACAAAATATATCCCCCATAGCCATGCCCCAATTCCCACCTCCTCCAGCCACACCCTACCACTTCAATTAATTCCATCAGGGATTAATCCACTGATTGGATTAAGACTCTTACAGCCCAATCATTTCTCCTCTGAATCTTCCTGCATTGTCTCATGTGTGAGCTTTTGGGGGACACCTCACATCCAAACCATAATACCCCCCAATTGAGGGGCATTTCCTAGTAACTAGCATTCCAGCAAGGAAAGAACTTGGAGGTTCCTTTGTATTCAAGCCGAAGCACACATTACTGATTTCTCGGAAAATCCCCAAATCTTCCAAGGTTATCCAAGAACACTGGGGAACTGGCAGGGATGTTCTGAATCAGCCCACTTTTTTAGCAACTGCCCTGATTAGGGGTTACTGTGAGCCATTCATTTTGGTGTTCTGCAAAGAGATTATCCCATTCCGGGGGATAAGACTATTTCAAAGGAGCTAAAAAAATAAACATACTTTCCCTGCATTAAAGCCTCTGCCTTCTTTGAACTTCTCATTTTTAGAATCTTCACTGATAAGGACAAATGCAATTTTCACCATCAGTGGATCTGAACAGACAATTACATTAAGGCAAATAAGACAGGGTGAGGCCAATGATGTAAATCACATTGTGTGCATCTAATGCGCAAACAAAATCTACAAATAAAAATGAACATCCTCAAAAAAACAGTCGACTTTTTTTTGCATCTAATCAGGACTCAATTTGCATAAATATTTCTTTTCCCATCACCTACATAAAATCACTTGCTGGCATTTGGAGATCTGGGGAGGGGAGAATTTGGATAATTTTCAAAACATTTTCCCTGAGGAAATTGCTCAACCTTCTTAGAAAGGGCTTACAGGTGCCTAGCAAAGATATTGCCCTCATCCTCATTTCTATAGCTTATCAGGTTTACAAGATGATCTCACGGTTGTTTTTCATTTGGTCCTCACCAAACAAGCTTGGAAATTGGCATCGCTTCTTAACTTTATAATGGAGAGAAATGTGAAGTTGCAAGTGATCCTGCAGGAAGTGGCAGGACTGGGGTTGGGCTTCTACCTTCTCCTGGGCAGGCTGCATTTGTTTCCAATATCTGCCCAGGTGATGAGTATTAGCCAAGCCAGTAGATTCTCAATGGCTTGACAGTGCTCTTACCTCTGAGCATGGAGCTGGACAATGATTTTGAGCTGCAAAAAAACCAAGGAACTCAGAAAAGGGCAGTAAAAACTGCATTCAACCCAGCTGAGATTTACATATTTGCAAGTTGTGTTTGAGCCAGCCAAGCAGGGAAAGCAAAAGGCTAGGAACGCAGAATGAACTCCATGTTGAGCTTTTGTGTACAGGAGAAAGGCAAAGAAAGGAAATTCAGGAAAGGAGTGTCAAAGAAACCATTTTTGGGAGGGTCAGATGGTGTGAGACATGAAGGTACATGCAGAGAAAGCCAATGGCCTGCTCTTTAAAACCTCCCTAGTACTTGGCATCAAAGGGAATGGGCTGATGGTGGCTCAGAATATTATTTACAGCCTTCATCACACAGCATTCAACACCTGATGAGGGGCTTTGGATACTATCCAATGTTGGGGAGCACAGGTGTCACAAAGCTGAGCCAGCTCTCTGCAGACCACCCTCCACAGCTTGATCTTTGACATGTTTCTGCCTCCCAAGATAGGGCAGGGGAAGGGCACTTATACTGCTTCTCTGTGGAAGAGGACAAGCATGGTACCAGACAGAATGGACTCAGGTGGAGGTTCCCAGACCAGGTTTCAGGGGAGCTTTGGTTTTCCCAAAGAAATGAAGGGGAGACCATGAGAAGGTGCAGCCAGAGCAACACCGCTATTTCTACTTCATGTGTCGTTTTCAGCTGTAAGGGACAAAATGACAAAAGGGCCTTGTTGTGGGGAGGTGGCTTGCAAATCTCTGCCTAGACACATACAAGGGCCCCTTCCTGCTCTGAGGTTCTAGGATTCTCCCCATTTTTAGCAAAAATGAGTCTGTTTCACTTCTCTTGTGTTTTCTTATAGTAGGATAAATGGATCAGTAGGCTTTTATATGGTACTTGGAAAGCTCCATTTTGACAGTTATGTATTTATTGTAAAATATCATTTTAAGAGTAATTTACACTGGTTTTGTATTTATAATAGTGAAGTTAAATGTCTTTTCAAAATCATTATAGTTTTACCTTTAGAAACTGAGTTGGTTTCATTATTGAGCCTTTGTTAAGTCATAGTACTGCTGGACATGGCAATGGCAAAAACCGTGACATCTGATTGACAGCAGCTTGGGATTCATCATGTGGACCCAGCTGGTGGTCAGTCAAGCATCATCATGGAAGCCAGTGGAAGCTGAGGAGGCCCCCCAGACCCATCAAGTCTTAGGACAAATCACTGGAAAAGAGTGACCACCACATGAAAATTTACAACTGCATGCCTCCTGTCCCAGGGCTAAGGGCAAGCTAAAGAAATAAGTTACAAGAGGAGATGGCAAAGCCAAAAGAACCAACCACAAAGACTAAGTGGGGGAGGAATTCTTGGAGGGAAGGAAGGGTAAATACCCTTTATGAGCTCGTGTCCAAGACAAACTCTGCCCTTTGTCAGGATAATCTGTCATTGTCCTATGGCCCTGCTGTGGACTTTTGCCCCCACTTTTTTATGTTTTCCATGCCTGAAATGATCTCTGTCCCCACCCTAATTGTAATGGTTAATTAGAATTGTAGCTTGATTGGAGTAAGAGATGATGATGATTAAGAGGCTTCTGGGTGTGTCTACAAATAATTGGAACATGGGATAGCAAGCTGAAGTGGAGACCCTCCCTAAGCATGGGCAGCACTGTCCAATAGGATGGTGGCTTGGATGGAATAAAAGTTGGAAGAACAAGGAAGCAGCAGCAGATGCAAGCTCAATTCTTCTTGAACGGGTTCTTGATTGCTACTTTGATTGACTGAGGATATCAGACTCTGCCAGTGATTCTCCAGGGAGTTTCCAGAAGCATTCGGTCTCAGACTAGGTTAGCACCATTGATCCCTCTTGTTCTGGGGCTTCTGCCTCTTGGACTGCATAGCTACTGGTTCCTCCAGCTCTCCAGTCAGGAGAGAGCCATTGTGGACTATCCAGCTTCTGGTCATGTAAACCAATCTAATAAATCCCCTTTTTATAATTGTTTTGTTCCTCTAGAGAACCCTGACTAATACACAATATTACCAGAGCTCAACCCCCACCTTCTCCACCAAGCCTTCCTCAGTCACTCCAACAGCATACGTTTTGGGGACTCCCCCTCTGGCACTTCGCATGCCCTACCCCATCCTGCTTCACCCTGTTTTCCCCAGAGCAGGAAATGTACCCCACAGCTGATGTGTAAGGTGATTTAAGGACAAGCTGACTCAGCCTTAAGTAGAGTTGAATCACAGAGTGAGAAAGACACTTCTTTCTTGTTACATCAATTCATCTGATTAAATCAAGGATAAAGTCTCTGTTTGGTACTGATACGTCTTCAACAACATATTACTTGCTGATCCCATCCTTTAACAAAGGAGAGTCCTGGAAAAGAACCTTCATCATGTTAAATATCCAACTAGAAAAATAACATCATTTTTCTTTTGTTGTATCTATTTTCTTTACATTTATTTTTTTTCTTATATATCTGGTAAAGTGTACTAATTTACAATTTCTTTTTTTTAATTTATTTATTTTGATTCATTGTACCCAAATGGAGTACAGCTGTTGTTTCTCTGGTGGTACATAAAGTAGAGTCACACCATCTGTGCATTCATACATGTACACAGGGCAATGATGTTTGTCTTATTCTGTTATTATTCTTACCC